>VZRI01001018.1:543015-588015 GCA_013397515.1 Upupa epops | reverse complement strand
CTGGATGTGGTTCCAGCTGTCTGCCAGGATGCTGGAGCTGTAGCTCCTTCTCACTGAATCTCCCAGGGATCCATATGACTGGGAGCTCAACTTCAGGAGGAGAAAATAGAGAAAAGAGAGTGAAGGGGGCACTAATGAGGGGAAATAAGGTGAAACATTCCATCTTCCAGATTAATACATTTTATATTACTGAACTGCAAATGTTCCCATTTCCCTGGCCAGCTTCTACACTCCTGGGGGGATGACAACAGAACAGCTAAAAAGCAAAACTGTAAATGATCAAACAACATTTTAATCTCAAGAGAATTAATGAATAATGCAACTCAATGATTAAAACTGATGGACATGACTCACCAGGACAGGCTCAACAAACTTGCTATACACAAGAGAAAGAAAAAAGGTAAAAGTTCCTCTCCAGTTGCCATTTGTGCCTCTCCAGATGGCTAAATTTAAACTAGGATGAATATCCTAGAAATAAATCCACAGGGAAATATTAGGATTGCAAAATTAAAAGCTTCTGTCTTAAAAAAAGAAGTTATTCCTTTAAAATTCAACGGCTGCCTTAAACAGAATGATAACTGACCCAAGACTCCAGCACTAATTGTTTGTTTTCTTTCTGTTTGCTGCACTCCTCACACAGAAATGGAGACATTCAAAAGGCAGTGAAATGGCATACAGACTCTTCTCTGTTCAAATAAAGTGATTAGTAAACTGGCTGAATTGCTCACATGGGTAAAGCGGGCAGGATTTACCCTGTTCATTATTAATAGCACATTTTCTTATTTGTAACCTTATATTCAGCAACTTAATGGTTGACAGGTACTCTTGGATTGTCTGTGAAATACCCCCAAAAACATTTTTGGCACAAGTGTCAGCGAGAAGGTGAACTGAAATTTAATAGGACTACAATTTGCTGCTACTCGGAAAGCTCTTATATAAACGGTGTGTGAAAAGCAAGCATCATTTAAAAAGCATTTGCTAATATTTGCAATGCAAAAAGACTTCACATTCTTACATATAAATACCTGGAAGCAGATTTGGAGGCATTTAGGGGGTTTCATGAATGTCAGCAAATTGTTAACAGGTTTTTATTTTCCTAGAGAAATTTCATGCCTAGTCTTAGCTGTCAAATTTTATACCGCCTAAGTTCTACAGCTACAAATAAACACGAAAACACATTAAGCCAATTAAAAAAAAACCCCTTTGCACTTTCAAAGCTTCTTATATCTCAGGATCTCAAAACACTTTGAACAAACATTGTGCCTAATCCTAAGGATTGGTTTAAATGAGGTCACTCAGCACCTCTTAAGTAGATGCTTAGGATATTTTGCCAGAGCGAACTTTGAAGGCACATCATTTTATGGCAATAGGGTAAGCTCCAACAGATTGGAGATCCTCCCAGTTTCAGACTGTAAATACTTTGGGGCAGAGAATGGCTTTGACCATATGCTTAGGCAGTAGAGTCTTGATTTTACTGGGAATTCTGGACGTAACTGAGATACAAGTGGAATAACAAGGGCAGAGAATACGAAGTGCCAAAGACTAGATGTTCGCCAAGGCAGGATTTGGGCTAGATGAAAAATGGTAATATGTTCATATGACTTCCAAACTTCTACTCATGTGCAAAGTTTCCAATTATTTGTGGAGCATTAATGGGGCTGCAGACTGATCATTTTTCATGTGCCACTAACATTACTGCTTTTGGCACAGCACTGTGTTTTGTATAACTCAGAAACGCTAGGCTGTGCCTTTCCCATTGCTTGCTCCCGTGATCTACAGCAATTGCTTGGTCCATCGATGTTTTGCAATATCTGTGCCTCTGCTGAGCAGAATTACCCAACTGAGACATAAAAACTGGAGAGTTGACCATGCACCAGACTCTCAGTGTCTCTAGTGAAGGTATTCATCTGATGCTGAGCACTGGATACTTGTCTGCAGTCCTGGTTTCTCTTTCAGCAGCTTCTCATTGATGGTGATGACTGGAGTTGCTTGTGGTCCTCCCTAAGGAGAGAAGGCAAATGACATTTGTATTTTGAACCGAGAACAGCCTCAATAGTTGGAAAGATGAAGATAGGCAGGCCCAGGAATCACTAGTGTAAGTGACACTTGAAAGGAGAAGGGTTTGTTTGCCTAATGATTTGCAGTGTAGATGTCCACAAGAGCACAGCACAGTAAGTAGATGTTCTTGTTCTGGATGTGATTCCTTGTGACTTTTCACACCCAGGCAGCCCAGTGGGAAATGCCGGGGAGTCTGGCTTCAGTCACTGGCCCAGATACCAAGTTAAGCTTGAAAGTTCAAGTTCTGCAAATATACACTGCAGAAGCTTTATATGCAAATGTAAGCAGAAGAATTAATCTCACCTAATTTCCTAAGCTTTAAGCATCTACTGGAAGGTGCTTAAATTACAGGTGCTTCTTCTATAATCAGCAGAGACAGACATCTCCACTGGCATCCTCAGTAGGATCTCTCACTTGCACACTGTTGACTGTAGAAGGACTTCAGAAAACTAAGATAGCTACACATATAACTTCTTTCAGATGCTGAAATCAATTCTGCTCCAAGCACAGCAAGTCTTTTGGACTTTGCCAAAGATTAAGTTCTTCACACAGACACCGCTATTGAGACCTACCAGTGCAACAGCATTTTCAAAAGTGAATGTTTCTGAACATTCCTGCCTAGAGAGATTACATAAACGCTTCCTCAAAGGTAGCTTATTTAGAAGTGAGCTGCATACCTGAGCTAATGGTCCTGCAAAAAAAAAAAAGAGAAACAACTAAGCTTCTCCTCACATAACTTTTGAAACACCTCAAACCAGAATGAAGTTATTTTTCCCTTCCAGAAGTTGGCAGGGTAGTGAAAAGACTTGTGTGGAAGAGGTGAGAAATACCATTTCTAAATGCTGAGAAAACCAAGTAAACTGTCCATAGTGACAACCTGTATTCAGTGGCTGGGGATTATTTATTACACCGGTCTGAATTGCCACTCTAAAGCAATGATACAGGCAGAGCTGAGCCTGAAGGTGGGAGAACATGCAAATAGTGTCCAAAAATGCTCCCCTTATTTTTCAAGCTGTTTGTGCAGTTGGAGTCCACTCACAAATATTCAAGGAGTTGGGTGCACCTTCCTGAGCATACAAAGGCAGCAAAGTATAGCCACTGCAAGGTCTCCGAGCAGTTCAACATACACAGAACCCTCATTAAAGCTTTTCTTCAGGAAACACCTTACAAATTCAAATAAACACACAGAGGATGAGATAACCAGACAGGGTGAGTAAGTTTGCTTCACTTGCTGGTGCCCAGTGGCCATTATTTCTGAAGAACAGGCTGTAACTTTGGGCATTAAACTATCGGATTCTTGGACATTTGCCAGCCAGGGTTCAAATGCTGTGGTCAAAAAGGCACAACATGGTCTCAGCAGGACATCACAGTGCATCCCAGGTGGTCTGAGAGCTACTCCACTGGTGCAGCAGGTCCCAGAGATAAGTCTAGCACCTACTCTGTTTTGATGAAAGGTGTGTGAAGGCCATAAATAATTTAACTGAGGAGTCCTGCTGATGGACACAGGACTAACTACATTCTTCTCCAATGTTTTTTCTATGTAGTAGCTCAATCAAGGCACCTCAAACCATTTTTCTTTTCTGTTCTTTGCCCTAAAAATGGGAAAGCAAACACAGCAATTCACTTGACCAAAACAGAGAGTCTCTTAAATGAAAAGCATGTAATGGCAGAGCTGCTCCATCACAGGAAAAAGCAGATTCAAGAGGTACAAGGAGAGAGAGAAGACGTCGTGGCCACTGCATGCCAGCTGTGGCAAGTACACTTAATAAAAACAGCGGACTGTGGATTGCAGGCAACCTAACTGATGAAATTTAGACAAAGCTTTTGCTCCACAGGATTTAATTAATTATGAGGTCTGAGCAAAAATAATTGCCTGGGAGATTTTTCCTGCATGTTTAATGAGATACTAACTGCAAGATTTAGCTAAAAATACATGAAGGGGAGAAAAAAAAAGGGATGCTTTGTTCACACTAAACTGTAATACCTGGATAAATATTAAGACAACTGAACAATCTGCTCCAACACTTCCATCTGTATTAATGTAATCATTGCACTGGACTGCTCTTTTCCTAAACACTATAGTATGCCTACAATTATTTGCGTATCTCCTACTGCTTGACCTTGTAATGGTAGCGAACTGGAGTTCAAGGAGTTCGTGACAACATTCTGCAATATATAGTGTCTTCAAGGCACGTACAGTATGAAGGCAATTTAAAAATTAAGTTAACCTCAGGAGTTAATTGCCTTTTCCTACTTAATTCCTGATTTTGTCTGGAAACTACTGACAAATCCTGCCTGCATAATAACTAGCGCTATGCTGCTCTTACACCTTTTGCATTGAATGATTTAACACCAGTGGAATTCTACCAAAGAACTGCTGTGATATCATGGGTTGCACAGGGAAGTCCTTAGATGAGCCACTAATTTCTGTAAACCATTATAATAGTAATACTTCATCTACATCCTGAACCCTACAAGGTTTAATAGATCAACACGTTCATCTGTCTGCCAGAGAACTGCCCATGTTCGGAAAGTTCACAACAATTCAAAGGAGAGCAAACAATAGTGATTAACGAGCAAAGAACAGTGTAGTTATTGCAGTGGAGCTGATCTCTGAAACAAAGCAGAATTTAGCTGCTGAATAAAGTGGAAGCTATTAACTGCCTTTTTATTACTGTGCAAAGGCAAGTAGCAACTGTGTAATTCAAATAAGTCCATTATGCAATATTTTTTTCTAATTCATTCCTGATCTGCTAAACTAATCTCTTCAGTTTTTTAGGGTGTTTGAAAATGAATTAAATGGATGAAAAATGCAGCTGAAAGCCAGGATTATTTAAGGAATGGAGAACAATAGGAAAGCATGGCAAGGAAAGATCAGCCATTTGACAATGAAGCAACATCCTGAGCCTGAAGCACAATCCTGTTGAGTAAGCATCTGAGAAAATATTTTATTTCTTCACCCAGGACTCATTCTCTTTCCTCTTTCTCCTCCCCTTCTAGCAGTGGAGTCTGACTTGGTGTTCACCCAAAAAAGTTTAATTTGAGGTTTCCTAGATGGGACTAAAAACGCAATTTGTTCCATAGCTCTGCAATTCCATGTCCTACATTTATAGCCTACACTGGGAGTCCCAGTTTGATCCATGTGGACACTGAACGGAGGCAGTTACCTGCAGCCATACGGCCCCTAAAATGCACTTTAAAGTCAGTGGAGAGAGATGCTGCAGCAGCCGACAATTCAAAGAACCAAGTACATGGCTCACCTTTTGGTGATCTCATCCTTCACTGACTTAACAGAAACCTAAAATAACACAGGCAGCTCAAGTTAGGTGGGATGGTTCCCATCCAACTTTGCAGGTTCTCACACAGGTTGCTCCTTCCCTACCAGAAGTGAAGGTCCAAATGTTCTTCTCTCCGCAGTGTTTGTTATAGAGGTTTCAGAAGCTGTTCTTATCACAATTTTCCAGGCAGCATGTGCAAGAGCATTTATCTGGTTGCAGTGCCAGCTGCCTTCAAGTAATCTCTTGCTATGTAGTTATCAGAAAACAACTCTGTCTATTCAATAATTGTGCTGCAACCACACAACTCCTAAGATTTTTGTATTTCAAAGACACCATGGTGCATATCATGATATAAGAAATATTCTTTCACCTTCTTTTTTGATCACATGCACTAAACCGTGGCAACACGTAAGAGTAGTGCAGCAGTGTCAGTTCATTTAGCACAGCATTTCAACGATGAAAGTCAGGGAGTGTTGAAGACTTGGAAAATCTATGGGAAGGCTTTTTTATTTAAAGCTAACACCTTTTCATTTAGGCACGTAAAACTGGAGTTACCCTTTTATCTAATTTCCTGCCCCTTTTACTAGCGAGTCTGTTCCATCTCTTTTTTTCTGTTAGGAACTGGCAATTCAGTAGTTCAGTGGACCAAGAAGTAATGTAATATTGTGCAGGTTTTGTTGCAAAAGTAACACAGTAGTGCTGTTACTAATGAGGAACATATTCATACTGTAACCGGGCTTTGCTTTAAAGCATTAATGAAAAATAGCAAGTAGAGCTCTGCACTGTTGCACTTGTACAACCCTTAGTGATTAACAAGGGTTGCACATGCTCACCTAAAGATACAAGCCCTGTGGTTGCACTGAATCTACTGAAAAACACCAAATTCATTTAAACTCAGTTATATGAATCATTTAGACTTGAACATTTCAGTCACGCTCTGCGTAAGACGGCTGCTTTGTTTTCTTAGTTGGTGGATAACACGATTGGAGATAGGTCCTGCTTGCAGACTCAGCCAAAATGCATCTTCCTTTTATAGAGGTTCAATGCACAAACCTGATCCTGAACTATTAGGTTTTCCCCCACAAAACCAGAAACTCCAAGTCTCATTTCTTCTTTCAGAAAAAAATCTGAGAAGGAGCCAACTATGGAGAAAACTGCAATTCCTATTGGTATAACTGGATTTAAACTTTATAGGAAAAAAAAAAGCCTGGCCCGACACAGTTATTAAATCATCATTTGACAATCACTAAAGTTTGTCTTTAATCTTAAAAACATGAAAGATCTTGAATCTTTCTTTAATCTTGGGTGTTTATAAACCCTTGGGTTTTATTTGCTTTGTTCCAGGACACCTGACTTGACTGTAATGACGGGGATCAGAATTTCATCTGCAATTTGTGCTTTTGCAACAATTTTGTGGATCGTTTCCTTTCTGTCTCTCGTAACTTCATCCTTAATCTTGGTTTGCATTCACTATACTACTTAGTGCCTGACTTCTTATTCTTTTGCTTTTCTTTCTACTTTTTTCGCCCATTTTTTTCCTCTACTTCATTCTTCTGCTGTTCTTAATTTTTGCTTAGTCTTACATTTATTGTGGTTTATTTTTAGGATACATGTGTATTTGGGGTGGAATTATAAACTGAACATTTATATACTGAGTATATGTTTTTGTTGGAGAAATATGTAACTGACAACTGTTGTTATTCGTCTCAGAAATGCCAATAGCAAATGGAAGGCTCCAGTTCAATAAATTCTTTACTGCCTTAACAAAACAAAACACTGAAAACGGGCAAAGAAAGTACAATAGGATACTTCTTTTAAGTACAACTGCTTATCCTGGGGTCAAAAGGATTGTGAATGCTGGCATTTGACTGTTTAACACCTGTTATAATCAAACGAAGAAATGCCATTCGAATGTCAATAGCCTATTTTGAAAAAAACAAGGAGCTGATATACCATAAACATAGTTCTGGGCTCCTCAGTTCAAGAAGGACACAGAGCTGCTGGAGGGTGTCCAGCACAGACCAACTAAGATGACAAAGGAAGTAGAGCACCTACCTGATGAGGAAAGGATGAGGGAGCTGGGTCTCTTACCTCGTTCATGGCTATAAAGATGTGAGGAGTGGGTGTCAGGAGGATGGAGCCAGGCTCTTCTCAAGGGCATCTGGTGATAGGACAAGGAGCACTGGGTGCAAGCTGGAAGAGAGGAGGTTCTGTATCAACATCAGCAGGAACATCTTCCCAGGGAGAGTACCAGAGCACTGGAACAGCCTGCCCAGGGGGGTTGTGGAGTCTCCTTCTCTACAGATGTTCCAGACCCGCCTGGCTGTGTTCCTGTGCAACTTGGTCTAGATGATCCTGCTGTGGCAGGGGGATTGGACTAGATGATCTTTTGAGGTCCCTTCCGATCCCTAATGATTCTATGATTCTATGACTCTATGAAATAACCACATTGAGAGGAAGTAACACACTTGAAACTGGAAATTCTTCTTTTGCTTCTAGGAAGATTTCTCAATTTATTTAGGTGTCAAAGAGATCCGTTGCCCTTTAAAGTACAGTATTAATAGCTGGGTTACTCTGACTGCCCTTCTCCCTTTCACATTTGCAATTTTGCAGACTAACACCTACAGATACACTTTCCAAACCCTTAAATCTCCTCCCTGTCTCACTGCGCTCTTCTGCCTTTCTTTCTGGATGACAGTCACTGAGCACAAAGCCTGCTGGAATAAACAGGTTTTGAACGCACAGGTTTTGCTGCTGCTTGAGCATGCACATACGTCCAGAAGTTTGCATTTGCTTACAAAAACCCCACTAAGTCCTCTTTACAAAGTATTTGCAATGGCCAATTCTTTTTTAAACGTAACATAATGGGATACGATTCAACAGCCTTTCAGGGTAAGTGACTGCGTAAGGATAGGCATGGGCACCTACTTAAAATGAGGCACCCACAATGATCTGAAGGGACATCAATACACAGACAGGCTCTGGACCTTATCTGCACCACTCAGCTCTAGTAAATTTTTTACCTTTGCTGCGTTAATCCACAACAATTATTTTTTCCCTATTGTTCTTTTACATGTAGAACATCTACTATAAAGTGTTGGTTTCCAAAAACGAGAATTGGAGGAGGTTGTTGAGTTTTGGAAGAGGGTTGTTTGTGTATTTGTTCTCTTACAACTGGCAAAACCCCAGCAGCTGTTCTCCAGAAGTTTCACAAGAAACATTCACATGGGCAGGAAATCTACTGGCAAGAAAAGGCAGATGAAAGAGTTATGCACTGCTGAAGGAAAGTTTTGCACCTGCGTATTGCTTAAGTTGGAGAACGTACTATTAATATAATCACAATAGAATAAGCAGCAGGATGCGTAGTCATCTACCAAGAAGATTTCATTTTGAGGCTTCATGGACACTTGAGGCGTTAGTGCAAAACAAGTTGCTGAATCCATTTCAAACGTACCCTAAAAGGAAAGAGGAAAAACCAACAATTAAAGTTACTGTGAGGATATCATGGGTAAAATCAAGATGTGCAACTGAGGCCTGATCAGTCTACAGCAGGTCCAGTGACACCAGTAAGATTACAAGCAAGGTTTCCCAGTAAGTAGGGTCAGAGGAATCTTGCTTCAGACTCATTCACTGGATTCTGGTTTATTTCTACTTTTATTTATGATGAAGCAACCTTATTTTTCCCCTCAGGGTCATTAAACTTAGACTGGAACATTGCCATTCAACATAATTTGGGGTCAGGATTTGGTAATTCATTGAAATCAAAAGATTTCCAATGCATATCAAAACATATCAGCGCAGTTTCAAAATCAGTGTTGTCCCAGTTTTGAAACCGGAAGCCCCGAGGTCTCTAGTTCAAAGGTAGATTACTCGGTGGACCACACTGCAATGACAGGCCATCAATCCCCTACCCTGGCTGTTGGAGTGTTGAGCAATGGTCTGCCAGCCAGGGAGGGTTCCTCCAGAGCCCTGCAGGCTTCCAGAATAATTTAGCCAAAATCCAACTGTCCCTGCAAAAAGTTTAGATTTCAGTCAACTGCCAAGGTCTCTCTGAAGGTTGCCAAACAGCTTTACTTTTGAAACTGGTTCCATTAGCTTTTCTGCATAGAACTGTTGTTTTTTCCAAATAAGTAATTTCAATCCAAGCTGTGGTAATCACCTAGATCATGCAGAAGGATGTACCAGCCCTGGATTTGTGGCTGGACCCATGACACTGCTTCAGGTTTTCAGAACAGAAAGGTTATTACAGACTTTGGAGATGTGCAGTTAGGTCTTTCCAAACAGACCAACACCTCTGCATGCAGTCAGTCCACTCCTTACTGGATTTCACTTGGAGTGGTTTTTATGCAGCCATAGGGAGGTAATGTCCAGTGCTTTCCGGAGCGAGAAGGCTGAGACCTGGCCAAGGTGGTTCATGAGGAATTTTGGCCCTTTCCTAATGGGATCTGAATTGCCAGGAAAGTTAAGAGAAAACATCATTGTGAAGAAATTACTATAAGAAACTCAAAGAGTATCCACTAAAAACTGTAATACAGAAGTATGCGAGGAAAATTGCTCTCTCTTGTGTAAGTGTGCTGGTGTATGAACACAGAACATACAACAGTAGTTGTAAGAGCTCCAGGGTGGGGATGCACTATCACAATACAACAGCCACTGCCCAGTTGTACTTGCTGTCCAGGCCAGATTTTCCATCAAGAGTCATGGCAGCCACCTACTCCTTCCTCTGGAAGGTCACAATTTAATCTGCCAAAAGGCCACAATATCGAGCATGGCTTGTGAACCGAGAGAAGACAATGAACCTACATCCCTAGAAAACCATATGGTGATGCTTTGGGGCCTGACCTCCAGTGGGTTATTCATAGATTTATTGAGCAAGAATGTTTAGCAGTCTCCATACCAGATCAGACACTGCTTACACCTGAATGAGGACTTTACTGCGATCTTTAAAGACAGCTAGCTCAACGCCACATGTACCAGCATGTTATCAGCAGCAATGTCTTCTGAGGTTTATTCACTGCAAAATATATGGAGTCGTAAGGAATACGGAGTGGTAAAAGCCATTTTAAATTGCATGCTTTTCATTTTAACGTCATTCAAATCTACAAACTTCATCATTTTGCTATTGGAAAGAAGAAATTAAAACTACATAAGAAAGAATGATGGAATACCCATATAGATTGCTCACAGTCAGTAAAATGCCTCAAAAATGTCTCTCACTCCTTTACAGAGACTAAAATTCAGCAGTCCGGTGAGCTGGACTATAAAATCAGTGTATCTGCCCCCAATCAGCATGCTTTTCCTTTGCAGTAATGTAGCTAAAAGGCATTTGTGGGACAGCAGGCTGGCACTGGGCCGGAAAGGTATTCACCATTTTGTAAAACAAAGCAGCCATCTATAATCTTTTTGGTTTCCAGATAACGAAAGGGAAGTCTCGTTTTGCAACTATAAAAAAAAAAAAGAAGAGTTAAAGCGCTACAGCTGTAAGAAGAAATTCAGTCCACTCATGGTTTAAAGAGCTCCACTCCTACTGTACATACAATAATATGCTGGTATCATTAGCATAGACAACAGCTTGTTTTCAATTTGGCTGCAGTTAATGAAATTATCCCCCAAATTACCATAAAGTGGAACAAATAAACACAAAAGCGATCTCTTTCTTTCTTTCTTTCTTTCTTTTTGTACCCCTTCAGCAGCGCTGACTTTCAGCTATTTAGAATAAAAGCAAAGCTCCTGTTTTTCCAGAGCTCCAGTTTGACCTCAAGCAGATAAAGAACGTGAAATGACAAACACACAGCAAAGAGTTACTTTGTCCTTCCCCCCTGGCCTCTGTTTACTTTAGGAAATGTACCCGGGGAGGAGGGATGGGGAGGCAGGATTGCTGCCTTTCAGCGCGGCGCTCAGCTCCGCTGGCTCGGGCTGGAGCTGGCCCCTCTTTCTGAGTAAGCTTACTCCACTCCAGATGTGCCTCGGCTCCAGCGTGGCTGCCATGTACAGTAAATCGGCATCTGAGGGCTCGTCAATCTGTGGGGTAGAGCAATTGCGGTCTCGCCAGGCCGCCCCACTGGCACAAACAGAAATTTGCACCGCTGAACTGGAAAAGAAGGAGGAGGAGGAGGAGGGAAAGGGGTGACTGGGAGGGAAGGAGGCAAATAACGGGAGAACAGTGTGTGAAAGGTGAGGGGCTGGAAGGTGTCCGCTCCTGGGAGGAGAAGGGGAAGAAATAAACACTAACAGCCAACGGGGGAAATGTTCTTAATGCATTTGTAAATTTACTTGTAAATGTTTTACACTTAGAGAGAAAGGGGAACGGTGCGTATCGTTCGGCAATGCGGGCTGTCGATAGGTCCCTGTGGAAATACTAGTTTAGTACGACTTGTAACCAGGGCAAAAGAACCATAAAATAGCTGGGAAAACACAGCCAATTAGTCATTGCCTGTCGATTGTAAAATCAAGACAGAGAGAGAGACAGTGAAATGAACCTTTAGCAATCCCAGCCCCTCTTGTTTATGTCCCTGCAACGTGAGGATGAAAAAGCAGAGGCAAGACGCCTTCTAATCCAAGTGCAACCTGCAAACCATTCAGCGTTCCCATTCAAAATCCTCCAGGATATCCTGACACTCACAAGATTTACCTATTTACTGTCACTGTAAAATACAAATTGTTTTGTTAATCAGGCAGTTTGCTTTGGACCTGACCCCAGTTGTACAGACTCCAGGCTGGACATTCATTTCAGATCTCCTGCCGCCTACACAGCCTCTGCTAACTGAGTTTTAATAGGATGAGAAAACGATCTTTTCTTTTATAGTAGGTTCCAATGAGCTGCCCAGCTTCAAGCTGACTATAGCTGTGTTTTCCTAATCACGGGTTTTTTAATAGCAATTATCTGCATGAAAATGCCTGCCCTCCCCCCCTCCTTCTTTTCCAACAGCGCCAAGTCTAAGAATGTAAATAAGTGTTAAATTGAAACTCCGAACAAAAATGGGTCAGATTTAGTGTAATTGAGTCATAGTTAAATTTAGGCTGCTTTTATTTGCAAATGTGCACTTCAGCAGCAGCTCCATACAGCAACTCTGGGTAGAATTAGATGCCTCATTTACTTATTATTTTTATTGTTGCTGTGTCTGAAGTTCTTAGTGAAGGCTCCTGGTCCCATTGTGCCATGCACTTTAAAAGATGAGCTATGCATTGCAAGGACTCTCCTTTGCCAGAGGGGCTATCCTCTGAGTACTGTCTGTGTTAAATAGCAGCACCTTAAATAGCCAGAAACATTGCTGACTGTTCCAAATTTTGAAAAATTGTGAATCAAAGCTGAAAAAAAAATTTGCGAGGCTAGAGGAAAAAAGTAGTAAGATTTTCCAAAGGCTGTATGCAGCATCCTTTCTTTTTCCTAATGTGTGGGTTTTCAAACCATTCCCACATACTGTAAGACTATGAAAACTACTCTTTTTTTAAAGGGATGCTCAGCTTCTTGCAATGTCTCTTTCATTCTGAAGGCTTAAATATCATTAAATATAATTAGATTTGAAACTAAGCTGTAAGCTGTGTCAATAAATCACACACGGGACTTGATTTTCCTTAGTAACCCATTGACAGGATGGGGCAGTAAGGTCTCACCTCACTAGGTGAAATCAATCCCACAAGGTATCAAGTGCTGTGATTGTGAACGTGAAGGACATGTATAGTCACATACAATCAGACAATTAGAGTGAGCGTGATTATTCTTATGCAATAGATTTCATACTGGGTTTTCAAACACAGGAGGCACTGAGATCCATACCACTGATGCAGCACAATAGTGAAGCTCAACAAGTCCCCAGGAAGCAAGCAGGCATGCATCTGCCATAGAGAACAAGTCCATGCAAAAGAACATGTGCCACATTATCAGCTCTTCTGTGTCAGCCAGAAGGAAATCTGTCTCTCACTTCTTCCTGTCATCTCCGTCCAACCCATGCCCCAGCTAGCTGCCAAAGGAGATTCTTGCCATTGCTTTCTGCCTTGTACAGCCATTAACAGCAGGATCAAATGGACATAAAACAGGTGTATTGAATCGGGATGGCAAGATTAGGATCAAAATTACTTCCCAAACCGACTGTTTAAAATTACACTGGACAAAGCCCTGGTTAACGTACAACAGGAACTTCCCTTACCCTGACAGAAATACGAACTAGGTGATGGAACAGGTGTTTCCAACGGCCAGCATGCCCATGCAGAAAGGCCACACAGACGGGTCTCATTAGACAGTAGCTGAATTTAGTGAGGAATGTGACTTTTCCCACCCAATGCTGAATGAGTGGCCTAGGGGAAATGTGATACTTAGAGGACACCAAAAGCACCACAGTTCTTAGCTCATCTACCACAGTAACGGCACTAATTTGAGAATAAGTGAGCGTAAAGCTGGTAATAGCTGTCTGTAAAGAACCATGTATGATGGTAAGATGATATCAGACAATGCTAAGTGACCATGGAGGAATGTATCTAGAAGCCAGGACACAAAATGAGTGAAGCATGAAGAGGGTGTTGAAAATGAGTCAGTGACAGAGACAGGAACAGCAGAGCAAATAGTGTAGTCCTTTGTCAGAGAAGCCCACCACAGTATTATGCTCCTTACTGCCAGAAATGGTGTCCATCCACTTCAGGCTTACCCGTAAAATCAAGTAAAATCAAGTTCTTGTGTACATGTCTATCATCAGTGCTGTCAATTAACCTCGGGTTTACTGTGAGACTGGCCAGAAAGGGTAATCCCCTGACAAAGTTCAGGAAAAGACAAAATCAACTGATAATCTCACTAAAATGTTAATATCTTCTTTATCTGATGGCTCAATCAACACAACACGCCCTCTTGCAAGACATCAAGTGTTAATGAATCAAGAAAAATTGCCTGCAAAAGAAATGACAGTGGATATTTCCAACAATATCTGCTTCTTAATAGTGCATTAAAATCTTGGACCTACTATTTTTTGGGGGTTTTTTCTATACAGATTCCAATGCACCTGACAACTGAAGGAAGGACAGTATGGTCCAGCCATTGTGTGGGCAGATGTTGTGTAAATTTCCACAGAAGATTCTGCCAAGCCTCCCTCTTACACAGACCTCTGACACCTGCATTATTTGGAAAGACTTCTTTATCACTGAATTTCCTCCAGGGACTGAGAAGAGATGAGCAACTGAAAACCTGGCTGCAGAGTGGTGCTGTAGAGTAGACAGGGATACAATTATCCTTCCGTATTTAAGGAAGATGCAACAGCCCAGTGTTCTGAGGAAGATGAAAGTGTCTCACTTCATGTATCTCCTAAAAAAAGCAGAGAGTAACTAAAGTCTGTAAGATATTCTGTGTGCAGTCCTTTAAAAATTAAGCAAAATCCGTAAGGACTGCAAGGACAGGCTGAGTTGTAACTGAAATAGTCTATAACACAAACTGCAAACTTGGCATTTCTGCTCAGAAAGGAACTATCAGTAAGGCCATCAGGCTTATACATGCCAAGTGTTTCACATCCCAGTAGCATGCTTTTCATGATGCCTTTGACACCTGCAGAGATATTACATCAAATCTGCAGCAGCAGTATTAGGTAATGCACCAGAGGTCAATGTTCAAAACATCCTGTTCTTTACATAGCCTCTTGTCTTACACAAAAGCAGTTAAAAATAATAGAGCTTGTTCAAGCGCCGCATTTACAAGCCTGTGCTCACAGCCCTCATAAAGCTCATCTTGCAAGGTTGTTTTCTTATACCTGTGGGCTGGGAAAGGGGAGGCAGGAGAAGACACAAGGGGAAGGAAAGCTTCATGAATGGATAGTTTCAAGCTTTCTGGAAAAGAAATAGCTTTGACCACTATGCTTTTAAGACAACTAATTTATTTTTCTGAAAAGCAAAGTTAGCAAGAAGTTAAATTTGTAAGAAGTGAGTAAGAGAATAAGTATCCTGTAGCTGGACTGCAGATAGATTAAAGTCATGGAATTTTTATATTTGTAGTTTGAGATCTAGAGACTTGGATTGGCTAATTAGTAAGACAGATGCCATTTGCAAAACTTGGATGTTGATCGTGATGCAGATTTTGAGCTCATCAATCTTTTGGAACGGTTAGAGGAGAGGAAGCTTGGCTTTCCTCTAGAATTTCACACTAGAAGGCTCTAGCTGGCTTCAGTAATGACAGAAAAAAATGAAATGAAAATAAATTTTAAAATGGCTCAGTGTTGGCTTCTATAGCCTTGCGATGTAACACGTGTGTCATAATAACCTCAGTGTTTCTGTTACAAAACTGTGTGAGCCATAGGCTCTCTCCTTACTGGGATCTGGAGTCCTTATTGTTCTTGAGGGAAATCTGAGCAGAACAATGCAATCCACCAGTGTCTTTATGTTCTTGTCACATTCATGAGTTCTATGACTAATCTCTTCGCAATCAAGACCCAAAGCTATAACTGATCACTTTATTCTTATTTTCACAAGCTGGTGAGATCTTTGCTGTTATTCATTCTGTTTATGAAACACTCATTTTCACTGGCAAGCAGTGTATCGATAGTGCGTTGGACTGGGAATAAAGGGACCCGTCTCAGCTTCACTGACCTTCACTCAGTGAAGTTTGCTAACAGCTCCTGGCCTCTGAAGTATTTCTTAGGCACAGACTGTATTTACAGTTCTCAAGTCTTAAGCCTTCATTATTGCTTAGCAAAGTTCTTTGAGATATCAGATGAAAAGCACCAGGACAAAAGAATGATAATTTGGACAAAAAACCAACTAGTGCTGCAGAATGAAGCCCAGATCACAAACAAGCTGAATGTCACACTGCCAGTGAAGAGCTTTCATTCCATACCAGATGAGATTCAAGCCCAGCTATTCTGTCCAAACACCTATCTAGAGTCTATTTGTAATGTAACCCTCATAAAGCTCTTCCTCTGACTTCCCATGAGTAGGAACATTTCAAAACTGCACAGAGGAAGTGGAAGTTTAAAGGCTTTGCAGAGACCAGATGGAAAATGTGATAGGAAACTGAAATACAAACTTTTAATGTTTTCATATATATTAATTACACTTAAGAAAGGTTACCTTCCACTGATATCTTTCCCTCAATTTTTGACCCAGAACTTTTCATTCTTGAACGAACAATTATACATTGCTAGGGCTTCTAGCATTAACAACAATAAAGTAAATGTTTTATTATCAAAGGCAGCAAAAAGTCTTGTTTTATGTAGAGGAAAAAAGCCAGAGTCAATAAAGACATAACCTGTTGCCTTTATGAAATCACTGAATGAGACTTCTCAATTAATTTTCACCAAGAGGCAGATCTCCTGCTGGGAATCTCTGGGCACTTTTTACCAAGATTTTTCTTTGCAGGAAATACTGGACATACTCCAGATCTCTGAAAGAATGACAAAACACTATGAAATACAGGGTCTCCCACAAAAAAAGCTGAGGACTTCATCTCTCACAGACCTGGGAAAGACCAAACAAAATTTATACACGTCCTGAACTCAGACTGATGTCTGGCATTTGAATAATTCCGTAGTGTTTTCAATCCATCTCTATTTTTGTAACTGCTTTGGCTTATAAAGCAGGTTAAGCTCAAAGGATCTTGCTTAGGCCACTGTTGTATCAGCTGATTTTCAAATTCTTAGCATCCACCAGCGTATCTGAGGATGAGAATACTCATTTCTCTTGCAAACTGTGACATAAAAATGTGACTATTTTAAGTCCATAAGATCAACTTGTTCTGAATGTTTTGTCTTTTGCAGTTACTGCAGTCTACAGATTGCTGTTGCCCTATAACTCCTTGCTGATGAACACATTCCTCTGGATGCTTAATTCGTGAGAAATTTACACTGTGCAAATGCTATTTGCAGAGAACAGATGATTCTAAATCAATTGGCTATGCCTTTTCAGGCACATTTGCTGTTGGAGGCTGTCAGAAGAGTGTTTTCTTTCGTACCTGCAATGGGGATTCCAAAACTACATCACCTATGAGAAGCCATGGGGCAGCTTGGAAATCAAATGGTCCTGCCAGTGCAGCCCTCTGTATAATTGAAATGCAATTTAAAGGGTCTTCAGAGGAATTTCTCCAACTCTGGAGGAGGCCGATCAGCAATCTGACCTCTAATAAAGACAACAGAAGGAAGCTCCCTTTGAAATACAGAAAAAAGTTTTCTTCTTTGAAAAACATTCTTAGGTGCCGTCTGCTAATACAGTGCAGACTTATCTCCTGCGGCCCAGACGAGTCTGCGGGGCTGATTACACCAATATACCTCATACGGTTCTCACCGCCCTTATCTAAGACTGGGAAAAGTCAAGGAGAGCAAGTGAAAAATAAACCAGAACCCTACCTAATGGAGAGATTTATTATTAGAAGCGGGCTAAACGCACCCAGAGAATTCTCCCTGCATATATATGAAATAGGGGGATTTTATGATTTTATTGCTTACTGGAAACAACAAGGTTGTCAACAAAAAATAAGGGAGATGGGACTATAAACCTGGTAGAACCATGGACAAGCAGGTAATTTTATTTGCAGTAATGCACTGAGGGTGAAGTGAGCACCTAAAGCTATTCATGAGTTCATGATATAAAGGCAAATGTTAAGTTTTGCATCTGAGATAGTCCAGAGGCCAACTGATTAGAAAGTGGCTTTGCACAAAGGACATGGGGCTCCTGGAGGACAATCTGAGAATGAGTCAGTAGTGTGCCTCTGCAGCATTAAAAGCCAACCTCATACTGGGCTGTTTTATTAAGAACATAGCCAGAAAGTCAATGAAGTGATTATTCCCCTCTATTCAGCACTTGTGAGACCACATCTGGAGTGGTTCTGGGACACTGACAGACTGGAGCAGGCAAAGCTGAGGGCCACCAAGGCGGACAAAGGGCTGGAATACGTGACTCGAGAGGACAGCTGAGTGAGCTGGGTTGGTTTCCAAGCTGAGTTGGTCTGGAAAAGGGAGAGCTGAAGGAGAGGGTCTCACCACCATTGGCACAACATAACCCTGAGTTTATAATAGTACACAAAAGCTCATCTGTTATCACAGCTAACCTGTCTTGCATCTCACATCACAAACAACATGCTCTGAGTTTCCAATTTGTGCCACAAACCGTACCACTGCTGGGACAGACTAAGACTAAAGAAGACCTGATGTCAGGCCAACAGCATGCGTCAAGCAAGCCAGAGCAGTGCAACAGACTAACCAAATCCATCCAAACTACAGCAAAAATTCCCATGACTCAACCGCCCCCATAGCCTGTCAGCTCTACCTCCCAGCTCCACAGCCCTGTCTAACACTAGAGCCCAAGCTGCCGGATACTTCAATCTAAACATTGTGGTTATCCAAGCCCAAGGCCCAGATCCATGAATCCTGCTTTAATCCGCTCCTGAGAATGTGTGTATTTTTTGGTCAGAATTTCGGTTGTCTATATTTGGAAAGTCTCACCCACAGCCTTTAGCTGACTAAAGCAGCCAAAGAAAATGCAAGATGCAGTGGTTACGAAAGATGAAATCCTCCCTCAATATGACCGTTCCTTATGTATTGATGCACTGTGTATGTGCCTACCAAACCTCCAGGAACTCAGTCTGCTCCTTATTTCATTTCCAAGGAAGGCATGAGAAAGAGTTCATTTCTGCAGAACTCCCCAGACAGAATCTACTGACAGTACATCATTAATAAAAGATTCTTCTATTTATTTGTTTCACCCAGAGCAGCTGGTCAGTCCTATGTCTCTGGGGTCTGTCAGCTAATACATATTATTTCATAAGCTGAACATTTTTGAATAATACTGTCTTGTCCCTTCCTTTTGTATTCTATTACATGGGAGCGAGGAAGTACGCCTGCACTATACTGTAGACATTTAAGAGGAAAGAATATTTATGAAACCTTAGAAAAGGACTGAACAGAACAGACGATTAGGAAAGTGCTGATAAACGTTTGCAAAAGAGGTTATGTTTCATACTGGTACAGGAGAAGGCTAAGAATAAATCTGAATCATGTTCTCATGAGATTGAACTGCTGAATAACAACCAAGGAAAATTTATTAAAAGCAACAATTAGCTTTTTTTTCCCCACAGATCTCTAAGCACTGAAGTGCCACCGAGCTCAATAGGAATCTATTACTGATTTCAGTGCGAAACGCTGGCCCACTGGCCTCATTTTCACAGCTGGAGAAACTGAGATGCGAAAATGTTAAATGACTTGCAAGATATTACCCAGCAAACGGCAGAGCTGGGAATAGTACTCACCTCCTCAGGAGGCCAATCCGTGCGTCATGCACCACACCACTTCCTCATACTAGAATGCAGCAAGAAAGCACAAAATGCAGGGATTTTGTTGAACTAGAATGGGAGATGGAGAGATCTGGAGGCTCACCTCCAGTGTACAGGAATGCCAGGCTCATTCAACGGTTACAACCAATGCACAACTAAAACATGAAGGTTAATTTGAACTAAAATATGAGTGCTAATCCAATTTGTTTTAAAAACAAACACATAGAAGTGCACTGAGTCAGGAGGCAACTTTGCAAATCATAATCCCGTGTGATGTAAACATTTTTAATGCTAATGTGGTTGAACCAATGACTTGGTCGATGCAGCAGGAACACCATCAGGTGCATACCAATCCTTTTCTTTACAGTTTACTTCTCTTCAGGCTCTCTAGGAGTGGTATCAGGCTCTTTCATAGAAGACATGGCTTGTAGCATGATTATTTATGTCTCACCACTGTGTGGGTGGTATATCGCATTACTCCTGAGACAGATGCACCGACCCTGCAGGTTATTCCTACAAGGATATTTTAATCATTTAAGATGATGAATATGAGTCCATTTTCACAGTGAATTCTATCTGACAATTTCCTCTTCCAACAGTCGATGCCGCACATGGTTTGGTCTTAGCCTTGCATCCTAGGAGGTTCTGCATTCTCAGAAGAACACATGAGATGGGAGAAAAGTGAAAGACACCACCTTTTCATGGTCCTGCTGAATGGCTTCCATTCATGGACCTAGAATATTTCAGGTTGTCAAAATGGACAGGGTTGAGAAACTGCCCCAATACACACCAGTCCCAGGTAGGGGTCCCCTGTCCTGGAAGCAAGGTCATGTCACTGGTAGGCATCCCCTCCCTGGTACTGGGAGAAGTGCAGCAGCTGCTGCCTGCTGGCACTGCTTTGGGACAGCACATGTGGGGCACATTTTCTGCAGAAGATTTCAAACCACTTTACCAAGCTGACTACTAAACATGATTATTGTGATGCTTCTGCAAAAAGGCAGGTAGCAGTTATGGCCAAGACTATCTGAGACAGCTGGTAATGTCAAGCTATTTAAACTGAATAACCCTGTAAATATTTAATCTTACCTCAAGCGACAGCAGTGTCTCAATGGCAGAGCAGCCAAGAGATTATAGGATTCACATCTTACCGTTCAGGAACCTTTCAGGTGGACCATGATTCAGGGAGAGAAAATTCCTGCTCTTTAATCCACTTGTAAGCCTTCTGAGCTTGTTGCTTTCATAAAAACCAACTCTATGATTTAGCTTCATGATCGCTAGTGGGAAATAAATTTTCTTGATGCTTCAGACTTAGAACATTTCAACCTTTTCCTCTGATTTTAATCTTTGAAATCTCGTAAACAAACTTGTAACTATGACATTACAATCCTTCAGCAAACAGTTTCTTCTCAATGACTCATTACGCTGTTCCCATCCGCTTTTTCACTTCTGGACTGGGATTGGCTTTTATGTTTTGGGGGGTTTCTTTGCAACCTGTTGCCATTATGCAGCTTCGTGATCTATGACCGTAGAGAGTGAAAAATAGTGCACAGCTGACACTGGGAAAAAAACCCCCAAACTGAAAAAAAGTGGAACTAATGGAATGAAATGAAGGTGATGACGTTTTCTTTTTAACACAGAAAGTCATGAGATATTGTAAACAATATATTTTACACAACCAAAAAAAAAAAGACAGTTTTTATTTCTCCCCGAAGAGCCTCTGGTATAAAATTCATTCCCACTGGAGAACACGGACACACACAGGAAAAAAAATTTAAATCCTAACTTTAATGACTTCGTGAGGTGGGATAACATTTATGCTTCTAAAATACAGTCTTCCATTCTGCTGCTTAAATACTCTCTGTTGCTCTCGGCTGCTTAGAAATGAAAGAGTTAAAATGGAGACCACTGAAAAAGAGTTTATAAAGCATATGTTATATGCAGCACGTTACTTGCTCACTGGGCTTCCCATGGGCCAGTGAAGGTTGGGAACCACTTCTGTAAAGGAAATGTATACGGTGTTGAGCTATAGACCGTCCTGTGTGCTAGCTCCATCTCTGCAACTGATTAGCCCCAGAATGACTTTGGCCTCACATAGTTTATTACAAACATTATTTAGTCAGGCTTCAAAATGTAAGTAGGTAACTGTTATTCCCAGTTTACAGATGAGTTCTAAGTGCAACAGGGTTAACAGCTACTGCAAGGGGACACATTAAATGAGCATCAGGAGCTGGAGTAAAATTCAGCTTCCCATCCCCTGCCCACGTAACCATAATGTCCACTGTCTAAACCACTTGGATTAAAAAGAAAGGTTCACTGAAACCATGTGCCCTGAAGCCACTTCTGATGCCTAAGTCAGCATTGTAATTTTTAGAGCTACTGTGCACCTGCAGCTTCAAAATACTTTCCGAAGGTCACCTACCTATCCTAATTTTTCCAAGCCTCAGCTTCTTTGGTCTTTAAAAACATGGAAAGAATAGCTATCTGTCTCTCAGCCTTCCTGCCCACTGAGGTCAATGTGAGACTTTGCTTTGACTTCAGTGGCTGTACGACTTCCCTCCCATAGTCTTTTTCTTGGAGTTTGTAGAGTAATTGTCTCAGGGTGGGTAAATGTCTGCTTCAAGAGAAACTGCTGTGTTGAGAATCACTATCTAATCGTTACCACCCAGGCACCACACAATACAAACAGTAAAAATTATGAGCAAATAAAACAGCATAAAAATAAAGAATAAGAAAACAGCACAATCATCCTAACAGCAATGGCTGGAAATTCATCTTGGAAGGCTTAACCATTCCTGTGGCACAGAAGGTCGGAGTGATTGTTCTGTGCCATGCTGGCATTGCCCAATAACCCATTCTGTCTAAACTAACAGAGCTGGATAAATTATCCTGCCTTGTGTTCTCTTTTAATTAATTGTGTAGTTTAAAGAGAGGATGAAAAAGGCTGGCTGAGATCCAATCTCAATTGCCTACTGCTATGACACAAAAAAGTCCTGATCAGAATATTTGTCTGTGGAATGAAATGTGCATCTCCCGGGCTTTCAGTAAGAGCAAAACAAGTTTACATTTCTGTCTCTAATACGATTCTGTCCTCCAAGTCATTAACAGTTCCTTGATTCCTTCTCTTATTCCTGCCCCCTTTATCTTACTCAATGAAACTGGAAATATAAACAGCATTTCTTCACCTACTGTCTTTCTGAACTGTTGATTGTCTGGAAAAGCAGAACTAGCACGAAGTTCCAGGGCACTTCCTCTGCGTAGCAGTGGTGTTTCAGCCACATGTGAGTACTGCCTGACTCCAGCCATCATTTAGGGCCAGCAGGGGCAACTCAGGGGGCAAGGTAGTGGGCCATTGTAAGAAGCACAGCACAACGTGACCTCAGGAGCATGGGGCAGATTCACACAAGGCTGAGAGCACGACCATGTGACTATTTCCACCTAAAATCACATTCTTCCCCCACCACATGCTGGAAAATTAGAGACTGCAGATCTTTCTAAGCATGCTTATGGGTGTATAAAACACTTTCATAAAGCTGGGAGAGGGGGCAGAGGTGGGAAGAGGTTTCTTCTGAAAGGCAGCATAAGGGGAGACTGGAAGTGCCAGCACTTTTGCCCCCTCGTTGCCACATTCCTTTCCCAGGCCCAACTGATGAGGCGGTCTGTGAGCTGCTCTGGCTGGGAAGGATCACATTGCTGAACGGGGACGGGAAAGGCAATGTGGTTTCCTGAAAGGTTTCCAGCAAGTACATGGGAATGGAGCTCTTGAAAGAGACATGGAGCTGGAAGCACTTCCCTTCTGAGAAACACTTCCAATCCGCTCTGCGGGCCAAATGTAATAACAGCTCTGACATTATTATTTCAAAGAGGGAAAAAGTCATTCTTCCAGCTCACTGCTGTGATTTCTCCATTTTGAAGCCACACCTTCTGTGACACCTGGAAATCATGTGGTTTCACAGGCAAGCCTGCTCAGCAGGGATACTCCTTGGGCACATGCCTACCTGAACTTATCGCTAAGCCTTTCTGGGGATGCTGGGAATGGTTCTGGCAACAACAAAAAAGAACTTAAAGATGTGTTTTTTCTTCTCAGGTCCATCCTTAAATGTCTTGATTTATATTGCCACATGTATGTCTGCAGTGTACAACAAGCTTTTTCTTACTGTTGGTCATGAGCCAATATCCTGATACAAGGGGAAATTCAGTGTGAAAACCAGCTATTTTGGCATATGATTTGGCAAATTTTAAGTTCAGTAGGATCCTTCTTACAGCTGCAAAGTCTCTTCCTTTCCCCACTTAATGCACAACAAATGAAGAGGAATTATTCAAACCGTCTCTCCAAACAAGTCTTTTGGAGAACGTGCTAACTGGTCGTTACAAGTGAACAGTAACGGAGTCGTGCTAAATATCCAGACTATCACTCGAAGTGTTAGGAAATAACATATGAAGGAAGAAGCAAAAGCAACAAGGGACCCAGTTTCTGGTTTACCGCCCAGGAATATGCTGGAATATGCACAGAAGAGTTACAAAACAAGTGCTGTTGACAGTACAAAGGGGAAAATAAAGCCATTAGAAACAGTATAAATTGTACTGGAATGAATAACGTTTCTCCCCAGACTTTGCTCTAGAAAAAAAAAAGGGGGGGTGGCAATAATTCAGTAACCTCTGTCTCTAAATAGGTTCTGTTCAATTGGTCAAATTTTTGTTTAGATAAGGCCTCAGACTCACTGACTCTCTGGAACCCCCTCTTAGTCTTACCTCTAACCACTTTTTCCAGCCCATGGCAGGGAAAAATGTACCACAGGAGGCAGTGCCAGATACCAGTAGTATCGTAAGAGCCTCAACCAAGAGTGTCTCAACAAACACAGCCAGAATTGCTCACAGTGAGCAATTCATTTGCTTGGGACTACTTAAAGAGACAACTTTTAAGCTGCCAGCTTACCAACACCTGACAGCCATCAGCCTACAGTGCCTAAATTGCTATAAAACATGAGTCAGTCAATGAACTACAGGATTTATTGAAAATAAGAGTCATTTAGAACATTCTGTGTATGGATCATTTAACCCCGGGGGGGGGAGAGGCGGGGGGTATTCTTACCAGCATCAGGAAAAAGACCATTCTTACAGGGTTATGTCCATATTCTAACTAAGGGCAAGAAGCTCTTTGGATAGTTTGGACTTCTGAGAAAATGCTGTCTTAACTATAGAATCTAAAACTGGTAACATACTTCTGTTAAAATTCAGAATACAGGATCTTCAGGAGTTGATGGGTAGTTGTAACTGATGTTAGTAGTTCAGGTACCAATTGAGAGGACTGTTCCTTTAGTATTTCTGGGTTCGTATCTAACTCAAACATCACAGACACTTTACAGCCTCATTTCCATGGAAACATTGTTTTCCAAATTACATGTGTGTTTCTCCTCTCAGTTTGATTCTTTTAGTCAAACAGAAAAAGCCAAGATTCATAATGGCATACAGAAAATATGACTAAAAAATACCAAGCAAACCCAAAGATATCCAAGACCAAAGAACTACTAAACTGCAATGGATTTGTGCAAAAGGCTGCATAAAATATGCCTGAGGGCACAGGTCTTGCAGTCAAATGCAGGTGCATATGAGGAGCCTAAGTGTAAAGCAATGCCAAAACACCTTGCTTAAACCTGAGGATGGCTGAAGTCACTAGAATCTTTCTTACTGGACATGAAATACACCAGGTAGCAGGAGACTCCTTCTACAAAAGTGCACTGAATCCAGGTTGATAAGAACCTTTACTCCTGAACACAGTAATGAGTTAGAAACAAAGTGTTTCTTGGTTTGCATCCTTCAAGGAAATAAATTCAATAGGTGCTTTCAGAACTAGCTCAGCACACACTGATAAACTGTCTCCACTGAAAACCAGTTGTGGACACTGTTCAAATGAAGCTGGGAGAGGAATTTGTGTCATTGACATCTTTGTGCTTCTCATTCAACACCAGGTTAATAATATACAGATGTAGGCCTGGAAGCAGGATTCCTCCCTCCCAAAATAGTACCCTAAGCACTAAGCAACAGCACCACACTGCTTATTGCTCACTCTGGCCAATGAATCTTCTTGTTCTTGAAAGCAGATTAGTGACACAATCAAGAAAATACTCCAGGTCATTCTGTTTTGCACCTCATAGAACACTCTTTTAAAGGAGAGCCTAGGACAGACTCAGGAGAAGACAGATCTCATGTCTCTCCCATCCAGAACAGCACTCTAATCTGCCAGCTTTCCCTCTAGTTACACTGTGGAAGAGCTGTTGACTGCTTGCTTTTGCACACTTCAAAGAGGATGCTGGGCTCTGGATCGCAGCTAGATAGAGGAATCTGCCCACAAACCCTGCTGAGGCTTGGCGATGGTATGGCTTCAGGCACATCCTAGCTAAAGGTCAGTGCTCCCTCCTGGCTCACACTAGACAGCTGGGTATTCAGTGTGAGGATTTTCCGACTCATCCTTGTGAATCACTACTTTTTGGTGTACAGTCTAGTGTACTTAGACTGATAGTTTCCCATCTGGTGAGAAGATTGCTGAGCTCATTTGGCATAGCATTAATTAACAGCGTGACAGTTACACACAAACTGTTCTGGAGCAGTAAACATCCCTTCACAGTTGCCTTGCTTTCTGACTGACTCTTTTTCTGATGAAAAGGCACTGGAATGACACGTTATTAGCATCCTCTACTTTATTAGTATGACGGTCCTTATGTACGTCAACAGGAGATTTACATGGCAGACCAGCGTGACACTGACATTCTGAATCGCCAACAACCCCATCTGGTTTTTGCAGGGTCTCATAAAACCAGCATGTGTGCCCATAAACTCAGAAATGCCATCAGCGCCATGGAGGAAGTTGCCACTCAGGCGGGGTTACCTTCATGTGATCTTCAGAGTTGCAGAGCTAGGCACAATTTGCATCAGACCAGACTCAAAAATTCTGACAGTGCAGCCCGTGAACAAACCAGAAGCAGGGAATCTGGAGAGCAGGCCATCAATAAACATAAAATGTGAGATTCAGTGACCAAGAAGCAATTAATTCAGTCAAGTTTAGGAAATTAAGGTCCCATACTTCAATCTTATGTTTGAATATTTTCTGACATCCTCTATAGCTCTGCTTCAGCTCCCATCCACTATTCAACAAATACTCTGTAGAGGACTCACTGTTCTCCATCCCTCAGCTTGACACTGCTCCATATCATATCCCTGCCACTCCAATTGAGGAAAAAAGACATGAGACAATGCAGACACCAGCTCTAGTCAGTATCTGGCTAAAATGATTCTGAAATGCTTCTGCCATCTACACTGCTCCCTCCCAAGTCTCCCCACCCACTGCTGTCATTTTCTTCTCTATTTTACAAGAGGAAATGGATGTTAATCACTAAGTTAGGCTCACTCCTCAGAATAACAATTACTAACAATACACCTTTCCCCCTTTGTTATAAATTACTTTAGTGTGTAATTCAGGCAAATGAAAAGACAGGCACCACTTCTACACACTGGCTCCATCCTTTGGTGTAAGGCCAGGACTAGCTGCATTCACCAGCCTAGAGACCTGCAAAACAACAGCTTTCTCCTTACATGCAGGCAGCATCCATAGCTCTCCTTTTGCTACTCTCTCTCTTCATCTCCAGGGAAGCAGGACCCCAGGAAAAGAGCTGTTGCAGACACCAGAAGGATGAGACTTCAGTCATTCAAGATGCTGCAATCTACAGCTTAACTATAACTGTCACTGGGGCTTCCAGGGAGAATGAAAAGAAAAATGTGAGCCAAGGGAAACTGTGGGTCAGTCACCCTCTAGACTCCTACGTCAGCCTAACTGCACCCCTACAAGGCAGTTCACATAGGAGAGGAGTCAATACCTGCCTTCATAGGTTCCATGTGCTTTAATGTCTGCATGGAAGAGGGCTGCCCTGTCCCAAAGACTCTATGCTGGGTTACACATCAAGGCCTATAGGTATTTACCTTCTTTCCTTAGTGTGTTCTTAAAGGCTTGGATTTCTTTTCCTGCTGAGAGCACACAGAGCTAGGATCAGATGGATTCACCAACACCCATGCATGTGGCAAAGGCCAAATGAAGAAGAACAGACATGGAGTTCTTCCTCAGAGTATTATGTGTGCATACACAGTTGATAGGAGTGCAGACCTAGCTTCTGAAAATCACCACAAAGCACTGGCCAAAGCAAACAGCCTTCCAGCCCATGCTGACCTGTTTGCAGCCAGGCAGCTCACAGGGAGTCTAGCTTATCCTACCAAAATTCTGGTAAATCAGCTTTGCAAAAGACAGGAAACAAGAGAGGTCTCTTTGGCCATGGCTCTACACAGATACCTTGTCACATCTCTTTGCCAACAGCATTTGACTCTGCGTCTTGCACAGTCCAAACAAAAAAGACATTCTTCTTGGGCATCCTCCAAATCAAAAGTAAGGAGTGAATGTCCAGGTTTTTCGGCTGATGACCTGGAGGGAATAGTGCAGAGGTCCTCCTAAAGCCCACTGCTTCAAGGAATTGGAAGGAAAAAGGATGCTCTACTCTGTCATGTCTGTGGGGACCCTTTTGCTCCAATGTCTTAAGCAGAGGAGCCACCACTGTGACTGTGGTGCTGGCTGTGGGAGCCAGAACAGAGAGCAAAAGGGCTGTCAGAAACTTGCCACAAGGCTTGACACTGATATCTCTCTCCTACCACCAGCCTTCCTAGCTGTTTCACTCCAAATCTTGTCAGCAGACTGAGGAGATGGATTTCACATGGCCTAGGGATAAAAAATGACGTGGACACACCAGTGTGTGTATCGTCTAGGCCATAACCATCATCACAATAATTATCTAGAAAAGCCAAGTATCTGTACTAATTAGGAATATCTGAGGCATAATTACCCACTTGGAATAGACAATGAGAACATGGTTTCCAGAGCATCCAACTCTCAGGTGAATACACGCACTGTGGACACAGCTGTCTCCCTGGCTTTTTAGGATTTCAGGTCCTATTCTTCCAATTAATCTCATAACTTAGTCAAATTTAAAGGACATGGATATTTCCAGTCCATGTGAGAGAGCAAGTTTAAGGTTCACAGCTGACCTCATGTTTTTTACATGCTTATTATGTCATTTTAACACCCTCTTGACTTGCTCTGTTGTAGATCCTATTATTAAAAAATATCCATTATTAGGTCATTTATTACACTATTAAGCATTAATGCCTACTTCCACAACTGATGTCCTGACAACTGATTTTTTAAAAAGCTTTCTTTTCTTTTTCTTCCATCCAGATGAACTGGTGTGGGGAGGGACCAGTGTCATTGCTCTTTGGCAAGACTCTCAGCTTCATATCTGTTCTCACGAGGCTTCCAGTCAAGTTTTTGCAAACTCAGACATTTAATTACTGTGGTTTCAATACACGCCTCAGCCTATAGATGCTCAGCTGCAGAAAACCACCAATTCCCGTCCTCTGGTAGCTCACCTATCATCACTAGTGTAAACCAACCAGCCTTTCCTCCACCAGCAGCCTAAATTCCCCAAAGCACTGTTTCCAGATGGGGAAACTGCCTTCACAGACACCTGTTACATCTCATAATATCAGATAGCACAACGTCTGTAATTCCACCTCAGACTCATCCGACAACTTTGTGAGTCACACTACATGTTTCGTGTACCCAGAGAACTAAAGCAAACAAACAGGAACTATTTGTATTCCTCTTATTTATGCCAGGGCTTATAACAACCCCCTTTGGAAACACTTCCGAACAGGTATCAGCTGGCTCACCAGTTCTGCCAAGGATTTAAACGAGTCCTTACCTGTTGCAGATGTTGGGAAATTTCTAGCTGTTGCTAGAAGAGTACTTGTACCTGTCTGCTGGGGTTGGGAACCTGAGCAGGTGTTTGCAAACCACAGTTACATTGCTGACCGTGCTTACTGTCTCAGACTCAACACTAATGTCTGGTACCTGCAATATGTTGCTGCAAAGAATCTAGTTCAATTTGTCTTAAAACAGCGATCAGAACTGCTCTGAGCTATAAAAAGCCTTCCCAGCTAATTTCTGTGTGCAGCATGATGCTCTTTACCCTGAAGGCCCTTTGACATTTGACCACTTTCACCATTTTTCCTGCCATCAGCCAGGAGAGCAAAAGAAGAGGTGGCATGTGGGCTGAAAAGCCTAGCAGTCCTCAATCAGCCCTTTGTCTTTCATGACCAGCTTTTTATCCAGGGGCAACAGTCTTTTTCCATTACCACTAAAAATGAACCCCCCAGTAGGGGTGATGAAGAAACAATAAAACTAATCATTAAGCAGGCCTGCTGAGAAGTGAATTCCAGTCCCAGGTCAGATCTAATTGCATTCTGACACTGAAGCAATGGCATGGTCATTTATATTTGCGATGTCATGTTTCTCTTTATTTATTTGTCTCCATTCTGCTCTCTGTCCCCATGAAGAAAGAAATATAAACGTGCAGACTGATGAAAAGATGTAAGCTGAGATCAAAATACACATACTGCCCTGTGGTGTACTCTACAAGTTTTTTAAATACTCTCTTTTTAGCCAAAATCCATTATGGAAAAACTAAAAACAAATACAGCATTCTGAAAAATGATGAGCAACTATAAAGGGCTAATTTAGTAAAACTTCTGGTAGTGTCATGGCCTATTACCAAGGAAAATTATGCACACGGGGGTGGAAAAACAAATCTAATCATGCATATAAGCATACGAGCTGCACTGTATGTGTAACTGAGAATTTTGAAACTAGGGACAGTTAGATGCCTAGACAGAAATACGCTGCTTCAGATACAGCACATGCAGGCACATGGCAAAGCACACACTTTTACTGCTCTCACTATTAATGATGCTTTGCTCTGGGTTTGCATCCTCAGCATCCTCCCCCACTGTTTTTTGCCCAGACTCCCAGACAGCCTCCCAGCCTGAGACTTTTCCTTCGAGAATCTAAACAAGATGCCTTTGCATCTGACTGAACACAATGGGCCTCTCTTCAAAGCCAAGCAACATTTTTCCTATCATTGTTTGCAGGGGAAGAGTCACTCTGCACTTTGCTCAGATATTCTGGTCCTCACAAGCCTCATTAGCTTATGGGTAGATTTGCTGTCCTAAGAGGGTTCATATAACTAGCAAGATTGCTTAATCCCTTCCTAGGTCCCTCAGCACTATTTAAATAAAATACCCTGACCTTGGAGACTCACAAGCCAGCTCAATCCACTGGCTTTTTTCCTTTCATATAGCTTTATGACCTCTCCTATCTGGATATCAAGTCCTTTCTCAGAAGTATCTTAGTCCAATCCTCTTGATGCTGTCCAGAGCTAAAAGTCCTCAGCATGTGCTTTGGATCCGATCCCTATCTGGCTGCTGTGCTCAGAGGGGCGTTGATCAAACCTGGTAACAACAAATCAGGGCCCAGAAAATGTATCTGCAGAACCTGGATTTGTTCCATCTAATTGCAAGCAGGCTTTCACAACTCATTTACTGAAGAAAACTTCCTTATCAGGTGAGGATATGACTAGCTTCCACACAGACTTCATGTTGTGGATCTTATCAAAAACACTTGAAATAATTTCTCCTGGGAAAATCGAGCTGTTCCTTTGAAAGCTGGAGGATATTTCCAAAATGTGCTTTAAAGCATTATGTGCTTGAAAGCCACAGCAGTGCATGGTGACAATGTTGCTGGGTATTTGCCATGCACTTCTTAACTCTAGGGTTAGCTGAGGTACTCCTGCCTTGGTGGCACAGGAATGAAGCAGGCAAGGCAGGTACTCTCCAGTTAGGGTTTTGTATTAAGCATCATGCCTCTGTGAATATGGTGCTACCAAACCAAACTCACAGACACAAAAAACAAGCATATAACGTTCCTCTCATTTTTTTAATCTCTACTTCTCTAGGATTTTCTGTAGCTTAATAAACACAGAGTAGGCTGAATCAATGTTTAGTGAAGTAGAAAGGACTGGGACTTGCACCTAGAACTATTCACCTACCAAGGATCTAAATAATATTAAAAGCTACAGGGATTTCATTCCCAAGAAGGTGAACATCTAAAACATACCCAAAACTTTACAGACATTACTGATGTGTAATTGAATAATAAATGTGATTATAGTAATAGCTTAGCACTTTGCTTTCCAGGACTGTCAAAACTTTTGGGTAAACTCTAATTAAGACTGAACTCATGAAATGCCACTTCTTTGCAGTTGAGAGCAATAAATGTGTAATGGAGCGCAGCAACATGACCCAACAGAAAAGCCAGGAGAATACCACATCCAGCCTGCGAATTCAGAGGGAATTAAGTAAACAGGAGGATCCTGGGTGCAACTGGGATTAGGGCAACTTGAAGTAAATTAACTCTACTGCCAGAGAAACGATTACAGAACACTTAAGACCAGTAATTGTGAAGAAGCTTTTTAATACCTTTCCCGAAAAATATGACCAGCATCAGCAGTGTTCCCTGTGTCCTATTGAGACACAAGCACTGAGTCAGGTGAAGACGTGCCACCTACAGAGGAACATCTGCTGACTGCAGTTCTCAAGGTCTGCAAGAACTGCTCTAGCCCTCTTGAGATTTCAGAACAGTGCTAGGCAGAGAAAACCTACTGCACAAGGCACTTCACTCTTCTATCAAGCTACCCAGAACCTTTTTCTCCCATTGATTCAAAGCTTTTTGAATTCAGAGAGTCATTTCATTAACTTATATTGGTTTTGTTTCACACTGTTAATGGCAGCATCAGAATATTTGGAGATGGACCTGGATTTTTACACACAGCTAATTGTCAAAGGCTGGGAACACCTGAGCTGGGGAATGACAACCCAAAAATGACCCACAGAAATGGTCCCATGCAGCCAGAAAAACTCAGCAATTCCTTACACTTCCTTTCTTCAGATTATCTTACCCAGAAGAAAAGACTGTTGGGAAGAGTTTCCATGTGCCATGCAAAATCTGTGTCATTTTGTGCATATCTCACCAACACCTGCTGTATGGAAATGCAGGACAGGGTCACAGCAGTAAGTTCCAGGTAGTCAACAGGCAGAGTACAACAACTGTGGCACAATGTCAAAGCACCCACCCCATTTCACTTACAGTTGTAGACTGAGCTCAGTGGAGTCATTTAAACTTGAAAACACATCATGTATCACCACTCAGAAAAACTGAACAGCTCTCCTGTGGCACCTGCACTTTTAAATAAAATCAGGCAGAGAGAGGTTGGTAGACTACACCTCTATCTCTTTAGTCTGACCCTCTTCTCCCTCTGCTGCTGAACTTAGAAATATCACCTTTAAAATTAATGTCCTCACAGGGTAGGCTCATACATCTCCTGAGCTCCCCTGAAGCCCCTGAAAATTCATAACAACATTATTGAGGGAAAAGACCCTACAACCAACCTGCAGGAGGGGTGTCCAACACCTATCAGACCTGAATTTAGGAAGACTGTAATTCAATGTACCAGCAGGCAATCGGGAACTTTGTGAGCTCTGCGAACAAGCTTTTCACTTGTGAAAGCTTGATTACAACCTTCACAATACTCAAAACATCTGTTTTGTAGGACAGCTATTGTAAGATTTTCTTGTCATTTATAATTTTTATTTACATCCAGTTCCCCATCATGGACTCAATTTCCAGATGCTCTGTTTCATAAGGTTTGTTGAAGCCCATTGTACACAAGAAATTACTGGTATAAAAATGCTGGAGTCAAGACAGGAGAAAAAAAAACCTCCTCTTCCATCCTCCTGAAGATTTACAGAGACTCAGTGTAACAGCATATTTTGCCAGTACTTTTCTTACTCAGGAGGGAAACTAATTTAGTAGTCCCATTGAACAATTGACAAGTCTGATTGTCTCTGGGAGAGAAGTGAAGGAACAAAGAAATCTTGTCACACTGTGTTTTTTAGGATGATGTTATTCAGCCCCCACACCCTTGCCAGCAATTCCTTGTGACTCATGCTCCTCTGAAAGTGCTGTTATCGATCTTACATTGCGACAACAAAATGTGACTTATTTGGTGTCTGTTTCTGTTCACATGGCCTTTCACAGAAGCCAGACCCTAGATGCATTTATGAAACCTGGAATGTAGTAAGAAGATTTGGAGAGACCCTATTATTGTAAACTATGATGAATAAAGAGAGGGCAAAAGTTATTCAGGTTTCTTCCAATTCTGCCTCTACTTCAGTCTTCTTCTAACTTTTCAGCGTCAGTCAGAAAAAGCTTCAGTTTCCATCTCAGTGGTCTGCTCACTAGAACACCAAACGCTCTGTCCCCAGCAGCTTTGTATTGCCAGCACAGAAAAGACTCTTCTACTCTGCTTACACCTGCCAAGTACTCTCAGCCACTTGTACCGCAATACCAGCATGGACAACTGTAGAATGTGATCTTGCTTGTACTGAAGGCAACAGTAACCTGAGTTTGGTGTGAAGGCCCTTTGGGGATCACTGAAAGAAAAGCCAAAGGGTACATGTCACTGAAACTTACTCCAAAACTGCCTTTGACAGGGATGATTAATAATGGAAACATGAGGTCTTTAAGCCCAGTGCTCTACCAAGTGCTACCAGGAAGCATGCAGTCTGCTGAGCATCCCTGTACACCTTGCTCAGCCAGGTTCCCTCAGACCTTTTCTACTCTTGAAACCTCACTGGAGCTTGCTCCCTCTCCTGCCACTCTGGGTTATTAAGGGGCCTGTATTCCTCTGCCTGTCCCCACAAACGTAAATCCTCATCTTACACTGCCATTCCTTTAACACTGCGCACAAAAGAATGTACTTTTTATTAGAGCTTTATCTTTGCCCAGGCTCCTAACAACCCATCCTGAACACTCTTGTTATTACAGCCCCTTCAGGATTTAGAGGCATAGAAGCTGTTTGTGCTTGGCTGCATCCACTGGTATTTTTATGTCCTTTCCTATCTCTATCTGTGCAGTATCTCTGTCTAGGCTCGAAACTCTTTAGAAAAAAACACCCGAAGACCTCATTCAAATAAAACTGTAGAAAGCCGATCTGTTACAGACACATTTCCTCATCCCTTGAACTACCGCGAGGCCTGAAGAGTTTTAATTTGGCCACTGCAGTGAAAAGAGCTGGCCCAGTGAAGAGGTGGTTTTCGCCGGTTTCCATGGGTATGAGGCACGGCGTTTTCACATCACAGCAACGCTTCTCCCTTCTCCCTTTTTTTTATTCCTGATGTAAATTTTGCAATACTAATTCCTTTCATAAGAGACGTAGGGATAAGTGGTGGTTTACAGTTCAACCTTCCCCTGGTACCCATAAATATTTATTGTTCCTTGCCCCGTTTCAAGGCCCAGATGAAATTCATCTTCCTGGGGAGGACGAGGAAGGCGGATGGGGGGGGGAGGCTGTGGAGAAGGAAGGGATGTGGAGGGGCGAACATCATCTTTAAAGTATAAACGTGAAGAAAATGAAAACAGATGCGTAGAGAGGAAAAGAGAAGCTGGTGGGAACACGGCAGGGCTGGCGCCCATTTTCCCTGGGAGATGGCTCCCGTGGGACAGATTCTCGGGGAGCGGGGGGGGGCCCCCGGGGCTGAAAGCCCTTGCTGGTGGAACCTCAGGCCCTTCAGCCAGGGAGGAAAACGGTGTCCTGGGACAGCAGGGCAGCCCAAGCAGCGGGCCGGCAGTGGGGAGGAAGAGGAGGGGGAGGAGGTGGCGGGCTGGAGACCGGGAAACTGTAACTCATTGTGGATGGCCGGCCTGGCCGGGGCGGGGAGCGCTCGTAGACCAGCCCATCCATCAACCTGCCGAGCGGCCCGACAGCCTGGAGCCGCCGCTGCTCCCTCTCGCCCCGTGTCAGCCGTGATCCGGCCCAACTGTGTCGGCAGGCTCTGGTCAGTGGCAGCTAGCACACCACAGGCTCTCACATGGACTAAGTGACCCACAGCCTGATCGCCTTCCAGCCCTACGGCCGCAGCCCGGGTTCATTTAACCCGGGCCCGTTAACCCGCAGTGAAAGGCCTGTTTGGCCTTACATCACAGAATGGCAGAAGTACTGAGGCTGGAGAAGAGCTCTGAACTCATCAAGCCCAGCCTGCGACCTGACACCACGACATGCGCTAGGCTTTCAGCTCTTTATCCAGCAACCCCTCTGTGTGAGAGATGAGCCAGACCCCTGGGCACCCCCCAGGGCTTCAGTCAGGGCAGACGAAGGGCCCTGTTTTCTTCCAGTTTGTGGGGTAGCTGGGGTGAAGGTCCTGTATTTCTTTTTGCAGACTTGCCGCAATGATGTTGCTCCCTTGCACGGGGCTATTACACGCTCTCAGCTGTCTGTCAGTGACCTGCTTGACAGAGGTGCCTTGGCTGGCCCCTGGTGCCATCAGGTCTTAGGCAGCTGAGCTGCCATGAGCACCTCCCTCTCTCCTCCACTCTGGGACACTGCCCGTTCTGTCTGCTGGCTAAGAGCGGCAGAAAGCCAAACTGCCTGGACACAGGGACAAATCCCCATCTGCAGCTTGGCCCCCACTCCCCACCCAGCCAACAAGGCGCTGGCCCGGGACATAAAGGCATGACTTTGGTGCGGTGCCGGAGAGGCATCAGCCACAACACCTCACCATGTCACTGAGCTTTAGTTCACAGCTCCAGCTCTAAACTTCCTGCACTTTGCTTAAAGCAGAGGCAGAACACTGCTTTATTGATGGGTCTGGTGAGAAGGATTTGTCCAATTTCAAAGCTTTTGCTTGAAGGATTTCAAGGGCCTGGCTTGGGGCAGGGGGGTAGGGACTGATTTAAAAAATCATTTTGAAAATCCATGTAATAGCAGTTCCTAAATATATGCCCTTTTCCCCAACATACTGCTCGTAGGATACAAACACATCTCTATTTTCCACATAATTTCCAAATTTTCACTGAACTTTTTTGTTTGCTGTGGCTCCTAACACGCCTACACAATTTATTTGATTCTATATTATTATATATCATTCAGTAGTGTGACTCTTAGGAGTCTAAAGGAAAAGATAAAGTGAAATGTGAACAACAGTTCTTTCATCTCTAAGAATCCCAGTGCAATTTATAAGCTTAGGTCCTGCACTAGAAACATATCAATACATGGGAAAGCAGTTAACGTACTTCAGCAGTAGCTACGTGCCTGCATCCTCCTGAAGTCAAAGGTACTTAAGCATAAACTCAGAACAAGGAAGGGGAGCTTTTACAAGAACAAACTTCATAATACCCAAAGAGCTTTCCTGCAACTGCTGCACAGAGGGTATTCCTGCTGTCCAACTACTCCACCATCACCAAAAACTAAATTGTTTTACAGATTGGCACAAAGAAGTATGTAGTACATCAGGGGGAAAAGTTAAATGGAATTCTGCTTTTAAGCGAAATTCTGGGGAGGGGGTTAGACAGGCAAACAGCATTACTGAAAGAGGAACTCTGACAAGAAAAGAAGGTTTAATGTCCCTATATTTAAAGAAGTACAAAATCAAGAACTCAGTATAAGATTCACATCGAGTTTAGAAGCTGCAGTGGTACCATTTTAAGCCCTGTTATCCATTCAATACCACCTCAGGAGGGCAGATGTAATGATGATTATGCTGTCACACGTGAGAGTATAGGACAGTGATACATCTTACCAGATAGAAAAAGAAGGAACTACAGGACACCTGATAAATTCACCTCTCAAACCTGAGAAATATTTTACTGAAAGCACTTGTTGTAATAGTTAAGTGTCTTCCAGGAAACCTCAGCCTCTGATGCCAAGCCAGTCCTATCCTGTTCAGTGTGTTAGATCTGACAGGGTAATATAACAGCATGATTCCTGGTGCCTCCAATGTGAAATACTATATGCATGAAGCAAAAGGTGGCTCTCATGTTTATGAATGAGCACACCTCTGCAGAGTCAGGCTCACCTCCAGTCCTCTGATCTTCCTGTACATGTAATTAGCACTATCAGCCTTTTCCTCATTGCATTTTCCTCAATGATCATTCTGAAGAAAACATTTTCTGTTTCCAACATCCATGTAAGTGGAGAAGCTGCAGCTATTAGTAGCCAACTTAAACAGTGTCTTCATGGCAATCAGCAGGGACAACTGTTTTTTGCAGCATGACAACAGAAGAATTAGATCTGGAGTGGTGGTGTTCCAGTCTGCACTGTAGCTGCAGCATTCTTAAGAAATAACATCAGGCTCGTTCTGGTGTCTGGAAAACATCATCTGCTGTGCAGGTACTTTGTCAGCTGTTACAGGACAAAGGACAATAGCAAAAGGTTATGTATGATGTGTCATGCTGAAAGACTACTGTCCCACCAAACTTGTCCACTTCCAGCACTATATAAGGTCAGAAAACACAAGGGGAGTGGGAAGGAAAAAAATGACAAACCCAACATTGAAAATGTGGAAGCATACAGCTCCATCCTCAAAGGCAGCATTCGCACCGACAGAGGCAATCTGCTACGATTTATAGAAAGACTGAAGAAATACACAGCAGAGAAATTAATCCTGAATTCCCTCTCAGAAGTGATCATACAAACAACAATTTAGTTAAATCATTCATTGTTGATTAAAAGGAAAGATAAATGTGTTTTCCTCAGAAAACCTTTTCCAAATGTTTGGTGAAATTGCTGGCTTTGTGTGAATCTATTATAAAGGAGTATAGGGGAGACTTGAAAAACATTTAGGCATTAAAAACTCTTTACTGAAATGCAGGTGGCTGCTCTGTATTACATGATACAGATTAAAAAAGGCTTCAGCTAGTCAGATAACATCCAAATTATAATTGATTCCAAGCAAAAACCCTAGATCCAGATATTCACATGCTCAGATATTTATGAAAACCAAATCCAAATGTAACTTGGTTTCATAGCTAACAAAAGAATAACAAGTAGCTGTTGCTAGTTACTGGACCTGCCATACAGTATTAATTGTGAAGCAGCCTTGCCAGCTCTCATACTTGTCCCGTGCTCAGCTCTCACAACAATCAGCATTTTTCTTGAAGTACTAGTTGCTGGAGTCAGATGAATATGTATAAATCTCACTTTCTCTCTGTATTCTTTTAGCATAGCCTAACGACTTCGCAGAATAAAGTGCAAATTCAGGGCCTTGTCTTAATTCCTTTAAAGTCTGCAAGACAAACTGCAGGTTTATTTTCATTAAACTTTTGGCACAATACCTAGTCCTGCAGTGCAGTATGTCTTATGTAAGGACACGCAACCCAAACTGACTGAGATACTGCATCTTCTTAAGAGATTATCTATCAAAGAAGTGGTAGTAGCTGGCTTGGGTGGTGCTCCTGCTCTATCCAAATAGTGAAGTACTTCCAAATTAAAATGCCTATTCTGCAGCTGACATCAAAAGTGCCCCTGACCCTGGAACTAGAGGAGATCATAAGAATTAATAGCAGAATCCAAATCCATTGCAAACTACACTTTTTAATCTTTAGGAGATATATGTTCCTTTGTTGAAATGCAGTACACAGTAAAGCATACCTGGCTTCTGGCCACATAGAAAAACCCTACAAATATTGCTCCACTGCTTCCACATCCATGCACTAAAGCAGAAATAAGCCCATTGTAACAGGAGATTGCCATAGGATCCGTATCTCCAGCTTTGCAAATGAGCATGCCTTGATGTTTAATTTTCCGTGAGTTCCTCTGCATTTAGGTACCAGCAGGAGACCATTATACTGTGACAGCGCTCCGTTCTGATGACATTATCTCAAACTTTTCCCAGTTGTCCATCCTCACCCCTGTTGTGCTGCGGTCATCTATTAACATTCCACTGACAACAATGAAAGATGTTAGAGCAGAGCACGTTAACAGCGCAGCCCAGCCAGAGTGCTTTCACCTGGCCATGCACAAACATTTGGTAGCAACTATATAGTTAATTAGCTGGATCACATCGTGCCAATTCCTCAGAAGGCTCATCTGAGGCTCTTTGCATTTATAATTCATGGATTCATGGATTTTTTTTATGGCCAGAAGAAATCATTAGATCAGGCCTCTCCTTCTCTATTATAAAGGCCATGCAATTGCATTCACTCACTCCTGTTGTTAAACCCAATTACTTGTGTTTCACTGTCTTCCAAAAAAGACATCCAAAGACTTCAAAAGATGGCAAACCCACTTCTCCCTTGGAAGTTTATCCCAACAGCTAATCACCCTAAGTATTACACAACTAATATAGGCTTGGGACTAATAAAGCTTAGTCCCCTATGGATTCGTGTTTCATGCTTGATTGACTTCGATGCCTAACAAGCTGTGAGCTCTGGTTGAAGTTTCTTCCCATATACAGAGCATTTTTTAAGTCTTTCCCCTAACTGCTTGTGGATCCTCTGTGCCTTACTAACGTGATAACTCACATTATAGCCCCAATGATAGCTCAGACCATTATAATTCTCTGTCAGGATTCTTCTAAGAGAAGTTTCTCCTATTCTTTGCCATATATTTTCAAGAAACCTGCAGAAACAGAACAGCTTTTTGGACCTCCCCCTCTACTAGTGGCTGCAGAGAAACAAGTTCACAACTTACTGGAGGCACCCGTCCATACACACGCAGGCATACATACACACAGCCTGCTATTTGCATCATTTTTTCTGAAATAGCTGTGCTTTATTTCTTACACAGTTGCATGTGTTGCTGTCTTCCTCACTATGCCTGTCTTTTCAGCAGGAATTTCATCTGTGAATCAGAGCCCCTTAGTACCCAGACTTTACTCTGTACCGAAGATATTCATGCACTCAGCATCCTTTTTCATATGATGAAGACCTTGAGTTACTTCTCTTCCATTTTTTCTAGAATAAGTTTTATTTCTCTTTTCTGTATTATTACTATTTTTTCCTCATGCAAAGAAGGGCCCACATGCCCAAAGGTTTTACCAAGTATGTTAGCTAGTCCAGTACAAAAACGCATCCCTTCCTACTAGTCATCCTTGTATCCTTAGTTACAACAACACTGCTACGAGACAGGAACAATGTGCAGTATTTTCTGTGTTAATCGCCCATGTGTCAGATAGAGCTAAGAACACCTCCTTATGCTGCTCACAACTCCCCTCCTTATATATCAAAGGACCACATCAGTCTTTTCCCAGAACATCTCACTAGGAACTCATGTTGAGTGACTTGTCTTCTTTGACCTTTAAATCCTTTCCAGAGCTTTTTAAGACACAGCCGTTCTATTGTGCGGAGAGAATCTGCTAACGTTTCCCCCAAAAAATACCCTATATGTATTACACTCAAAGAAGGTTCATTGTGAATTATTCTGGATGGAAAAGGAGTCTATGGACAGGTTCCCAAAAGAAATGCAAGAAGTATCCACCCAAGAAAGATAAAAATTAGGGATGCTGAACATACTACACTAATCTTCTGCTTTGATATTGTTGGAGAGATGGAAAGAGTAGAAGTGGGACTTCACATGCCAATTGTATTGATTTATGTTTCAGAGTGTGGGACAGAAAAAGATAGGCTGCAAAACCCTGTAATTTCTCCTCTTCTTTCCCAATATTTTATCAGCAGTACTGACAACCAAGCCTTACATGTCTGAAGGTAGTGACGAAATGGTGTGAACTGAAATGGTGTGAACCAATACTAGAGACTATTTTTGAAACAGAAGACTTGGTTTCTCTCTCCTTGGCTTCCCTTTCACTAATGACAATAACAATGAATTTGTATCTCACAGATACGTCAAAAGACACTCAGGTGAAAAGGTTAGATGGTCTCACAGGAAAGCAGATCTATAACCACTGAAAATGTGTTTTGGTACTTTATTTTGCTTTACTTTTTTATCTTAATTACCTCTTCCAAGGCTTTTTTTATTAATCAGGTTCATGTCACTTAACCAGTCAGCTTTGCTAATTAGAAAACTATTAGCTGTTTGTCGCTACACTCTTCTGCATCTATAATGAGGTCCAATACAGACTGAGAAGAAAACTCATAGTTTTCACGGATAACTTTCACTGGGTCGTTTGACAAGGAAATAAAACTAAGCAGGGCTTACTTTGGTCATCACAAAACAGTTCCTGAGACAACTATTCTGCCTGTGGAGCCACTCCTTGAAGAGTTGCCTGTCTCCAGGAAAGGACTGAGAATGCTCAGCTCTTGTCAGATAAGAAGAAACTTGCCAAATCCTAACTTTGAAAAAACTTCTCAGGGAAAAATCTCTGAACAGGAAATACAGTTAGGTGGCTTTTTATAGACAGCCCTGACAGTCTCTTGTACCAAATCATCCAACTATAACAGGGTTTAAAAAAACCCCAGTAAGATAACAGCTGTTCTAGAAAAGGTATTGTTGATCAAGTAGATTTTGACTGAAACTTGCAGACAAGAATTAATTTTGCATTTAATCTTTAATACAGTAGTAGTATTATACCTTGTCTAAGAATATGTAAATGAACCTCAAGGAAAATGTGAATCTAGCTCTTTAGTTGAGATAAATGAATGGGTATTCTCTGTCCTGATGGTTCTAGCTGAGTCTAGTGGCTGAAGAGATCTGACTGCAAACACCAGTACACAGAAGTTACTTACCTGCATCATATTATTTTAAAGATCAGAACCCAGTCAGGATTCATTTATACAGCTGTTAATATTAAACAACAAATTCAATAAAAACCAAAGATAGAAAGTCTAAGGAAAACCTGATACAGTACATAAATCTGCTGAGACTGCCAAACCAGCACTCACTGCACCCATGGATGCAAAAAGCCAAGGGAGGCAAACCAGGCTTCTAACTATAGAAGCTAATAAGCCCTATATTTAGCTAGAAGAGGATTTCTGTTTAATATTCAACCAGGTTTTGGGTTACAATGATTTATGATTACAGACACACACTAAAATGTACCTGAAACTTTGGTTTAAGGCATTACACTCAAAAAAAACCCCCAAACCCAAGCCAAGACTAGATAAAACACTGAGGCAGCTTTAAGGATGCACCCATATGCTCCTTCCAGTCATACTTGAAAAAATGTTTCTCATGAGATTACAAAGAGGGATTAATTAGTAAGAGATAATTCTCACGCATTGCATAATGCATTCATCTCTCTCAACTCAGCACATTTTATTGAATGATAATGTCAACGGCATAGGTTCTTACCGGTCAAAATTGCATATGCATGATGCCATTCAGTGTTAACACTGCAATCTTAATGGGTTTGAATCTATAGCATGGCAAAAGAGACATCAGTGATATGATACAGTTTCATACATGGGTTCATTCCTGATCTGAACACTTTTTAACTCAAACTATTGATAACAAACATGGGGAGGGATCTGCTTTTGATGTTGTCAGCTTCAGGAACAAATCCACTGGGAATGTCATCAGTGAAACCTGCAGGTGCACACAACCTCTGAAGACCATAAAAGAAAATCTGTGATCCTTCTCAAGTCAGTAAGATGTGAGAATTCTAAAAAGGCTTCTAAATATTAAAGGTGGAAGGTCCTGGTACAATCTTTCATTAGGAATAGCAAATATTTTAACATACCTAAATAGCTAAATGCATCTAAATAGCTCCCTGCTAGATTGGTTCATGGAAAAGCTCTGTGGTGTAGGAGAAAACTCCTACCCTAGAGTTCTTCTCCAGTCTGAGGTATGCACTGAAAAACACTCATTAAGATCATTGCACCCGAGAGCTCTCCATGTGTTCTGAATTTGACTGGAAATCTAGCTCTTCAGATACTGAGGTGACATTTGAAAATACAGCTTTTAACAATTCTGCTTCTTTAGCCACTAAATACACCGACAGACTTCTACGTACATTCGCAAAACACTCCAGGGACAGGAGGATGCCAACTCACTCTGCTGTGCCTAGACCCAGCAATGTTAGAACACACCATAAAATACAGAGCAAAAGAGGTTTGAGAAAGCAGCACCAATCCTAGCAGTCCCTGACCAAACGGAAATCTCTGGCAATCTTTAGCTGGCTTGTCAGACAGCTCTAAGGAAACCAAGGATTGGTATTTTTATCATTAAGCAATAAAGCTCAAAGGTAGAAGAATAGACTTGTGAATACCACTTCTCCAACCATCCCTGATAAATTAACTGTCTTCATCCTTTTTCCCACTCCTGTTCTCCACCCATTCTTTCTTTTTTTAAAGTGACTACACCCTTTCACCTGCTTCACCCTCACCCTTTGCCAGCCTCAGTGCTTAGAGCAATTCAGAGAACCCTGGCAGCAAGCCTCCAGCTCCGCTCACTGCTGCCTTGCTGCACTGCTCCACGGCCTGTCTGAAGAGACAGGTATTGGCAAGAGGCAGGTGAAACCCGCTGAGGAGGCGAAGAAGCAGGTTCCCAGCTGGTAGCAGACAGAATAGTACTTAACTTTTCTCCCACGAGACCTGAATAACCCATAGGTGGATGGAGTTGCCCTCCAGTCACGATTCATTTTGCAGAGAACATCAAAGGTCTAGCATGCTACATTATGCACATGTTCTTCAGAAAGGTGAGATGCTGTTGAAATCTCTGGTAAACACACAGCATTTTCACGATAAAAACTACCATTGCCGATGAAGCAGCACTCAGCAATACTAATAACACAACCTCTGTGGCATTCTAGGGAAAGAAATCTAAGACTAAGGATCCTTTTATAATACACTGCAAACACCTCAGTCAGTAACATATTCATAAAAGGTATTTAATTAATTAATGGAATGACCATGTAAACATATTGTGCCCTTGGCTATCACATTGATTCTGGTCAAATTACTTCAGGCTTTTCATTTTTTAAAGCAAGCATGAAAAGTTATCTTTAAAAACCCCCTCGTGCCTCAAATATGAAGAATAAGTACCTTGTATGTGTAATGTTTGTGTCTGAGGCCACTCTCCTGTATAAGTTCATTGCAATTGCAAACGAACAGCTTTTCATTACCATTCATATTTATGGATGCAAATAATTGCACTGTTGAGCCAGAGAAAATGCTGGCTTCAAACCAAACTGCAGTACAGACCGGTGGTCCCTGAGAGCACAGTGACTAACGACAGTACTGCCCACAATATATGTGATGATAGCAACAACCATACACAGCATTTCACAGGAAGTCACAGGTGCCTCAATTCCCTAAACATAAAACACAGCAAGAACTTCCCCATGATATTGAATTAGAAATTTATCATTGTTTTCCAAAATTTTCTTTTTGGATTATTGGAAATCAACAACAAAAAGTTACAATAACTGAAGGGAAACTTAGAGTTTACAGGTCTCATAAGAAACATCTAATTTCAGGTAGGACAAAACCTCTTAGCCTTTTGCTTGCAGCAGCTAATCATCTCAGCCAAAATCATAAAACTTTCTGGAATGCCAAGTTACATGAAGGAAAAATGAGATAGGAATCATGTTTATTTAACTTTTATTTAAAGATAGCAATAACTCCTTTGCACTCTTTGGCAGCCTAGGGCTGCTTACAGGTTACACCTGTAGCTTCCATTAGATAATAAGATTATACCTAGTCATTAACTCTCAGCTTATTAATGGCTAATTATGTGCCTTATTATTTAAAAGTGGATACCCCCATGCAAG
>VZRI01001018.1:478451-543009 GCA_013397515.1 Upupa epops | reverse complement strand
ATATTGAGGAGAAGGAATGACCCACTTAAATAGAAAATCTTTATTTGTATGAAATGGTAAAGCCATATCTACAAGGGTTTCTTAGAGGTTAAATACTTCAGGTTAGGAGGATGTTCATTATAGTATATTTAGATTAAATGAATGTGTAGGTGGAATAAAGACAAAGCACTGCTTTTGTAACTTGCAGCAGCCATTCACTTCAAAAATGCTCCTGATATCACACTGCATTTCTTCAGTGCCAGCGTCATCTTCTCTCTGGAGCACTCATGCGTGCCCTACAGCAGGTAAAAGCACAAAATGTACAAAAAATATCTATTTCTAACTTGCCCTCTGAGACAGCATTGAAATCAGGTCATTCTAAGTGGAGCTAAGACAAAGTTTGCAGCTACAGTCCCTTTGCAGAATGTAAGTGTTGAAATCCATCACGTATTGTGCAGTCACATTGTGCTTAGAGAAAGTAAGGGTATTTTAAAGAATTTTCAGTATCAGCACTATTTAACCATTTAAGGGTCTTAATAACGTTTCCCTACAAAGCATTTTGATCCCTGGATTAAAGAAAACTTTCTCTTGAAATGCTCTTTATTTCTCCAACAGTGAAAAATCTTCCTCAAAATCTTCTCTGACCCCATTTTATTCCCTTTTTATTCAGTTTTACCATAGTGCTCGCAAACCTGGCCTTCACAAACTTCTCAGACAGGGCTCAGCCTGCTGAACCCCATTTAATCACTACCCCCAAAGCACAGTTATGGTGTCATGCAAAAGATAATGTCACTGAGTCTCTGAGTATGAGAAAGATGATTTGTTTGGCTTGATTTTTTCCTCACAGCACTGAGAAATCCCTCTGGGCACAAACTTCTTTTTTTTTTCCTTTTGTTTTAATTTCTCCTTAAGCAAAAAGGAGTGGGACTCATTTGTTAGGTGTGTGAGACTTTGCAGGTCTGGTTTTACAATGCACCATTTAGTCTTTGGTGAGGCTTGTTAAACCCTGAAAGGAAAGTCATGCATTGACTGAGTGACGCCACCCTGAGGATGATTCCCAAGGGAAAATAAAGACTTGGTCCTGCCTTAGAATCGTTAGGGTGACCGAGAACACCTTCTAGCAAGTGATAGCGTACCAAACCCTGGCAAGCTGCATAAGAACATTAAACCCAGTGATCTAATTATTCACCTCTAATATAAAGGGCAGGGTTCCATGGGAAATCAGGAGCAGGACTGAGAAATACACCCAGCAAATATATTTCACAATACAAACGGAGGCAGTTTGTCAAGACTCTAACCTGGGAAAATTAACTTATGAAGCTGCCCTATGCATCGACTGTGCCCAGTTCTGAATAATTTCACATTATGCAAGGAGGAGCTTTAAGGCAACCGATTATCAGCCTTGAACAGCTTGTTTGAAATATCACTTTAATTTGTTGTGGCTCAGATCTTTAACTTTTTATTAATCACTGAGATACGTAACATAAATACATAGATAAATATAGCTTAGGTATTTAAAGTAACCTCTACTGACCTGTGAACAGAAGAATGTCACAGATGCAAGAGTAACATCTCCTACAGATGCCAACGAGAAAGCCAGCAGCGCTCAAGACAACATACAGGTCCTTTCTCCACCTTTGTACTTCTTTTATCAGATCACTTCTTAATGTTTTACTCTGTATAATGTGGTGTGCTGCCATGTACCCATTTTTTTGTTGCACAGAGGTACAGATTTCCAAATATATCCCTAAATACACACTGAAAACGTGCACGTCCATTCATTTTTACGCCTAAAACCTCGGATGTGTTTGCAAAGGAACAGTTCCACGTGCCAAACAAGTGACTGCTCCATACCCTCTGTACACAGAATAGGTTTTTCTACAAGTACATTTCAAACTGGGGAATATTTGAATAGCAGCCCAAGTAATTACCTGAGCAGTCTACAGGGAATGGACATATTAGAACAAGTTGTAAAATAATCTCATCCAAATAGCTATTAAAGACAAAATTACAGATCCTGGGCCAGATCCTCAGCTGTTACAAATTGGTGGCTGTTACGAGTCTCATTGACTTCACGTGTGCAAAGCTTGAGCTCCAAGAGACATTTTTACAGTAAAGCTACAAATTACTGAAAAATAAGGTTCAGAGTAGGAACACAGGTGGTGTTCACTCCATCCTCAAATTCCTTCAGGCACTTAGCCTGGCTTCCCTGAATCACACCCTCCTCTCTGCATCACCAGGATGAGGACTCTGGGTCCCTCTAAACTGCACCTGAGCACATGATTGAGGTAGCATCAGCCAGGCAATAGGAACGCTCCGGATACCACAAAAAAAGTCACGTCTCCCATCACTGTAACTGAATTGCTAGAGAGCCCCTGCTTTTGAGGAAAAACAAGTTGTGGTTATGTGCAAAAAGCAATTCTACTGTTGCACCAATTTCTGCATTGCTTTCTAATTTCTCTGGGATCCTCTTAATTGAAAAGCATTCTGAGTGATGTCTTGCTGTCTATAATAAGACATATTTTTCTTTTCTTCTAATGATGGTCTAAATCTTGTGTAGTAACCAACTGACTAACACAGGGAAATCCCAATCTTTCAGCCCCATTGTATAATTTATACAATATGTTCAACACTTTCCCACATAATAAACGTGGGAATCCCTCAGAACCAGTCCAAGGTCTGAGGTTTTTTGTATGAATCATGTTCGCTGCGTCCTGGCTTTACCACACCCCCAACTTCTTCTGCTGGGAGCCAAAGAGTTACTGCAATCAGCACTGGTTGGAGATACCATGTGCAAAGGCATTATTGCAGCAGGACACTGTCTGATAACTTTATCTCAGGGGTTACCTGGGAAAGACTCCTCTGGGTCTATTTAAAAGAGGAACTTTAAATAATGAATAAATGAAGAGATATTATCATTCAAATATTACTTCTTGCTATGACAAATCTTTCATGTAACCCTTAGCCAGGTTCTGTTTATTTAAGGTGATGCTCATTTGAATAGTTTGGGAAAGAAGTGCTTTCACTGTACCTGTTATTCAATTTGACAGCCCTTTGCAACACGGGAAAGAGTCATGTTTGAACTTGTGCAGAGAGATGTCATTGTCTTGTCTTTAGAAAAGATATTCAAGATAGCTCAGATAATGTTCACATGCATTTAGCCTCCCTGACTGGCAAATTTACTGTCTGGCAGAATTTTTATGTAAAGGCGAGGGGAGCAAACGACAACAGGTTTCTCCATTATTAATGCAAAACTGACAATTTTAATCAGCCCTCAAAACGTAATTGTAAGCTTTCTGAATTGTGGTCAGCACAGGGAATGGAAACAGAAGGTTGCCTGTAATATAGACATCTCTACTACACATCTACTCCTACTGCTTAGAGCCCTCGCAGATGTATAAACACACCGTAGGGATAATCACCTGTCATTTTCTACTGCATTGTCAGATGAATCCCAGCTCCACCTATTGCAATCAGGGAACAAGATTTTGCCAAGGCTTTAGGCACAAACCCAAACACCTGACTTAGTCCTCTGCTCTGAATCATCCTCTGCAAGAACCTCCTAGATACATACACACCTGTCTCTTGACTCCAGAAGGAACCAAATCTGAAGACTAGTCAGCTAACAAAGCCACCTAAGACCCCAGACTCTGGAGGTTAAAGCATTCTCTGCTACAGAAAATGAAACAAAAAAGCAGGAAAGGATCTGTGCTCCATTTCTGTGAGTCATTTCTTAGAACATTTCCCTCTTCTTAAACTGTTTTTTGAAGGGGTAGGAGGAATTATTACAAGGAATTACTTTTGCACTATTATGCAAAGGTGCATGAGCCACAGTCCAGCTGCTTGTTCTTTGGAGTGCTGGGACTTTACTGTGCAAAGCAAAGAGTCAGAGATTGTGAGCTTGGCTTTTATCTGCATTACTGATTCAGTATGTAAAATTAAGCAAGTCAACTAAGCGGTGTTAGCTAGGCACCACAAATTTTCCCACATCACAGAAACGCTGCTTGACTGAATTAATTTATGCTTATGAAGCACTTCAACCTGCGTAGCAGTGCAGAAAGTTGCTTCTTGAGGGTTCCAGAGGAGCTGGGACCCGTAACACCACGGCAATCAATCAGTGGTATTATGGAGTGAGAGCACTGTGCCTCCCTGAAAGACAAGCATACACAAAAGTTAAGAAATTGTTTATTCCAGCCGTAATAGGAAACTTTTGTATATAATTTCCCTGCTTACTCAGAGGCACTCAAACATCTGTCAGGCCAGGCCTAGCACTCAGCACTCAGATCTGAGGAGAGAAACACATGCCCCATTTCCTGATAGCAGCTCACCCGTCACTGCTGCCAGACTCAGTGACCGTGCATGAGACACCACGCTCGGTTCTACCAGTGAGCAGGCAGATTTCATGGACCAAATCCAAATTTGCACAGGTGTAAACAAGAGCCACCCACTCTGCTCAGTGCCTTTCATGGCATCTCAGCTCTGACTGCATGGTACTCTCTTCCTTTTAACCATTCAAGAAGGGATAAAGACTGAGGCCAAAAGCTGGTCACCTTCCATTCTTTGTGCTGTGTTTTCAACTCGGCAGGCAGCCAAACACTGCCCCAGAGGAATGGGGGAGAGAACTGGAGGGGTAGCTGTAAGAAGACTCATTGGTCGAGGTAAAAACCAATTTAATAATTGAAGTAACATAAAATTAAAATAATAATATAATAAATATAATAGTAGTAATAATAGAATATGCAAGGGATGCACAACACAATTGCTCACCACCTGCTGACCAAGGTCCAGCTAGTCCGTGGCTAGCAATCCCAGAGGAGAGAAAATCCTGAAACCACAGTGCTGGAAGAGCCTCAAATGTCTGGCTAACCCTGAGCACAATATTGTGCGATATGGAATACCTCACTGACTGGTTTCAGTCTTTCACTCTAGTTCCCTCCCAACTTCTTGTAACCTGCACACCACCAAGACATGGGAATCTGAAAAGTCCTTGATTTCCTAGCAACACCTAAAGATCCATATATGATCAACATTCTTACTATAACCATTCCTATACTGAATCCAAACCACAGCACTATTCTAGCCTCTAAAGAAGAAAAACTACTTCTATCCCAGCCAAAGCCAGGACACCTCTCTTCTCTGAGCTACCATATTTCGATCAGCATCCTGATCAGTAGTTCTGAACATCATTCTTCCCCTGCCCATTCAGATGGCACCAGTCAGGTCAAATGGCAGTGACAGCAACATTTACAGTTGTTTAGGGGAAGGGTGTTCAAGGGGATCCATTTCTTCTAGATTGCCAGTTTCAGTCAAAATCTAGCCATGCTCTGCAACAGAAAAACAGCGGCTTGAACCCCAGTGCCACCAAACCACTCATCTTTCATGTGTTTATTCATTACTCCTGTCCATTGCGTTGGATTTGTACACCTGTGTGCCTCTCCACTTTTAGCCATAAACTCATAACCCTTGGGCATCATGTAATGTCCTACACAGCCAGGTTTTCCTACGACAGCACGCAAGTGCAGAGTGCAACAGCCACAGTCATCACTGTAACAGGCAATTTCAAGTATTAGTCCTCCCTCTTACACAACAGGAACACTTATCGCCAGTCAGGAAAGCTCTGCAGTGGCTCTAATTTTTATTCTTTACACCTAAAGACACCTACACCCTAGACTTCAGAGTATTTGTCACTTCAGTCATAAATTAGACGTTTAAACGGCATGCGGTGCAAGATACTGCAACTGATTGCAGTCTACTTCTGTCACCCAAAGAGTTTAGAAACATAAGCGATGTTATGTTTCTTATCTTCTGTATTTCTTCTCTTTCTGTATAACAACGCATTTTGCACCCTGACAGAGGATTAATCACCTGATGGGAATACCACAGACTGCAGAGATCTGCTGGGAAATATATTTCTGAATGACTTCACACCAGTCAGAAGTTCATGATGTCTATGATTTATTGTCTCTGGTGAATTTCTCACCCCTGTTGAGAATTTAAACTAGTTCAGTTAGTGATGAGGCACAGAATGCAAGTATAAGGCCATAGTAACAACTGTGATGCTCAATTTGGAAAGCAGTTTTTCCAAAATACACAGAGAAACGATTAATTTCGAGCCAAAGAAGAGAAGAGCAGCTTGCTTTACAGCTGCTTCCACGTTCCTTTGTGGCTCTGCCATAAAGCCTTACACACAGCAAGAAGACAAAAACCCTCAGCTCAAAACCTGAAGTCCTCCTTCCATTTTCATCACATCACATTTTTGTGCAGCAAACCAAACCACCTCTCAGCACACTTCCATGTAATAAGATACACACATGGAAGAGCAGGGAAAGAAAACAAACCCAAGACGTCAGGACTGTTCTTTGGTTTGTTCAGGAGGTACCAACTGAAAGCTGAAAAAGAGCTCAGGTAACCAACACTGTTAGACAGATGGGGTTTATATGCCCAGGAGGGGAGAAAGGCTCAGTTGGATACAGACGGCAACATGATACAAGTTCTACTTTGAGTAAGGATTTCAGGTACAGAGCCCTGATCTGTAGGAGTGAATGCAGCTTGGCTGATACTGATTTACTCGGTGTTTCAACACACTTTTAAACCAATTTGCATTTCTCAACATATTCCTCGTTGTTCAGATTTAATATTCAGTGCTACACTTTCTCTTGTATATGGTTAGTAATTTCTTTGGGATCGTGAATCATTGGAAGCAGTGTTTATACATACAAAATAAGCACTTCGTATTTTGCAGTACATCTTGTCGGCCCAGTAGACTTTCAAGTCTGTCTCCACCGAGCCATGCTATAAAAAGACTAGAAATCTTCAAGGTACTTGTAGTGTTTTAAGTGTTAAAAGGCAAAACACATTTGATCACGAGCAAGAGTCTGATTCCTGTCAGATTTGCCCCTGTGTGAAGGGGCACAAACCCCTGTTGTCATGGTGTGAACAACTGGAAAGCTTTATCAACCGATCAGCCAAGTTAGGGAGTCAAGCCTCTATTTCTCCACAGTCATATATATATACATCCCAAAGACTTTTGGGGGTGCAACAAAAACAAACAATCAAACGAACATGTGGCCTTGGAGGAATAAAAAAACCAAGAAAGCAAACTGGGACAAGAATAGGTCGGGCTTTCTTCCCTCTGTCATTCCCCTACAGTCTGGATGTCCCTGTCCTCCATTTTGAGAATGTATGTGTTCCCCTGAAATGAAGAGAGGTTTCATCTCCTTCCAGCTATCACATTCACCTCTTTTAGAAGGTCTGCTTTGCCCAAATTCTTCAGCAAGGAGTGAGTGAAACTGCAACCCCGCTGAAGTCAGTGGGAAATTTGCCATTCACAGTAATGGAGCCAGAATTTCACACTACGCTTATATCCGTAGAAGACCAGACTGAACCTAGTCCAGTGTTTGTGAAGTGCTTTGAAGTACAGAGTGCTGCAACCCTGAAAGTATTGCTGTTATTATTATCGCTGTTGAGTGCATGGCAGAGAAGAAAGATAGAAACCTCAGGGTGAACTAGAAGGAAATATTGATTCTGCAGATCTTTCTCAGAGGTCAGTACATGACATTTTTCTAAACAGTTCCCTTTAAAAGTGTCTAGTAAAATGCTCTTTCAACCTAAGTACTTTCTTGGCATGTTAATCAGAAGCAGATCTTCCGACCTAGTAGATCCATCATGACTGGAAACATCCTATCTTTTCCTTTGCGTGCTTTTCCTAGAGCTGCTTTATTGCTCTCTAACTGAAATACTCTACAGAGAGCTTAAAGTGTTTTCAGAAACACTACAAAAACCCAAGCAAGAAGGGAGAAACAGTGGGGGTTTTTCAGATTGTCTGTTCTTCCTCTGAACTAGCGCGGCCTTTGCACCTCACTGGCCTATGGAAACAAGAGCCTGGGATTCAGTAAATGTTGGCAAAGATGAGCTGTTTGTGGCTGTCATGTATGTATTACCACCAGACGAGACTATGGTTGATCATCAAGGAAAAAAAAGCCCTCTCCCATGATCTCATTAACTAGTTTATTCTGACACAGACTCATTCAAAATTCTTTTCAAGTTACATGGACAGCACAGCAGTCAGGAAATGTGTTAGCTGCTACCAAAGGAACTAGCATTTGTGTCTTGGCTGTCATGTCACCTCGGTATCCTCAGATCCCAGTCCCTGCAGTTCCCCCAACATCTTGCTCATTAGAAAAGAATGCTCCCTGTAGGATTCAGACATCCAGGGACAGATCTTCAACTGGTGCAAACTGTCAGTACTCTGTTAACCTCAGGCAACCCAAGGTTTTAGGCTGCAGAGGATTTATCAGCGACTCGGCAGCTGTGAGAAGAGCACAGTGTTAGGTCAGAGAATGAACAGGCCAGCAACTGTGATTCAGCCATTGGCACACTCAGCTCAGCTGAGAATTCCCAACCACAGCCTACAAAAGGGAGTTGTTACATCTTGATTAATTTCAAATTACACTGTCTTCTTTCAGTCTCTACCTTTTTTGGTTATCTCACTGCACAGCAATGGTCCCAGTGGTGGAGATCTGCACAGTTGAGTTCTTAACTCTAATCTTATTCATGTGGCCTGTGATGGAAACAGTGACAAATTACTGCTATCAGTCAACTACAAAGAAAGGACAAGCTTGTACAGCCTCTGAAATTTCATCTACTGTAACAGAATGCAAATAAAGGCAGTCACATCAAATATGCTATGAAATACTTCACCAAATAGTAGATACAATTGCAGCTAGAAAGAAGCATTAAATGCTATAACCTAAGGTTTCTCTGAAAAGTTTCCAAATCTCCTGTTCTTGACCCATGTGTCACTCTCTAAGAACACATTAGCTGCTGAGACACAGCACATTAAGTTCTGACTCTGCTTGGGTGTCTTGCCTGCATCTTAATTCTCTTGACCCCACACTTGATTCAGTGCTGAGATTCGTAGCTTTAAATATGAAGCAAAGCTAGATTCTCCAGTGCAGACATCTAAGCATAGGCAGGTCTTGATTTCACAGGAAGATACTTCTACAAAGACATCAGTGTGAGGAAAATCATACCTTAATAGCTTCAACTCAGCACTGCATCAACAAACCAATAAGATTTCCATACTGGAATCTGGAATGGACCTGGTGTCTATCTGGGTAACTCCCTCTGCAGCAGAGGAGATTGCTGTTATTTGCATGCAATCATGACAACGACTCAGTTGATCCTCACACAAATATTTTCCAAGGAGCCTCTCTGTACTTGGAAAATGAGAGCTCTTCTTGTTAAGATGAAATACGGATTCAACTGCCCAACTTTATACAGATAAATAGAACATAGAGTCATTAGGGATCGGAAAGGACCTGGAAAGATCATCCCCCTGCCACAGCAGGATCACCCAGACTAAGTCACACAGGAACAGATCCAAACGGATCTTTAAACATTAGCAACAGTGAATAAGCACATCAACAAGAGCAAAAGCAGAAGTAACCTCCTATTTAAGCAGAAACATACGTGTTCCCTTTTTAAGCTTACCAGTATAAAGCACTAGGTTCTGGTGTTGCATCTCAACCACTAAACACATTCTTAAGGGAAGATATTACATGCTTTTCCACCACACATCACAATCAAACACGACACTGCCTGTGTTCAGGACAGTTCATATCACACCTTGCTCTTGGCACTACATTCTATGGTGTGAGACATAAAAAAGGAGGTAAAACTGGGACCACTCTTCTTTCCTAGGAAGACACGCAGTGCTGCAGAGAGTGCTTCCTGCAAGCAGCACTGCTCTTAAGGAGCCATGTGTGATTGAGTCAACTTTTTTGACTAAAACAGAAGAAACAACTAGAAGAGGAGAAAGATGTGCCCTCAAAAACCACACAGGCAGCTTGGGCTAGAGAGACTAGCCATAAGGACAGGTATTTTGCAGTCAGCAATGCAGTATTTTACCAGTCTCTGAAATCAGCTTTAACATCCTTACGGATTTTCATGGGGTCAGGATTTCACTCACTGCTGCTTTTGCCTGGCAGAGAAAGTCTAATGTTTTACTAAATTAACTTCTTAACGGGGCCACTTGTCCCTTTTCTGACATTTGGAACGACCCAGTGCTTAACAGCCCTTTGATGTGCCAGCAGCCCTTTACAGCCTCCAGGTCCCTTCCGCCTTTGGGGGTCCCACCTGTTCGCAGCCCCCTGACTGACCATTCCCTCTCAACACATCTTCCCTGCTTTCCACACTGCTGGGAACACACAGGCATCCGCTAGAAATGCATCTTGCCTTCTCAGCAGCTCGGAAGGCCTGTGGTGAGTCGGCTCCACTGATCAGCTGGAGATTTTGTTTAGAAGGCTTCTTTATGCTGTTTATGTTGCTGTCAGGTCTAGCTCACCACAGACCTAACACTACCACCTCTGTGTTTACATACCTCCGCTCCAGGACACTACAACCTTCCTCTGCTGACACTGCCCAGTGTGTGAGGGAGCAGCTCCTCTTTTTTTATTTTTATAAGGTTTGTTAACCACAGTGCTGTAAGATACTCATTCAAATTCCACCCAGACAGACCTCTCGCTGTCAGCATTTAATTACGCTTGCATTCCTATGTAAATAAAGCATTAGCCAAACTAGAGCCTATTATGGAAGATAAGGTCAGGCGCATCTTTAAGAGAAAAGGAAGATTTGGAAGCTTCTGTACATTCTATATGCAATAAAGAAAATGTAAAGAACTCAGCGAGTTCTGCTGGGGGCAAATCATGCTACTGAAAGTAGTAGTCTGCCTTTATGTATCTTTCTGAGGAAGTTTAAAAGGACATATTTAATCTGTGTGTATAAACTACGTCCTTGTAAGACTGCAGAGTCTTGAGACTTCCCTTGAAAAATAGTATAAACTTCAGGTCAATCTTTTTAAAGATTCAGAGCTCAGGAAAGATTTCAACCAACGTTTTCTCCCATTAGCTAGGTATCAAATTCTTTGACAGTCTTCTTCTCAGTTTGGCTGATGCATATCAACATCTGGAGAAACATTCTGTTCTCAGTTTAGCCACATTTTATATCAAAGATAAGCACACATTTTTAAATCCTCATTTATATCTTAAAATACTGAAATAAAATTCGAATGGGTCCCCAGTCTTCCGAGTATAAATGTCATCTCCCTTTAAGAAAAAGAGTGTAATCCTTCAAACAAGAGAATCAGACCCCCATCAGACCCTTCAGATTGATGAGAATCCCAGCAAGCCTCATATGACTTTTGTTTTGCAGACGTAAGTCTTAACTCAGTTGTCAAGTTTTCTGTCACCTCCTATATCTAGATCCCTGTGAAAAGTCATATGGATCTAATGCAGTGGCTCAACCTGTATTCCTCCAGGACATCATGGTTACGTTCAGGCTCCAGCTAGTGTCCACACAAAGAGACAGAACTGAAGGCACACTGAACAGCTACAGAGCTATTTCAGGGAGAGAAGGTTTTGAAGTTTAACTTGTGCAAGTTTCTGGATGATGAAGAACTGCATCAGCTATTTCAGCACTTGTTTGGGTCACATTCCATTCAACTGAAGTTAAATATCAGTTAATCTGCTGCTGCTCCAGAAATCTACATAGAACACCATTCCGCATACTCAACAGGAGATCCGACATGTGATTTTTCTTGTGGCACATTTGCCTTGGCAATGCAATCTCAATTTATCTAAAGGTTCCCGAGTTTCTCCCAGTGTCAGATTTAACTATTGGAATGATTTTGCTGTAATCGTTTTTATACATCACAGAGGTTCTTTCTGAAACACCAGTGGAAAAATCAAAGCAGACCTTGGCTCACTGCATTTTCACTCGTAGACATCTAGGTACCATAAAAAAAGCCTCGCAATGAAGAAAATAATGAAGCATTTGCAATTATATTTTACTGCTGAGTGCTGTCCTAGTACTGAGACGTAATCCCCCTAAGCTGTTTGACCTAAAGGTGACTTTGGCAGTTGAACTTAAGATGCTTTCTCATCAATCTCTCTTGTTACCTAACGTTGTCTACTGCTGCATTACAGAACTGTAAAGTATATTTACATCTGAGTATAAAACAGCAAGTGCTGTGAACAACTGCCTTCCACTATAGGCTTTTTAAAAAGATGTTTTATTTGGCTGGAAATGCTTTGATAAACAACAGATCTCATTGACTGCAACACTGAAATGCTCTAATGAATTTTTAATGTCTTCAGTTGTTTAACTGGATCTTATTACAAAAGAGCTGAAGACACAGAAGCATGATGTTTCTTCCACTGGTACATTTAAGAAATCAGCAGAAGCATGCCAAGAAAACGTTCTGCTTCCAAAACAAGGCTCCAAGACTGAACTTAAGGGGAAAAAGTGTTTTGTCATGGTTTCTAGAGTTGAACTACTGCTGTTGACTTGAAATCTGTATTGCCATTTCCTCAGGCTGACTGCACTTTGCTCCGTGCTTTAGCTCACTGCTGGTAGGATATTGTATCTGTGCCTGACTGGCAGGTGGCAGGAACCGATCAAGTCTGAAAATGAATTAAAGGTCAGAGATCTCTGATTGCACAGACAGTAGAAGATAAACCCTCCTATAAGACCCGTGCCATCTCCCCATGAAGTTAAAACATCATTTTCAAAACGATGCTGCGCTTTGCTTATCATTATCAACTGCAGAGATCTTTCACTCCGATCAGTAACTGATTAACAAGATTGAACTGAGAAAGTTCACCTTCAAAGTCGTCCTCAGGTCCTTCATTCATTATCAATGTCCCCATGTCTGCTGCAGGTTTTAAATCTCCTGCACTGTCCTGAGCAATAGAAACCCAGGCACATTAAGGCAATAGATCATTACAGATTCTTGAAGCATTCTGCTGTTTGTCTGACAACCAACCCGTTGTGCTTTGAGAAGCCTCCCAGCTTGCCTGCAGGCATTTTTTTTGCTGGAAAAACCTATGTATTATCATCACCAACAAAACAATGGAATTGGCTGCAAGCGCAGCGGTTACACAGTGCACAAACAGAGAGGAGAACCCCATGCAGAGCCTGTGAAGCAGCGATCGCAAGGAGTGTAAACCAGTGAGGCCTGCCGAGCGTTAATGCACATTGGGGATTCTGTGCCAGTGCTCCACTCAACAGGCTGCATCTCTTGGCAGAGAGACAGGGTAGTATTAGTGCTGGTCAGAAAGCCAAGCTACTTGCTCGGTTTCCTCATGGAAGAAGAAGAGTAGTAGAGCAGGGATAGAAAGAGCTCTGAAGCACACACACATGACAGTTGCTTCTATACTGAGAAAAAAGAGGTGTTCCTTCCTATAACGCCTTTTCTGAGCCCACGGAAGAAGGCCCCAAAGTTCACCTACCCATAGATTTCCTTGAACGAGAAGTAACACATAGAAAGTGTCTTCTTCCCAGAATACACTCCAGAGTGTTTGAGTATGTACCTCATCCTCCCCCCACATCTGTTTGCTTTATCCATCTGTTATTGCCCCATATTTGATTATGAAGTGAAAGCATTCTCCTGGAGCTGCACTCTGAGCTTTTTTAACTGAAGTGTTTGAATAAGGCTTGTCACTACAGGAAGGATGTAGAGGGCATCACATTCCCCAGCTGCCTCCCATCACCCTTTCCCCCTCCTTGCACCTCAGAGCCAGTGAATAGCTCCAGTGCAAACGGGGAGAGCTCTAAGCAGCTGCTACCTTTTCCCTGTTTCTCCCACTGAGCAGCTTCCATGCAGAAGACAAGAGAAGAGTGGCTCTGTTTCTTGTTTTCAACTGAGCTGAGGGACCCTGAGGGCAAACAGAATGCTTCATTGGGCTGTCTAAGCCTACAGTGGCACATTAGTAAAGGATGGATCCCCCCATCCTGCACAGCCACACAGTAGAGGCAAAGACATGAAAAAGGGGGTCATTGTGGCTCTCTGATGCTCCCTGCCCCAGCCACAATGCCTGGTTAAAGGAATTATCATAACTGTTCCCAGAGTTGTATCCCAAGGAACTGGACAGTCCTACAGCACATTTCTTCTGGAAGGGTTTGCAAGAGCAGGATGTTTTGGCAGTACTCTAAAGTTGGGAAGCCTTCCTCCACCTTTCAGAGAACTTTCCAGGAAGGGACATTTGAGGGTGATTTCCACTCCCTCTGCACTGGCTAAACTATCTTACGAAATAACCTATTAAGTTTTGGGCTGAGAAGAAGCTTCCCTGCTCCAACCAAATGCAGCAGCTAAAACTCTTCTGCTCAGCCTAGAGCAGACCTCTCCATCACTGCCAGGGTATGACAAAAGCCATCAGAGCTGGGAACACCCATTTTTCTTGGGCACTGGGAGCAGACTATAAATCTTTTAATGCATAGCCTGTTTCTTAAGGAAGCTGGTTGATTATTTTCTTCCCTCTGAATTACTCTAATGAGCCATTTGCATTTGATCATTTAGCTGATACGGGGTCTGTTTTCGGGTAGCAAATTTGCTGCTTTGTTCTTTACACGATGAGGAAATTTCATTTTAAAAATAGGTCTTCAACTTCAAAGCTCTATAATCCGAGACTTGAAGCACAGCATGCACAAACCACCCCTGCCTCTAATTTTGGCCATTTGTGGAGCCCAAAAGCGGTGTCGAGCTGGCTGACAGTAGGGGGAACTGAAAAAGTTCCTGTGTGGGTTTCTGCTGCCGCCAGATTAGAGGAGGGAATTAGAGCCGGGGTGTGGTTCCCACCTAGACAGCCTCTCCTGCAGCTCACAGACCTTCACACTGGTTTATTAACATGCATTTCTCTCTCTCCTTTCAAATATGCAAACGGCACCTTATCCCAGGTCCCTCCTTAGCTTAAGGGTGCTGGCATGTGCTCTGCTGACTTTCTGGAACCCAGGGATTTCCAATTATTTCCACATCCTCCTCCTGTTTCTCTTCTGGCTCTGGTGCCTCTGGGCTGCGTGCTCAATTTCCCACTCTGCAGGTCTGCAGAGCGAGGGCAGGAAGGCCAAAACTTAAGAGAGCAGAGTGATATTTGCACAAGGCAGAAGGGAAAGGAACAAATAGAAATTGCCTGGAGCAAGATCTGCTTATTCTCTCTATCTTGCCTTTCTCTCCAAAAAGGCAGCCTTCATGTCCCCTCTGGTTCTTGTTAAGTTTCCCAGCTAGCTTTTATGCAGCATCCAAGCTCCTTCTGTCTCCATTCTTAGGAAGAAAGGCATGTCGTCTTTGCCTTCAGGCACAAAAGGCTGCATCAAGGTGAGCTACAGGCAGCATGTTTTATTAGAGCATGTGCAATAACACAGCACAGGACATCTCAGAAGTCAGCGTTTGAAATTCTTGCGTTAGGTGATGTCCCTGCATATCAAAAATTGATCCCCATCTAGCAGTTACTGTAGGTCCTGCACCCTGGGCCTGCCCATCACTCAGTCTAGGCAATCCCTCACGGTTATCAGCTTGGCTCAGCTACACAGTCCTAACTCACTCCCTGAGTGTTCCAATGGTTGTTCAACTACTCTTGCATTAAGCACTCCTCATTCCTCAACGTCCAGACTAGAAAGCTGGTGGCTATAAGGCAGTCTCCACCAAGCCCTTCCCTGGCCAAGGCTGCAAAGGACAGGTACTACTACAAACAACCCCCTTCACCCTGTTCCAAGCCAACTATTGCAGGGAGGGAAAGGGAAGGAAGGAAAAGGAGATAGCAAACTGACTTATTGTTCACAAGAAGGGTGGGGGAAGCACAGAGAAAAGCTGACCTGAGCTGCAAAGCTCCTTTAGTTTCCTCTTTCTCCTGTAAGGACGATTTCTGTTGTTCCCACTCATACCCACCCAGACCCCCACTCTACGCCAAGTCCTGCCCCTAAAGGAAGGGGAAGAGTTGTGCATGGCTTTTGCAGCAGCCTTGGCTTGATGCTCTTTTGTAGGAAATCAATCTGAGCAGCACTTCCCACTGGCAAACTGTGGAGTCTCTTGAGGGCCTAGGGTCAAGCTATGGATCGCACTGCAGGTCTTTCTATGTCTATTAGATTGCCAGAATGAGAAAGGAACCAAGCATTTATCTGGTTAATTACTCCTTTCGTTTTCTACACTATTCCCATTTCCAAATCCTTATGTATACGTTTGCTGCTCCTAACAATAGCGTGTTTGTGCGATTCCAGCTGACCAAACAACAGAAGACATAAATAACTACAGATGAGCGGGCTCTGCTGTATTTTCATTTATGCAGTTTTCCTTAGATCATTCATTGGAGAGTGGTCGTACTTTCATGTTTCTCACACACAGAGGCCCCACAGGTTAACCCACAAGAGATTAACCTTGGCGGTCTGCACTGCTGGGCTGCCTGAAAAGGAATTCTCACTGCAGCTGTCTGACCCAGCAAGCCTCAGGGCTGGAGGTTGCAGAGCTGTTCCCAGTGCCACGGCAGCAGCAGGTGCCTGCAGCGGCAGTTCTGGCCATTTCCAGATATAAAGCTTCACAAAACTGGTACTGGGTTTTACTGGGTTTGTGGGTTTTCTCTTTTGTCAGGGCTCGCTGGCATTGCAGTGGCATTAATTAAACAGGACACATGACTGCAAAGCAAAGCTGCTTCTTAAGCAACAAACAGAGCCACAGCATGTCCATCCGTGGTAACAGAGGATCGCTTCCCATCACCATAAACGCACTAAATTCAAAAGCATTTACATTGCCAATTGCTTCTTCCTGTACAAGCTTAGATGGGGACAGGCACGAATTTCCACGGTAACAGTTGGGACATCAAAGCCTAGCTAGTTAAAGATGTCCTACCTACGACCTTTTCACATCATATGGAAGGCTTACAGTAGGTGGAACCTTCTTGGCAGAACTTTCACTAGCCCATAATGCTAGCCAAGGCAAATTCATTCAAAGAAGAATGCTATAACAAAAAAAAATCAGACCATTTGCAAAATCCCTTGTTTATCTCTAGTAAGTAGGGCCGCTCTCCACAAGACTCGTACAAGAGGACACTGAAGTTCAGGAGAGAAAAGTAAGGAAATGCAATGTCCAAGGTCCCCTCTTAGGGTTATACATCAAGATTTGGAGCAGCCAGATGGAGGCTGCAGCATATTTTACAGTATACGCTGCAGGCAACAGGACTCACAGCTAATCCAAGCAGGCACACGCCCAGCCAGAGCAGATCTACTAAATAAAGCCTCGAGATCTTTTTCTTAAAATAAAGACTATTAAGGAATTTGGTGTTAAAAATACACAATAAAACCTCATTGCTGGCAGTAAACAAGACAGAAGTGAAGTCATACGTGTTGTTTTCCTTTATCTTAAAGCAGCATAGTCCATCGTGTTTGCTTCAGTCAAAACACCAGTGAAAACAGTATTCAAACCTTTGAGGAAAAGCAGGTACCTTCTTTCAGGCCTTTAATGAGGCTGTGTCCATTCAACTGAACAGCAGTGCTGATCTCTAGATCTAGATCTCTAGAACAAACCCTTTTCTTACTTTCCAGGGAGTTAGCTTTTTTAATTTATGGGAAATTTAGGCTTTTTCTGAACAGTTCACACAAAGGAAGCTGGCTGGTACTGGGGATTCTGATATCACAGCCGTGGAATGCCACACACTTATTAGGCAAGTGTTTCCATCCCTCTATGTACATGACTCTTCCCTCAAGTGAATAATTTTCATAACCTTTTGTCCTTCCCATGGCATCACAGCGATTTAGTAATATTTACTTCTTTTCCCATCTTGTAAAATGTGTGACCCCATTGCCTTACTAGGTTGCCGCTGATCCCCACGTAGATCAACTCCAACCAAACGAAACTCAAACTAAATGAGTCTCAGTTCTCTGAGATTCCTTCTTCCAAGTATGTTAGTCAATACTCAATAGTGCTCCCTGAGGAAAAGACATCCAAATTATTAGGAAGGAAGAGGGAGGTACCACAGCTTTTTTTAAGCTCTTTTCTGGTGCCTTTAGTCTCAGACACAACTGAATTTTCTGGAAGAGCTTTTCTCTTTTGAAAACCAGTGCCTTCTGGGCTAATACTGAGAACATGTACTTGGCACAATATCCAACAGAGGGTTGTAATTAGCAGCCAGTATAACACTTCTGTTGACCAAAGAACCGATTGAAGTTGTTGCAGAGGAGCTAGTCACAACATCGCTATCTACTAAAACTGGACATTACCGTAACTGCTGTATGGTCCAGTCCAGACAAAGTTCGACTCCTTCCTCAAGCCCATAAGCCATAGCTGAAGTGCTAATATTCATCAGCAAGACTGCCTTTGGAGAAAAGAAGAGAAGATCCAGCTGCACTTCTTACACCAGAAGGAAGACTGAAGGTATTTTCATGCTAATCCTAAATGCAGAGTGGCACGTGGCTGATTTTTTCCACCAGACAGGATATTGAAATGGCTGACTGCAGAAGAGTTCAATCAATCAATCAACCTAAGTGGCTACACTTTCAGTGAGAGAAAAATCATGGAATCATAGAATCATGAGGGTTCGGAAGGGACCTCAAAAGATCATCCAGTCCAATCCCCCTGCCACAGCAGGATCACCCAGACCAAGTCACACAGGAACACATCCAAGCGGGTCTGGAACGTCTCCAGAGAAGGAGACTCCACAACCCCCCTGGGCAGCCTGTTCCAGTGCTCTGGGACCCTTCCTGGGAAGAAGTTCCTGCTGATATTGATAGGGAACCTCCTCTGTTCCAGCTGGCACCCAGTGCCCCTTGTCCTATCCCCAGATGACCTTGAGAAGAGCCTGGCTCCATCCTCCTGACACCCACCCCTCACATATTTATAGACAGGAATGAGGTCCCCCCTCAGCCTCCTCTTCTCCAAGCTAGAGAGACCCAGCTCCCTCAGCCTTTCCTCATGAGGGAGGTGCTCTCCTTCCTTCATCATCTTTGTTGCTCTACACTGGACACCCTCCAGCAGCTCTGTGTCCTTCTTGAACTGAGGGGCCCAGAACTGGACACAATACTCCAGATGCAGTCTCACTGGTGTAGAGTAGTCGAGGAGAAGAACCTCTCTTGATCTGCTAACCACCCCCCTGCAGATCCACCCCAGGATGCCATTGGCCCTCTTGGCCACAAGAGCACATAGAAATCATCTTGTAGGAAATAATGACAACTTAGGAATATAGTTGGTATTTCTTTGCATCCTGGAAAATCCGTACTGAATGAAAAACTGATCGGAGATACTGGATACCTAATTTTTACTGAGTCCAGAACTGTGTCTGTAACAGCACATGCCATACGGAATACTCCAGGAATATGCACCTTCCTTATCAACTCAGAACAGACGTGTCACAAACCTGCGGTGCCATGTGGTTATCTCAGAAGCCTTTTGGTTTGTGCCCGCTCTCCTCAGCCTGGGGTCTCCATCTGAGAAAGGTCCTCTGGGGCTCCTGCTGCCTCTAGCGAACTTACGTGAGAGACCTGTAATAGAGCAGCACTGCATGAGTACAGTGAACCGGAGTAAGACTGCTGTTGTCTCTCTAGTGCACTGGATTCTCAGAAATCTCAGAGTCCACAACAATTTATAACCTGAAGTGTAATGCTGGGCCTTGGAAGTTAAAGAAATGGTTATCTTGGAAAAGCTTACAGAAAGAAATGCGTTCCTAAAATATTTCTAAAGGGATTGGGAATTCACTGCATTTCTGCACTCTGTGGTAGCCTTCTCTTGGTAATGAGAGTCTCCACCCATTAGAGATCTTACGGTGACAAAGCAATTGTTGGTTGTCACTGATTATGCAGTAAAATCAATACAAGTGCAGCAACCTTCAGGTGAATGAAGGAAAGAGAAAATAGATGAAGAAGTGTTGTGTCTGGAAGCAGTGTGTGCACATGGAAACACTACAGGGAGTATCAGCAGTAGCCAGATGCTGGAAGAGGGACCAACTAATTATGCAGAATTTAACACACATACTTCCCTAGCCCGTACGCGAGAGATCTCGGGTGTTACAGACATCATTTGCAATCAGGGAGCTGGTGCTGCTGTTGGGATTTGAGGTTAGCAGTTCAGCTTTTCAAAGTCAGCCCGGCTTTCACACACATCGTTCCTGCAAAGTGGGAAGAGAAAAAGAGAGCTGTGAGGAGAAAGCTGCACAGTACCATGTTCTGCTCTGGGATGCTCTTGCTCTATGACATGCTGCTCTTGGCATTGCTGCTGGAGGCATACCTAAGAAACCTGAAGGAATGCAGTAAGTGCCTGGTAACACACGCAGGGTTCTCTGCAAACTTCAGGTCATGAATTGAGCTTCCTGCAATATTGCTGCCTAGCTTGATAAAAGCTGCCTTCTTCTCTGGGTCAAAGCGACATCACGGCCTTTTAGGTTGCCCATTGTGTATGGGAGGCCTTGTAGGAGAGCTACCAGTGCAGCACCTCTCCCTCTGCTGCAGAGGCTGGAAGGGAAACCCTAGAAGAGAGTGTAAGAAACCTCTGAAGTACACTTACTCTTGTCTATCGCTCACCCACCACCAGCACTAAGACTGCAGATCTGTCCAAGTTGGAAATACGAGTTGAAAAGCCTTTCGACATTCTCTGCTGACTCCTGTGCAGCTGCTAAGCTTGTGCTTCAAATGTTTATATTAAGGGTTTGATGTAAACGGGGCTTATTTTGCATAGCTGTCTAAAAATGTCCCACACACCCCTCTTCAGAAATGGGCAAAAGACCAAATATTTCTGTAAAGCTTTTAAAATCCTATAGTCTGCGGGAGACATTAAATCTTCTGAACCAAAATTGAACATTTTCAGAGCAAACAAACAATCTTCTGGGAGATGAGAATTACAATTAATTAATTTTAAATGCCGAGTTCAAAAGCTTTCATTTTCATTTCGTTTCATGCCAGTGCTTATCATTAAACTGTACTAAAAAATAGAAGGAACTATTTGGCACGAATTCTGCAGCCTTCAGATGGTTAGGGGTTCTTTGATAAGTGTGAATTTGTAGTAGAAATGAGGATGAGTAACAACATTGCACGTAGTGATGAGTTTGTCGTGTACCTCGTATTTATTTTGGTCTCTGATCCACCATGAGAAGAGGAAGAGCTGACAATTTCTTGATGAAGTGATTTAGTGAATGGGAGGGTGAAGAAAGTAATTGAGTCACTGGGTTAAAGAATGTGTGTGATGGCCATGCAGCGCTTTCATCCTCTGTAATACAATGTGTTCTGTTTACGTCTCACGCTTTGGCACAGCACATCACATTGCTAAACCCAAGATGTGCAGAAAACCCAGGGTCTCTGCGAGAGAATCCGACTGCTAATTAATTAATTCCACTCTGCTCTTTGGAGTCAGGACTGGTCGGCACAACTTTTCTCAAGTATTTTTCACCCTGAACTGCGTAAGCGTACTTAGACGTTTTCTAGCGAGCGATAGCATGCCACAGCAACCCTTGCGCTAGATGGTACTGCACGTCCAGAGAGAAGGTGGTAATGGTTTGAGTTGGGCTCAACGCAAACACTGATAGGACTTTCTCCAGGCAGTTGAAAAGTCTGGTGAAGAGGGCCACATACAGAGCTCAATTAGACTACCTGAAAGGATCTGCATCACCTAAATGACATGGGATAATCCAAGGCCACAGGCAGGTGGAATCTCAGTTTGAATCTATTATTCTTATTAGAAATATTCATCTCCAGCTTCAATGAATCACAGAAACAGGGAATGTTAGGGATTGGTGAGATCATCCAGCTCGATCCCCATGCCAGAGCAGGATCGTCTAGATCCAGTCACACAGGAACATGTGCAGGTGGGTTTGAAACGTCTCCAGAGAAGGAGACTCCACAACTTCCTTGGGCAGCCTGTTCCAGTGCTCCATCACTCTCACCATGAAGTTGTTTCTTCTCAGATTTATGTGGAACCTCCTGTGTTCCAGCTGACACCCATTGCCCCTTGTCCTATCATTGGATGACACAGACGAGCCTGGCTCCTTCCTCCTGACACCTGTCCTTTACATATTTATAAAGGTTATTCTGGTTTTGTTTAGCTCCAAGAGCTGAAGATCCCTCTGCAGAAACATTTAATAGAAACATTTCTGCCCCATAGTTATTGTAATCCTGAGGCACAGAATGCATTCAGAAGCTCTCGTGTTTCAGGTGTTGAAAATCACAGGGGAAGTTGAAAATCAAGGACAAGAAGAAATCAAGTGTTATTCCCTCTCTTCAAACTCCACATTTACCTTTTAGGCAGGAAAATATGAAGCATAAGATATCAGTGAGCCAAGCCCCTTTACCTTTCAGAGAAGACTGTACAGGAATCCGAATGTCCTAGTATCATTCACAGATTCCTGAGTTCACATGAACAGCAGCAAGAGAGGAAAATTGCTCCATATCCTGTACAGAGGAAATGAAAGGTATCAGGAAGAGAAGAATGTGCTGTGTGGTGCGAAAATGCTGTTTTGATTCCTGATGCTAAACATCTGCCGTATTTTTTGTGTGGAATCACTTGACTTAGTGAGAGAATAGCATCTTCAGGATTCTACTAAGCCTATTCCAGACTCGAGCTGTCTGAATTGGCAGCTGTGGGAACACCCACAGGAAGCTTGGGACCCTGGAAGAAAAGTGTAGGAGTACATCCTGTAGGGATAGATAAAAGTCAGGCCCAGACTATGGGAACCTCTTCAGAACAAACATGCAAATAGAGTTTCGCAAGTCAAAGCCCCAACTGTTTGTTTTAGGGATTTTTTTTGTTGTTATTTGTTGGTTTTATTCAGCTTTCACAGAACAGGAACATAAAAAGGGTCTCGGGCAAAAAAAACAGATTCATGAAATCAAAGCCTTAGATGCTTCCCTTACTGCTTGGTTCAAGTTCACGGGCTTCCGATGCAGTGCCATGGCTTGCTGCTTTTGCCTTGCCATAGAATACCAAAGCATCCCTATTTCTGGGTCACCAGATTTGATAGTCTGCTCCACACACAGTGCTAGAGCAGAGCTGCCCGTAATTTGTCACTGTTTGATGGAGAAATGCTTCCTCTCGTCCACGTGAAACCTTACAATCATCAGCTTTGGAATTGTTCTTGGGGAAGAGTAATGCTAGGGAAGAATGTTATCTGTTTCTTCGTTATGGAGGGATCCCAGTTACTGAAAATCACATAGAAATCAGTGTCCCGACAGCTTTCCTTAGTACTGACAGGTGACCGGGAGACCTTCTGCCGTGAGAGCACACAGTCCCTTGTACTCCCTCATCACACTCCTCCTTCCCACCTTCCTTGTCAGCATTATGTACCCTGCTGAATAAAGTCAGGTGGATTCATTGCTATCTTACCTGGACAGCATTTTCATTTACTGTTTGTGCCCAAAATGTTTCTCCATCATTCAAACAACTTTCTAGTACTTATGCAAATAATGGCCTGCAAAACTGATGTCTACAGAGTCAATTAGGGTTTCTTCTGAACGCCTCTAGTTCCTGCAGCACTGGGAAGGTTGGAGAGGAGGTTGAAGTTGGCTTTCCGCCCGCTCTCTATTATTTCCTGTGTGACACATGCTGTATGCCCTCTCGTTCTTTTGACTATCCTGAGTAAACAATCCTAATCTTTTCAATTTCTTCCTACCAGGACTACGTTGTCTGTAGTGCTCTGACATCTTCACTACCTGCCTGGAGTTGCATTCTAGTTCTGTGCCTGTCTTTTTTCAGAGGGGCTCCTAAAACCAAATGAAACACTCTACATGAGGACAGTGCATCCTGTATGCAACGTGTGAGACTCTCCCTGTGATTGGCTACCCACTTGTAACAGGCAATCTAGTCAGTCATTTTTAATGCCACACACCCAGGACAGACATTCGTTGCGCTGTCCATGATGGCTCCTACATGTTCTTCTTTCCCAGAGGACTACAACATTCAGAGCCCATTCATAGGAAAGAATATTGTAAAGTGAATTTCCAGGTCTTTATACTGACAGTTTCTTAAAGAGGAGAAGGAAGAGAAGAGAGAGAAGAGAGGAGAAGAGAGAAGAGAGAAGAGAGAGAAGAGAGAAGAGAGAAGAGAGAAGAGAGAGAAGAGAGAGAAGAGAGAGAAGAGAGAGAAGAGAAGAGAAGAGAAGAGAAGAGAAGAGAAGAGAAGAGAAGAGAAGAGAAGAGAAGAGAAGAGAAGAGAAGAGAAGAGAAGAGAAGAGAAGAGAAGAGAAGAGAAGAGAAGAGAAGAGAAGAGAAGAGAAGAGAGAAGAGGAGAAGGAAAAAAAAGGAAAAGGAATAAAGTAGCAGCTCAGCAGAAGTTTAAAGAAGTAAACATTTTACAAGTTATCATGCAGTGTGGAGAATTGGTGACCATCTCTCAAAGCGCCTTTTGATTCCCCAAATGCTGATGGGAAATATTCTGGAGGCACAAATAGACTGCAGATGTTGGAGAATACATCTTAGAATTCTGATGAACATATTACCCTACTGGGAGGCTGTTTCAAGTCTCTGGGGACATTCCTTTGAGAGCCCAGCTGATTGTCTCATATTGAAACAACATGTCCGAGATACATTCCAAGTAAAAGAAAATAGAACAGGGGTACTCTGACCAAATATAAATCATGGGGCTAAAGGGCAGTTTATCTTCCTTCTTTCTACCATTCCTTTTCTCCCCCAATGAATAATCCCCCCAGGGAAACAGACCACTGGGTAAATGACTGCCAAACATGATGACTCAGACATTAGGCACTGTCCCCAAGTGCTTCACAGATGGTGTCTGGATGGGAAACCCAGAGCTTTCGGCACCAAAAGCCTTGCTACTTTTATTTTTCCCCTCTTATTTTTTCAAAAATGCACTGCAGCATTACTTCTGATCTCATGTCAAGCCCTTACAGCACTGCTGCCCCCCACAATGAATTCTGATCGTGACCTTAGAGCAACCGATGTCATCGGCACATAAAAAGGCTAGGAGAGACATCCTAACAGACCTAGGTGAGCCAGGGAAAACCAAAGCTGAAATAAGCACCTTACTGACAAGATCTTCTTGTGCCTGACTGGATAAAGAAAAAGGCATCCAAACCCAGAACACCAGCATGTGTTTAAGAGCAAAAGAGTCCGCTGTAAAAGACAGGCATACTGTGAAGTACAGTACACTAGCACAACTGCCTAGCAGTAGGTACTCTGAAGGACAGGGGCCTCCGTGCAGTTTTTACTGGTCTGCTTCTTTCTGAGCAATCCTGTTTGTTTCGGTAAAGTCCTGTTCCTCTCAGTTTGCTTTATGTTCCCCAAAGCTAGCGCATCTTGGGATGCGCATCTGGACATGGGCGAGCCTGAAAGCAGTGGCACGTTTCTGTGCTTCTCCAGTACTCTGTGTCCACGCTAGGCACTGGCAAAGAACTCACCGAGAAAACAAAAACAACAGCTTTTTTCCCTCGCGTGAAGAGAAGCTCAGGAAAAGCCCTGCAAAGCCTTGCAGATGATGCACGATGCATCCAGCTATCACAACCCTAAACAAAATATATCACGGGAAATGTGAAATAGCCCTTCCTCCCTCTCTCACACAGGCATGGTCACACACAAACCCAGCTGCAAAGGATAAAAAAGGACCGGTTGCACTTTGAGAAGAACAGGTCCAGCACACTCTTCTTTTTTTATTCCTTCCTCGCCTTTTGTTTTGAAGTTTCAGAATCACAGAATCATGAAGGATCAGAAGGGACCTAGAAAGACCATCCAGTCCAGTCCCCCTGCCACAGCAGGATCACCCAGACCAAGTCACACATGAACACAGCCAGGCGGGGCTGGAACATCTCCAGAGAAGGAGACTCCACAGCCCCCCTGGGCAGCCTGGTCCAGTGCTCCGGTACCCTCCCTGGGAAGAAGGTCCTGCTGATATTGATAGGGAACCTCCTCTGTTCCAGCTGGCACCCAGTGCCCCCTGTCCTATCACCAGATGCCCTTGAGAAGACCCTGGCTCCATCCTCCTGACACCCACCCCTCACATATTTATAGACAGGAATGAGGTCCCCCCTCAGCCTCCTCTTCTCCCAGCTCAAGAGACCCAGCTCCAGCATCATCCATAAACAGAGAACTGTTTACTGCCAATGGAGCAGAGAAACAGGTATCTGTGCAGGTGTCATGGTGCCTTAAAGGCTGTGCAGCAATCCACTGAGCATCTCCAATTCAGCTGAGCAGCAACCTCATCTATGTCCATGGAGCTATCTGAGCACGTGAGTAAAAGGGAGGAAATTCAGACATTTCACTTCCAGATGCAAAGTAAAAGGTCCCAGAATTAAAAGCAGCAAGTCTCAGGTCAGCTGATTTCTCTGTTATACAAGAAGAAGCCTCTGAGAAAAGTTGGTAGCACGATGCAGCTCTCATCTCCCTGAGCACTGGGTTTCACCAGCTGCACGAACTCTCACAGCAGTCTCTCTGGAGGACCAAACCAGGGTCACAGACAGTGACCGTCACAGGGTCACTGTCACCTCACCTAGTCCCAGCTCATTCAGAGTGATTACACCTGGAAAGGAGCGCTTCCTAACAGCCTGCTGGTGAGCTGCTAAAAGGCCAGCGGTGTAAAACAGCAGGAAAGCAGCCAGGATTCTAAAATGTGCCTGGCAGGCAGTTTTCAAGCCCTGCCTGGTTTTGGATGCTACTTTGTCAAAATTGGACCCTCTCCACAAAGCGCTTTGATGTTGATGAATCGGTAAATTCCACTGAAAACTTGTTTAGTCAGAATTTTTCTGACCAGCCCTACTTCCTCCTTGTGCCAAGCCTATTTACCAGGTTTCAGACTTTCTGCATCGCTCCAGGAGAAGGTTTTCTGCCAGGACCTTCATGGCTCCAAGCCCCCCGTGCTCCCCCCTCGCTTCAAATCATCATAGAATCATTCAAAAAGGCCTTTAAAATCATCGAGTCCGACCATGCAGCAGCACAGCTCTCAGCCTCCCTGTCCCAACAGCACAGCTCCATCCTCTGTAAGGGAGGAGGCTTCGTCATGGTGACTGAAGAGCCGTTAATCCCGTTTGATGCCCAGAGAAACCCAAGCCCACAGAACCGATCGGTGTTGCAGCAGCATTAAAAGTGGGCTCCCACTTGTGACGCCTGGCCCCGTGCGGAGGCCAACAGCCACTGACTCATTTCGATTCAGAGCTACCTGCGTCCAGTGTGGGTGAGCCTGCGCATCAACGGCCAGGGAGGGTGGGAGAGAACAGGCTGAGATTATATGAAACCGTTTCCAATCCGGCCTCGCAAGAACAATGCGCAGGGCCGAGGTGAGGTGTTATTGTCTGCTCCTAAGCGCACCCTCCCTTTCAAGTTTTTCTTTCTTAATAAAGTATCTGAGGTCATGCTATTGTCATTAGAGCTTGGCGGGTGCTCAGCAGCTGTCACCGTGGCAGCAGGAGTGTGCCTGGTGCCAGTCCCCTTTGTCACGACAGCCGTAGCAATGTGAGGAGAAGGGCCTTGCAGGATGCAGGACAATACTGGGAAGGAAAAGGAGGGAATCCTCGACCTTGGGCCAGGGCCTGGTGGCAGACTATTGAACCCTGAGCGTCTCGACAAACCACAAGGAGCAAAGCTTCTTGGAAGCTGCAGAGGTTGCAAGTGAAAACAAAAGATTCTATCGGGTAGGAAATAGAACAAAATGCAGAGAAATTTGTTTTGCTTTGCGAGATAAAATAAGCAAAGAGCACTCAGCAAGGGTCAGGAGACCGGCTGCACCCTACGTGCAGCAGTCGTGGCAGGGAGGAGGGCAGTAAAGCTGGGAGTCAGTCTAGGAGTAGGTAGCTAAGTGCTCTGTAGCTCTCCAAACCTTGCACTGTGGGCAAGAGACTTCCCTCATGAAAGCAAAAGGGACAGTGACAGGCTCTAATGGCATCCTACAACATAAAATCATCTATCCACACAAGCCCTTATGATGCAATGCAACCAAATAATCGCCTCTTGAGCCCATAGCTGAGGCAACAGAATCAGAACGAAGCGAATGAACCACAGCTACTGGGCTTTAGTGGCGGGGCAACTGGAAGAGCTCAGCATAACAACTGCTCATCTCCTTGCACTTCAGCTAAAAGGAGAGTAAAGCCTGAGTAAACCCGTGAGAGGCTGCTGGAGCAGACGCTGAGGATGGTGTCATTGGTCCGCGCAGACTCGTTAACTGTAGAAACATCTCACAGCTGAAGTGTTGGAGCAGTTTGTCCCCTTCTCCTATTCGTGTTTGCATCAGCAACCCCAGCTTTGATTAGGAGCTGCTCAGCCATGGCTTTTCAGCTCACTCCAGACCCCAAGCTCCACTCCAGAAATACCAGCAATTACCAACCCACACCTAGCAATCAGCACCATCTCTTTTGCACCAGAGATCCCAGCGTACTCTGTGTGCACAACGTTCACATCTTTGTGGGTGTTCCTTCAGGACAGGAAGTAAAGAAATGAATCCCATCCCAGCAGAATCACCGGTGGGGCTCTGGGCTGGTGGGACGCTACCCAGGCCGCAGTTTGGCCGGGACGCCTGCGCCAGCACCCCTGTATTTTGAAAAACACCGTGGCATTTTCAATGACCACAAGCGGTCAGAACCTCAGCTTTATTCTTTATCCAAAAGAAAAACACCTATTGGAGCAGAAAAGCCCCACGGTGGGTGAGCAGGACTCACAGTGCCACCTGCTGAAGCACCAAGGCTGCTCCAGGCAGCAGCTGATGTCCCTCAGAGATGCCAGAGAAGATGCCTGGCACCATGGCTATAGCAGCCAGCCTGATATGACAGCAACAACTTGTGCCTACGTGTAAAACTCTCACCTTGGGAAAACAAAAAAGGCATCTCGACAGATGGAGGGGGAAGGCTCAGGGTGCTGCAGCCCCGTGGGAAGACAGTGAGGGTCTGGATCTTGTGACGTGAGAAAGAGGTTGCCTTTCAGCAAAGCTTTGGGTCACAGCAGTCTCAGTGCCAGCAGCCAGGCTGGTCATTACCCTGAGACAATACAACTTGTTCTTTTTCTTTCTCAGTAATTTCACAGCTTCCAGCCCCTGCTGGAGCCCTTCATTCCCCTCCTCCCCACACTCCAGTCTGTGGACCCATTGAAAAAAAGATGCTGGTAAAGCTCCCTCACACATAAAAGTAATTCATTGCGACAGACTAAGGACACAGCTTTTTACCAGCAACCTCTTGCCTTGTTCCCATCCTCTCTCCTGTCAGGGTGGGACTGCAAAGTAGCTGAGACCTGAAAAAAATAACAAGAGCATTTAACTGAGAGTTCCCCCTCTCCCAGCAGAGTTGTGTCACCAGCTCCTGGCAGCTCACATCCAGCCACAGGAGCAGGACCGACCCGACAGCAGGTGCATTACTCCCTTGAGCTAGTTCCAGCACAGCAGCCCCCAGGCAGACTGTTCCTCTCCAGCGTGACATCGCTCTCTGGAACCATACAAAGCATCTGAAGCAGGGGAGGGCATCCCTGCTGCGTTTGGTAGCAGAGAGAAATGACAGCAGAACGTGAATAAGCAAGGATGGTTTAGTCTAGGCTCAGGTATTGTGAGCTAGTTGAGAGAGCATCATAAAACCTCAAAAATGAAGCAGGAAGGTAAACACAGTGCCTCTTCCCTGTGAGGGAAAGCATGTGGCAGAGAATAAACTGGCACAGGGTGAGGGGGAGTCCAGCTGGTGGGCAGAAGAGCCATGGTGCAGTCTGAAGTGACTCGGAGAATGTGTGTGTGATGTGTGCTTTCACATGCCTGTCTACGTGTTACTCCCAGATCAGCCATCCTTCCCCTCGCGCCCTGCTGAACCTAATTTACACTTAGCAGCTTTTCCTCTTCTTTTACAGGGCTTGCAAAAAAAAAAAAGAGGGAAAAAATCAGTTTCTTGGCTTCTCCTAAACTCTTCTACAACCTTTCTGTAGAGAAGAAACAGAAAGGGGGAAGGGACGAGCAAATGTGGCATTGACTCTGTGACTGTGGTTTTTGTTTCCATAAACCTTAGAGCACAAGAATGCATGAGATATTTACACAAATCTTTCCACAATTCCTGTGGCCTTTAGGAGCATTGCATCTGCATGACTTCACCACTGCGGCTGGTTTGTGCTTTCTCAGCAGCATCGCCTGCAACAGGGAGCAATCCTGGCCATTCCCAGCGGTTCTCCCTCTCCCACTCTCAGATGCAGTCACACCAGTTCGTGTTTAACACAAGCTGTGTTAACGCGGGAGTTCCTGTCCTGCTTGTCCAGTTTCCCAGGGATGGTACAGGAAGTTTCCCAATTCGTCTCAGAAGTACAAAAGAGAGAAAGTCTTGGTCATTTAGATCTTGAAGGAAATACCAAGGGATATGAGAGGGAGGATGATGCTTCTGGAAGGTTACTGGAGTGAGGCAGAAGTAACTTGATCAAACACATAAGTAATGATGCAAAATGCACCTTCCCGTCGACAACCACCTCGCACCTACGCACCCTGCATCACAGGATAGTGGAGCCGAGAGCCTCGGAGTCAGTGTCTCCACGTGAACAGGCTACTGAGTGGGGATTCAGCTTCTGCTGCCCTAATCAAGAACTCCCAGCAATCATTTTTGGTCTGCCTATACCTCATTTTCCTAATCTAATAAAGAGATGTTGCTCAACATTTGCAAAATACTTCTGAGTCAGCACACAGAGAGCTCTGTGTTAGGACGAAGGCATTTCTTTCACTGAATGGGAGTGTCAGGTCACTCAATGCACAGGCTGCCAGTTGGCAAGACAAAGCCCCAATGTCTACAAGGCAAGGTGGTCTTGCCCACTCTTACCACTGCAACTGTGACCATTAGGCTGTGGCCACCCTGGCTGCTCCACTGGTAGCCTTCAAAAGGGAGGTTGCATCCTGGGGGGGTTGGTCTGGAGGATTTGAATTGTCACAGAATTATTTGGGTTGTGAGGGCCCTTAAAGATCATGTAGTACCCGCTCCTGGCATGGGCAGGGATACCTCCCACTAGACCAGGTTGCCCAGAGCCCATCTAACCTGGCCTTAAGAACTGTAGGGATGGGGCATCCATAGTCTCTCAGGGCAACTTGTTCCCTTGCATCTCATCTAAATCTACTCTCAGTTTAAAGCCAATGCCTCTTGTGCTGTCACTGCATGCCCTTTTAAAATGTCCTTCACCAAATCTCTCATGAGCTCCTTTTAAGTACTGAAAAGCCACTCTAAGGTCTCCCTAGAGCCTTCTCTTCTCTCAGCTCTCAGCCTGTGCTCATAGCAGAGGTGCCCAGCCCGCTGACTTGATGGGAAGGCCAGCAAAGGAGAGCACACGCCACAGTGCCCAGGTCCCAGGACTGTTACCGTGGAAGTCACAGGTAGACAAGTTACTCGTTCAAAATTGTGCAGCACCTCTTCCCCACTCTGCCTGAGCCTGTGGAGGATCCAGCCCAGAAGCAGAAGTCACAGCAGATTCATTTACAGGAGTTTAACACTTGATATCAGAACCAGTGTGCAATGACATAAGGCAGAAGCATAACCACAGATGGCTTGTAAATACTCAGCTTTGTCCCTCACAAGCGAACTCATAATTAAAACTGCAGCTATACTCCATTGTACTTGTCCAGCAGGAGGACTCGCTCCTGCTACCACTTGAGTCAGCAAGTTTCTCTATTTACAGTAATGCTTTACTTTGTCTTTCTTTCATAATTATTAAAACAATTTTAAACTCTTTAATGTCAGCCAAATGGTGTTTCGAATTATAGTTTCCAGGAAAAAAAACCAACCAAATTCAAACAAGACAGCAGAGCGTTCAGAGGGGAACGCTTAGTTATGTTATACTTCAGCCCCAGACACTCTGGTGACTCTTAGAAAGTGTTGAAATTACAGGTTCATGACGTACGCGGTGTTGAAACACCGTGTTACTGCAACACTCGGGCCGACACGAACTCACCATTTCAACACTTCCCAGGTCTTTTGTAAAAAACCCCCCCTCCAACTGACCAGAACAAATGTGAATTCCCAAAAAGTCTAAAGCGACGTGCTGTACAGAGTGGAAAACCCGCTGCATTTCCTGCATGGCCACCCTTACCCGGGATAATCATTCCCAAAGAATGTTCAGGCTGTAACAAACTGTCACCCAGGATTAGCCACTCTCGCAGCTCGACGCTGCTCTCCAGGCACGACTGGTCTGAGCCGGTGTGGTAGTACCTGTGTTCTTCCAACTTGTAAACCTCTTCCTTGGCGTCACAAAAAGATCCAACAGGAAAGTACCTGCCGCAGCCTAAGCAAAGACTACTCAGCAGTGACCTCCTCCAAAATGTGCTGTCCTGGAGCTCAGCATAACTGAACGTTAAGCGTGGGGATAAAGCCTTCTCACCCAAAGCGAAGCAGCAATTGAAAACCACAGCAAAATCTGATATTTAAAAATACCCCGTGGCATTTGTTATAGAAGCAGGAGGCAGTGGAGCAGGCAGGATCACGGCTCATGCAGCGTTTGTTTTGAAGATGAGGAGAGTGGAGGATTTGTGCCCGACCTCTCCACAGGTTGCACTTAGCTCATGCAGTTTCATTTACAAAAGAAACGAGGCTTTGCTCAGGGGAGCTGCTGAGAAACAGCGTTAAGGCCTGACTCCCATAGGCAGCTCAGATCAGGAGTCCTGCACCTGAAGCCAGCAGAGACAGAGCTACCTGGAGCGCTTGGCAGGACTGGGACGCTGTGAGCAGATGGAATGGTCCATGAGTGCCCTGCTCAGGGACGGGGGAAGTAAAACCAACCCTCAGGCAGAAAGTCCACAGGAAGGCCAGGACTCACCTGGGGCTGCAGTGGGGCTGGAGGAGCCGCCGGTCTGCTGGAGGAATCCCACTGCTGGCCTATGCCCTCTTCAGCGCTTGAACACAAAGCACACTGCAGTAACAGATTAAACAGGAGTTTCAGCAACACATTTCCTTTTGTTTATCTGCCTCTGGTCTAATATATTTAATGCTCAATTTAGTACTTGGGCAGTTGGGAAGGGGCAAGGCAGAATGAACACGTTGTCCGTGTTGGTCTGCAAACACAAAGCCCCCTGCACACCACTTTGCGTTTCCCAGCATCCGTCAAAGCTGGAGGGACAGCAGAAACAGCCGGTTTGGTGTTACGTGCAACTACAGCTCTCACTTCTTATCATAGAATCATAGAATCATCAGGGATCGGAAGGGACCTGGGAAGATCAATTCTCAGAGAACATAAGTTGTTACGACAGCAGAGCGCTCACTCGGAAGATCATAATGAGCTCTAACAGCCTCTCTTCTCCACGACTCTTACAGAAGCCACTCTTTTTGGATAGTTGCAGTGTGCTGTGTACTAGGAAGAAGGTACTTAGGGTTGGATGTATTTGTAGCCATGAGCCAAGATACATATTGCCTTAGACGAGGCAGTGTTATCACGAAGAACGGTGCCGACCGGGCTCTAATGAAATTGGACCTGAGTGTCAGAGTTGAGCTCGGTAAAGTTAGCAGCTGGGATGAATTGGAGCAGAAATGTGCTGTGTAACAGGATTTCACTGGAATCCTTGTGCAAAAGAAAAGAACTATGTGGAATATGTCACGCTAACAGTTGACAGTGTAGCTGCAACACCAAACATTAAATAAATAAATTCCATACGTAACACAGGCACAGAAAAAAAGCTTCTCAGGAAAGAGTCTCGGAGCTGCAGAGCCTCGCGTCTATAAATCTCCATTAAATCAGTTTGAGTGGGGCGAGTGTTAGAGACAGAGCTGCCAGAAATAGCTCTTTTCCTGCAAGATGTAGAAGAGATTACAGCTGAGATTGAGACGGCGGGGGGGGGGGGGGAAGCAGGGGAGGGGGTGGGGGGGAGAGAAGGGGANGGGGGGGAAGAGAGGCGAAGGAGTTGAGCTGGAGGAGGCAGGGGAGCTGTGAAAGGCATCTCATAAAAGTCCCATTTGTTGGAAGGCTGCAGGAAGTGGAGGCAGCTTTGGCACACGTGTCCACGGTGCTAAATTAACTGTTAACACAAATAATCAAAGTGCAAGGCCCATCAAGCCGCTGGCGCCAGCAAAATGAGGGAGCGGCCAGGTCAGCGCTGCCTCTCGAGCGAGCCGGCGAGCAGGTGGAGACCAACCAGGGACTGGACAGGATGGAAGTGCTTACAGAACACACTGACCCACTGACAGAGGAAAACGCCGCTGCACTCCTGCTTTCCAGCTATTGTGTGCGGAGCGCCTCGTGTGTGTGTATTTTTGTTTTGCATTTATTTATTACCTTTTTTTGGTAATTGTTTTTTCCTAGATTGTTTTATTCCTTTTTTTTTTTAAAGAAAAAAACCCAACAAACATTTTTCAGCAAGTCAGTGCAGTTTGAGAGCCTGGCAACCTCCCGGGTGAATCGTAGTACAGCTCAGCCCCGTTATTTGGCAGCAGGGATGGAGGATCAGCTGAGCAGGACAAAGGAGGATTTATCAGATTGCCCTCCAGCGCTACCCTTCGGAAGCAGAAACTCTGCTCTTCAGAAATAGATGCTGAAAAGCAACACGGGCAGGGCTATCTCTACCTGCTTTGTTCTTTCTCTCTCTTTCAGAGTCCACAGCCCCTATGATGCAGATACTTCACAGAATCACTTTGGTTGGAAGAGACCTTTAAGATCTTAGAGCGGCCTTCCAGTCCCTGAAGGGGGCTACAGGAAAGCTGAGGAGGGGATGCTTACAAGGGCTTGGAGTGATAGGAGCAGGGGGAATGGTTTCCAGCTGGAAGAGGGGAGGTTTAGACTGGAAGTCAGGAAGAAATTCTTCACAGTGAGGGTGCTGAGACACTGGACCAGGTTGCCCAGGGAGGTTGTGGCTGGCCCCTCCCTGGAAGTGTTCAAGGCCAGACTGGCTGGGGCCTTGAGCACCCTGGTCTAGTGGGGGTATCCCTGCTCATGGCAGGGGGGTTGGACTAGATGCTCTTTAAGGGCCCTTCAAACCATTCTAGGAATCTATGAATCAAGTCCAGCCTTCGACCCAGCACTCCCAGGTCATTACTAAACCATGTCCCTGAGGATCTCACTGTACTGTTCTGTGTAATCAGGAATTGCTCCTCCTGCCCACCCTGATCTGCTCTCATGGGGACAGCTGACAGCTTGGTAGAAACACTGCCGCACCAAAATACAGGAGTCCTGTGCTGGGTTCATGGCCTGCTTCGCTCTGCTTCCCGACACAGCCAATCCCCCTTAACTGCCCTGCCCAAGAAAGCCAGTTTTACAGTAACTGTGAATGGCCAAAGCACTGCAAGGCTATCCCAGTGCAACGGGGAATCAGGCCCTGGGATTTCCAGAGTGTTTCACCTCCTTGACAAGGCACAACTGCTATTACAGATGGATGCTGCAATAAATCACAGTGCATCATGCACCCCTGCGATGGACCTGCATAGCTACATCATATGCTTTGCTTTGGCTTTTGGGGGATGCACAGGGGTTCTTACAGCTGCGGGCAGAGACACGTGGAAACAAAAGTGCTTGCAGTTAGAAAGGGTGACAACAGAGAGCATGTTTAGCACTGCTTAGCATAAAACATACTCCAGAAAACCAAACCCATAGACGAACAGCATCCTGAACCAGATCACTTAGATAGTGAGCAGTACGATACAAAGAAGGATCCTTTCAGTGAGGCTACGCATCATCAGGGCATCTAAAGCTTAATCGTGCCTTTAATTCATAACTGAAAGTATAAATGTCTGTGTGGCTTTAAAAAATGATCATTCCATTTATCTCAGCCAGCAGATAACAAAATCCCAATACAAATAAGGGTGGGATTAATTCATACCATAAGGCACAGTCATTACTTTCGGTGAGGACATCACTAATAACTAAAATGACAAACAATACTCCAATATTCACCCATTGCCTAGAAACTACATTTTAGTGAGGTTTAGGTCTAGAGAAATCGTTTGCAATCTTCCCACTGTCTTTCCAATGTCCCTTTGACATTCGTCAGAGAGGAAGTCTGTGGTAGATCAAGATGTTGTCACAGTTCTAACAGGATTTTAGACCAGCACCGTTAACACAGACCATGATCCTTAGCCAGCTTTGTGTACTTCAGCTTCAGCCACCTGTGTGATCAGAACAAAGAACATCCAGGGACTTTAGCTGTAGCCTGCCGGTGCGATCTAAGGAGCAGGTATGAAGAAAACTTCCTCCCAAGACAGTTAGATTCATGTAGACTTTTACAATACATGAAAACATAAGATCTCTCAGGAAAGAGAGAGGAGAGAGTCAGAGGCAGCAAAACAGAAACAGAGAAAGAAGCAGAGAAAATAATAGGGCACAGGCTAAAATCACTTAAAACTCTTTGGCTCCCTCTTGATAAAGGTTAAACCAACTTCACTGAAGCCTTCCACGTGTAAAAGTCAACTGGACACAGCCATACCTTGTCTACAAGGAATGGGTAAAGGTATGAAGAACTGAGCTGTGACTTACACTAGAGGTTAAGTGGCCACTGTTGTACGCGTCACTGCTGGGTTTACCTCCGTGGACACACAACGGTCCCCTTTAGAGATGCCATTGTATGTCAGTGGGTGGGTGAAAGCCCGTGTGTGTCAGACTTCAAATTAACAGAAAATTTCTAATTACTCTGAAAAATGGAAGTCAGGCACTTCCTGAGCAGGCAGGAAAAGGGCAATTACAGATACTCCAGACCAGAGAATCTTAGTTAATTGAATAAGTAAATTAAAAGCATAGCCCATTAAACAAAACATGTATGATTAAGAGCCCCTTTTCTGACCCTAAACCATTAATGTCATTGTTATAGTTTGCTAAAAACTATTGAAGATACAAAGAAATGAAGTCAGAAAGGCAAAGTTCCAGGCATATAAAGATGCAAACACGTCAAGATTGAGTGAGAGCTAACTTGGCTCCTGTCTTACAACTAATAAATCCAGACAAACTGTGTTACTAGACTTGTCAGAGTCTAGAGTAGCTAGCACTGGCTGTGTGACGTTTAGAATGGCCCGTTAAATGGCCATCCTTTTCCCAATAGACTCTTGTAAAGACACTACAGCATTGCATCTGGTGTTTCCTGCGCCCAAACCTTGGGGTAGGGCTCTCCACAGTACTTGTCTCCATTCTGTGCCTCCTGCTGCTTGTGGGACCTGCTGAAGTATAGATCTGTTTCATTTTGGCCTGGGTTTCCTTCCAAAGAATACTCTGGTCTGAAAAGAGCAGTCCAACTAGAGTTTGGGACAGCTGAGCAGAGCACCTATGAGAAAACGTAGGCATGGGGACAAGCAGATGTCCCGCTAAGCAATGCAATTTGTATCGCCATGACTTACTGCTGATTTAAGCTGGTGTGATATAAGAATGAACCCCCCATACTCCCTCCTTTACATCTTCATACTCCTGAATTGCCTGCCATTTCAACTATGGGGAAGGGATTTCTGTTCCCCACTGCTCGAAGCAAAGACAGCAAGAAGACCCTCCCTTCCCTGGGAGAGAGGGAGAAGAAAATGTCCTGCTTCTCTTTACAAGGTCCTCAGACAAAATAATTCTGGAGACTGCTGTAGATCCAAGACTGGGAAGGAAACCAATTGCTTCTTAACACGTAGGAAAGACTGTCTCCTAGCCTGAAAGAGTAACAGATAAAAAGGAAGAGACCCTACAAGCAGAACTCACATTCATGCAGTATAGTACCACAGCAAACCAGCCCTGAATCCTTTCCCCAACCCCAAAAGGAGGAGTTATCTCAGCTGTGGAGCTATTGTAAAGCTTTCCTATCCTAAGCTAGCTCATCTGATGGTGGGGCTCAGGGGCGTCTACTCTTCTTTACCCTAGAAGGATGCGTTTTCATACCTCTGCCCTTTCTTGCAGTCATGATGGCCCATAAATGCCAAGCTCCCTGGGCACAACCGAACTGTTGGATCATAAATCTAATACAATCAAGTGTTGTGACACCAAGCCTCCAACTTTGCAACTCAGATCCATGTGGTAACAGACTAAGCACGTATCTCACTTCAGCAAGTTAATAAGTTTATCCAATTCAGCTTTCCCACAGTAAAGATGAAGTGATACTGGTCAGAACTGGAGATAGAGAGCAGTTAGAACCTTCCACTGGTACAGAGCGAGGCAAAAGGCAAAGTGAGATACTCAGAAGGCAGCTCCTGTCCCAGCACAGACAGGGATGAACCCCAGGCTACAATCCCCTAAACTGCTTATTCCCCCAGGTCCTGCCAGGCTGTGAAATGCATTTCCCAGCAGCCCTCCAAGGGGTTGAAAGTGATTTATGTTTGGCCCACAGCCTTGGGCGAACATGCGGGGAAAGAGAGCAGACTGGATTTGGTGAAGAAAGCTTTCTCGTTGTTCTGAAATGGGTTAGCAAACAACAGGCCACAACTCCTGAAGAATTTACAGCTCGACCCTGTAGCAGCACACAGAACAAAAAGTTCCCCTCGTTCGTTTTTAACTCCAGCAGAAGTCCGAGAAAAAAGTGCTCACTGTCAATGGTCACTAGGACACTATTTCATAGAGGACTAGGAAACATGGCTATTCCTACGGGATTCCAGCAAGGCTGACTGCAACCCACCACTGATTTCATTTCCATCTTAGAAACAGGCAGCTCTTGAACCCCTGACAAGAAAACCTAAGAACTCCCTGGTTCAGAGGTGTCCACATACACTAATCTAATGTGGTTTGTTGCCTTTAGTTTCCAGGCTGCGTGTGATTCTAGACTCACACAATAGGCAGTGCTTAATATCGCCCCAGTGGCCTTAAATAATCCTTTCATTTTCAGTTGTCATTAATCTGTGAAAGGAAAGAAGAGGCCGCCTGCACCGGCACTTTCTCAGTTTGTTCTATCATGAACTGCTGTTCCTCAATGGAATTAAGCACAAGCAGTAAAGACAGCTATGCCAGGAGCAGAGAGAGGGGAAGGAAAGAGGCTTTTTACTCCTGAGGGCTTTTCCTCTTTCCTCATAGCTTTCTGCATGATATAGCTCCTCTTTTCATTGCCCAGAAGGGAATCCCAGAGGCCAGAGGCAAATTTTCCCTTTGCAATTCGAGCGCTCATGACGGATTCTTGTTTTAAGAAGAAGTTATTAGTTGTTTGCTCTTGAGTATTATATCATCACCATTACAGCAAAGCTCGTCTCATTCTGAATTTCGTTTACTCCTTGGCACACACGAGCAATCTTGAGTTACACAGCTGACATCCCCTTATGCACCGAAGGCAATTCAAGCCTTTCCATTGGCTCCAGAGGTGCCTGAAACGCTGCAAAGGCACTGAAAAAAGTCACCTCGTTTGGGCTTCACTCTGTTTCTACTGGTTAACATTCCCTCTGACTTTGACAGGAGTTGCTTTAAGTCCAGTGATTTAAGCAGCTTCTTAAAACCATGAAACTACTCAGTTATCATGTAGGCTTCTGCTTGATAAGGAATGTCCATAGAGCCTCAAGTCTGTTTATGTTGGGGCTTCTTAACAGAGCTGATTACTTTAAAATATCTTGGCTACTGTCTCTATTTTCACTGCTTACACTACAGTCCACACTGTAGTTACTGCAGAAATAGCAGAAGCTAGACTGCTTAGAAGAAACGGTCCAGTTAGCAACCCACCCAGCTGCATTTTCACAGTCTCACAGTAATGAGGAGGCTGGAAAAGACCTTAAAGATCATCCAGTCCAACCTAAAACCAACCAAGTGAACCTTTCAGAACACCATAGCATTTCAGGTTCTGGATAAATGATGGAACATTGCCGTTGCCGATCAGAAATCGCTCCAGTGAGGGCTTTTACCTATCTATTGCCTTATACAACCATTTTCAGACCCTTTTTTTCCTAGGTTTCACAATTTGGGAAAACATAACATAGCCTCATCTCATAACTGAGCTTCCCAAGGCTCACACAGCAAGCGATGGATTGCTTTGATGCTTTCCCAGTTTAGCAATCACACTGGTGTGAAGGAAAAGACCCCTTACCCAGAAGGACTCGAGTAGCCATATGCACGCATTAAACACTATTCTTATCAGCTTGCTTTTTTCAGTAAGCTTTGATAGTAAATTAAGCATTGATTAATGAATGAATCAAATCACGCATACAAAATCAGTCTTCCCCATCCTTAAGGTCTGGGTGGAAGGCACTTTCTCTTTTTAGTTGTTGTGCCTGAAGGATTCTGTTTCCCCAACACAAAGTAGTTTCTGTTATCGTCTCCTAACTTCAACAAGTTCCAGAAACTACAACCAGAAAACTCTTAGGGTTCAAAGAAGAAAAAAGGCACCTTTCATCTTATCTGTTCCACGCACACTTTTCATTCTGAGGCTGACATCATGGCTGGCAAAACCTTCACAGTTACCAGAGAACTAACGAGTTCACTACAGCCATGAGCTTCCAGAAGTAACCCTGCAGAATCTCTGTTTACAGATGTCACCACTGAAGGGGTAAAAATTCACAGTCTTACCTGATATTTCTCAAAATGCTGACTTTAAATTCTCTGCTCCCCACTGCTCTGTCACCTCTGCTCGCCCTGGAGAAGGAGGGTGAAGACTCCAACAAGAAAGAGCAGGTTTACTTTGCAGTGAGACCCAAATACAGCCTGATTTCAAACTCCTTCTACTTTGTTCCATGCACCTGATTAAACCCTCCCTTCAGTTCTGCCATCACGACCACCCTCTGGGACTGAAGATACCCACAGCCCAATAGACAAATTCACAGTGCACAAGGGAACAGGAATGAAACAGCATTCTGGGGGGATCAGAAGTGGGGTGGTTAGCAGATTGAGAGGGGTTCTTCTCCCCCTCTACTCTGCACTAGTGAGACTGCAGCTGGAGTACTGTGTCCAGTGCTGGGGCCCTCAGTTCAAGAAGGACACAGAGCTGCTGGAGGGTGTCCAGCATGGAGCAACAAAGATGATGAAGGAAGTAGAACAGCTCTCTTATGAGGAAAGGCTGAAGGAGCTGGGTCTCTTGAGCTTGGAGAAGAGGAGGCTGAGGGGGGACTTCATTCCTGTCTATAAAGATGTAAGCGGTGANTGAAGATGTGAGGAGTGGGTGTCAGAATGATGAAGCCAGGCTCTTCTCAAGGTCATCTGGTGACAGGACAAGGGGCAATGGGTGCCAGCTGGAACAGAGGAGGTTCCATATCAATATGAGAAGGAACTTTGTCATAGTGAGGGTACCAGAGCACTGGAACAGGCTGCCCAGGGGGGCTGTGGAGTCTCCTCTGGAGACATTCCAGACCCGCCTGGCTGTGTCCCTGTGTGACTTGGTCTGGGTGATCCTGCTGTGGCAGAGGGATTGGACTGGATGATGGACTGATGGAGGTCCCTTCTGATCCCTAAGGATTCTATGATTCTATGAAATGTAGGTTCTTCAAAAGAGCTAGGACTATACATGAGTAGTTCAACAGCTATTTTAAGATGTTTTACACATGTCTGTGTTTGCCAGCAGCACCAGAACAAGCGATGCCACTTAATTACTCACACAGACTCTTCACTTTTATCAACTACATCTTTTTTGCAGTGAATGTCCAATACCAATGCCCGACATTTGTGAATAATTGTTTCCACAAAGAAAGAGTTTGCAGCACCTTTGCATTGTCTTTTCAATGTTATCAAGATGAGGTCATTAGGGGAAGCCTGTGCCTTGTTACACGTAACAGAGCGCTCCCACCTGCTCTCTCTGCTTTTGCACAGTATTCCTGTTCTTACCCAGGTAATACTGCAGGAGCCAGGCAGGCCTTCCGTGTGTTTAGTTCCCCGCAGATGCTCACCACCATTTTCAAATGTGAGCACCTATCATTAGACAAAAAAACCCCCAAACCAACATTTTCTGAACACATTCTAGTGCTGGGATCACAGGCGGTGCCAACAGGCAATCACCAGGTTACCTCGTACACTCTTTTATAGCTGCAAGACAGCCCTGTGCTCTTTTCTACCCAGGGCGAAGGCAAGGCACAAACACTCAGCAAAGGCAGGATTAACAGCAGCCTCCAGGGCCATGGAGATGCATCGCAGCAGGTGTTCAGCTCTTCCTCTCCTACCCCACCACAAAGGCTCTGTTTGTGTCTGTTCATTTTTTTCCGGGTTAGTCATGCTTCATCTTGACTTCTTATTTGTTTGTTTTGAGGAAGAACAAGGCAAGAGCCTCGTCAGGGCTTCAGATGCTTCCATTATATGCCACAAGTGGGAAGAAACGGGTCGTAAAGGGAGCTGCTCAGGGAGGAGGGGAGGCAAGTGGGGCTGCAGACAGGAGGGAGAAGCAAGATGGTTGCCACAGGGCTGCTCAGGGCCATTACACAAGCTCTTCTGCTCTCTCCAAGCACCATGACCTTCTCCGGGTATTAAATAGGGTTGTTTTGTTTTCTTCGAGCTCAGATGGTTCCCGCCGTGTATTTGATATTAGAATCTCTCTCTAGTGGTTTGCAAGTATTTGATCCCCTAGGGTTCGTGATGCTGGATCCACTAATGATTCACACAATGGCATTAATGTCATTCATGGATGAAACCACATTTCCTTACCCTACAGGGTGAGAGCAAGATGGGAAGACTGTGGCTAACATTAGGAAGGGACTGGGTGGGAAATAAAAGTTGAAGTATTCAGGTCAAAAGACAGTGGGTGGCTAAATAAAAATCCGTGATTTCGGATGGGTTTGGAGGTGGGGTGAACAATAGAGATTTCACCCTCGAACGCCTGAGGACCCAGCACTAAAAAAAAATTAGACAATAAATGACCCCCCAAGTGAGCAATTTAAAACCATTCTCTTTGAAACAGTTCTTGAAAACAAGCTGGCAGAACAGTAAGATCTCCCCACAACAATGCATCATGAGATCACGTACAAGGAAGCAGCACAAGTATCAAAGCATGCTTTACTAGAGCGTGCCCTTAGTTGCTCTGCTCTCTTAAGTTGGGCAGACCAGACTGGTGTCTAACAGCAGAGGCTGCATGAGGAGCTGGGCAGACACCACCAGCTAAGTGGTGGCCCAAGCCTTCTTGCCTTCCAGTAAGAAATGGAGCTCTTAATTTTTAATTATTTTCAATTATCACAGCTGAGTGAAAGTAGGAACTTACATTTAATTGCTAACGTGCATGCAAATTTTGAGGGGACGTTTCACACGCTCACTTCCAGGGGAGCTCCCACCAAAAAATGCTACGAGGAAGGTGAGAAATAACACAGGAATGTAGGAAACAACAACTTCCAGGAGGACAGACGGGATGAGCCAGCCGACCCTGGTATGCAGCAACACTCTTACCCAAAACACACTAAAAAGAGGTTGAAACAAAAGCAGGAGATGGGGAAGGGGGGGAGAAGGTCCCTGAAGAAGCACAGCAGAATTATCTGCCTGGATGCTGAGAGCACCAGAGCGATCAGGTCAGAAAACCATGCCACAGAAATTTCCAGCTGAAAGGTCTGTTCCGAGGCTGGGACAAAAGTAGGTGACTCAGAGGGCCGCCCCAACTCTGGGTTGGAAGAGGCAAGATTTCCAGTGCCTCACAAGAAGGGGAACAAGGCTTGGATCAGATACCAGCCTAACAACCAAGGTGCACTTTGTGTAATCTCAAAACATCCAGACTGAGAAAAACCGACATTGTTCAGTGGTTAACAAAACACAGTAACTGTCAGAAAGAGGGTTTGCGTCTTGATTTGTGGACATGATTTATACACAGGAGAGTCGCAGCTCCAGCTTCAGTTCTGTGGGTGCCAATCCTACCATTTAAGGATTTGCTCTCAGAGACAGCTACTCCTGTGAGCTACCCCACTGACGTCATTTCCCCGTGAAGTCCCCTTACCCCCACAAATCAGGTGCTGAAATCCCATTGTGGGATAGCAAAAATGCTGCCACAACCAACTGCCAATGTAAAGTTATTCCTGAACATGAGAGAGACAGGTCAAAGCCCCATAAAAAAAAACCAAGGCTTGGTGGCTATGAGGAGAAGGATTATATTCTGCTTAGCTAGTGCGTGGGTGTAGAGAACCAGGGACAGAGCCAGTCTTCCTCAGTCTACCCTCCCCACAGCCCCTTATGAGGCAGAATATATGGGCAACATTTCAACCTCAAATCCACAATCAGATCGGGCTACGTTGGAGGAGAGAGGGACCTATTCCTTGTTTTTTAATAAAAGGTAGGATTAGGAAAAGACGTAGGTGGGGAAGGTGTAAAACAAGCAGGCGGGCAGTCCTTACTCAGCTTCCCTCTGAAGAGTGGACAAGCCTTTGGAAGAAATAAGACACATGGCTGTGGGTAAAGGCGGGGAGGAATTAGAAACTGTAATTCAATCTAATATTTGAGGCTTGGCAAATGCACCTATGGGATTTCATGAAAACCCCCGAATCTTTTTCATTTTGGAGCAATTAACCAGATCCCAGCATCGCTGGCTCCAGTGAGCCGCTTAGCTCTCTGTTTTATTACCCATTTCCTTTCCCCCTCGCCAACACTAGCTCCCATCCTCGCACTTGGGAGAAACAAAAAAAAAAAGGGGGGGGGGGGAAAAAGAAAAAAAAACCCCCGCACTGTTACAATGCCACAAAGGGGCCACCACAAACAAGTGCCAGCCAGTGCATTTCAGAGCAAACACAGAACACACATTAACTGAGCCTCACATTTGGATTAAAACACTGTTGTGCTCAGGCATTTATGTGTGGCATAATTAAAAACATCCCGCCGTAATTTAATAGTTCCCACCAAGCACAGACATAAAGTCTAGCAATTTTTTCCCTCTGCATATTTAACCCTTCGAGACAGAAGGAAGAGGAGGCGGGGGGTAGGAGGAGGCAGCAGGAAGCTGGGGAGAGACAGAGGTCTTTGGAACACGTCTTTGCCCCCCCCCCCTCCCTCCTTTTTGTTACTCTGGTTTGCTTTTTGCCTTCTCTGATCTGATGCTTCTGCAGAGAGAAAATGAGTATCTTCCAGGTGCCATAGAAACTGGAATCGCACTCAGGTAGCAATTATCTAGTTCAACAGACGGCTGGGTACGGGATCCTCAGTAAGAGGAGGGTAACATCTGCAGCCGGGCACACTGATTCACAGTTTGTGCAGATGCCAGATTTTTCAGGCTGAAAACTCAGCTACTCAAAAGACAGACTAATTTCACCACCATTACTCAACTTGACTACAGTCCTTCCATTCAGAGCCGTCCTTCTAAATCAAAGGTAGCAGTGACAAGACTAAGTACAGCATTAGGGTAGGAAGGATAAACCAGGATTTGTAGCAGCAGCGAAGCATCTGGGACATCAGGGTGGGTCCAAGACCCCGCTCTGCCACGTCACTGATTTTCAGGCATCTCTGAGTGCCCTTTGACAACCTGTGAGAGCAAGACAACTGAGTAGGGTCCCATTTATGCCACTAGAAAACGGAATGTCTCCAAGTTTTCCGCTTCTCCCCATGTCATAGAGTCATAGACTCATTTAGGTTGGAAAAGGACTTCAAGAACATTGAGTCCAAGCGTTAACCCAGCATTGCCAAGTCCAGCACTAAATCATTTCCCTAAGCACCACATCCACACATCACATCTTTTAAATACTACCCGGGATGGTGACTCCACCACCGCACTGGGCAGGCTCTTCCAGTATTCAACAAGATTCTCAGAGAAGAAATTGTTACTGATGTCCAACCTAAGCCTCCCCTGGCACAACTGAGGCCATTTCCTTTTGTCCTATTGCTTGTGACTCGGCACAACAGACCAACCCTCTCCTTGCTCCAACCTCCTTTCAGGTAGCTATAGAGAGCACCATTCAGTCTCCTCCAGTTTGCCCAGGCACTCCGTATCGCATTTGTTCCCCAGACCCTTCACCAGCTTTGTTGTCCTTCTTTGGACATAATCTAACACCTCCATGTCCTTCTTCTAGTGAGGGGTCTAAAACTGATCCCAAGATTTGAGCTGCATCCTCAGTGGTGCCAGGTAGAGAACTTGGTACTGGAGGGTTAATGCTTGGACTTGATGATCTCAAGGGTTTTCTCCAACCTGAATGATTCTGGGGCAATCATTTCCCACTCCTGCTGGCCACGCTATTTCTGATGCAGGCCAGGATGCCATTGGCCTTCTTAGCCACCTGGGCACACTGCTGGCTCATGTTCAGCAGCTGTCAACCAACACCACCAGGTCCTTTTCCACTGGGCCACTTTCCAACCACTCTTCCCAAGCCTGTAGCATTACATGGGGTTGCTGTGACCCAAGAGCAGGACCTGGCACTCGGCCTTGTTGAATCTCATACCAGTGGCCTCAGCCCATCGATCCAGTATGTCAACTCCCTGTAGGCAGATGTGAGAAGATAACATTTTCTTCCATCCTAAAGCATGTTACAAAGCAAAATGTATGCAAACCCGGGATGTGCTGAAATCCCACAGCGAGGAAGGAAGTTAATAAACAGTAGAAAATCTGCTTGGCTTTATATTTCTAATTCCTGCAGCCTTCATTCAGGCAACAGCCCATTACCTTGACTCAGCGGCACAGCAGGACTTTGCTTCAGCAAGGAACACAGAATCCCACCCATATTCTGCAAGGAAATGCTCTACCTAAGTTCGGAATCACAGACACTGTCTCTATTTTCCATCAGCTGTGTATATAACAATTAGTCTAGGACCTTAAATCTATTAGACTCCAGAGACAGGAGATCACTTATGCATATAAAAACCATAGAGTATTTCTATCCCTATCTGTTCTGCTCTACCCTTTAAACATGATCCTGCCCAACAGATCTGTGGAAAAACACGAAGAGGGGAAAGTGAAAGGACTTCCAGAGCTGTAACATAAGACAGAGGAAACAGAAACAAGACTCTTTGTGCATATAATTTTGAATTTTAAGGTCATTCACTCCTCTTTTCAGCCTTTCTTTGCCACATCCAGGGCAGCGCCTACTGGCATCAAAGCTTGCAGAAAGTAAATGTTAATCATGCCATTCTGAGGAGTAAGAGAAATCTTCCAACCTACCCACTCAGGACCACGAAGGCCAGCAGTGCTGAGAACTTGTCCCAGCTAGGTGAGACAAAAAGACCTTGAAAGTCCTGGTAGCTAATTGCAAATTAGCAATCAAGACCGCTCATGGACTGGTTCTTGACCAACAGAGGGAGAAAGGATCTGTGACAGACAGCTTTCTAAAATGTGTGAAACAATGAATGAGAAAATTATGACCCCTTCATACTTTTATTATGTGTTTGTCCAAAAAGAGGGCAATACACCGTCTTCACTTTGAACTCTTCACTCAGCTGTAGCAGCAGGTGAGCAGCACTGCTGTCAGCACCAGCTTTTGCCCTGCTGTCAGCGCAGCCAACTGACCAGGGCTGTGGGCTAAAGCACAGGATTGCCTGGCTCCTGCAGCGATAGCTCTGGGCTTGTGAATTTAGGATCACAGAATCATGCAGTAATCCAGGTAGGAAGGGATGTCAGGACGTACATTCAGCAGCTGTGAGGTAAGTCACTGAGGCACATCTACTTCAGAGCACCCAGACACAAGCAGCTCTGACAGCCCCAGGCACCGTCTGACTGCAGTGCAGAGCAGTGCAGAGATGCGAGGTTCCAACACAGACCTGGTGGCAGAACAGCCCCCCAGCACATCCCTGAGAAACACAGAAGGAGCAGTTAAGCTGGTATAATGTGCCACTGATGCAAATGTATACTGGTATCTCTGCACTCCATACCTGTAGCGCCCATATAACCTCCCTTATCTCTTGCACTTCTCCCTCACAGCAATAAAGCCTTCTGGGCTGCTGGGAGAAGGAATTACATTTAATATTCTGAATGCCTCAAGTTGTCCAAAGAGGAGACTCATGTAGGTGCCTAAGACAGACATCTGTGTGGGAAGGGGTTAGGTAAATAAGTTCCAAAAGAAATCCCACAAGCTGCAGCTCAGGACTACTGAAGCATTGTTTTTGATTGCCACTTTATTACCGCCTTTATTGCCTCTCAAATAGATTGCAGGGAGCATGGCATGCCAAGAGAGAAGAATGAGCCCCCCTGTCCTAGTAAAATCGTGGGCTTCTTCCAACTAGAAATCCTAACCCTGATCTTTTTTTTTATACAAATAGAAGTCAGAGCAGGTCTTGCACCGTAGCAATTTCTTACAACATCATTTTAAAAGTGCTCTGCTGCAAACCTCTCTGGAAATGAAAACAATCTGTCTTCCCAAGGCATCCTGCAGAGTGTGGAACTTTTCAGGCAAGGCAGGAGTGGGTGATGCTGAAATGAAGACGGAACCGGGTGTCACAGTACACCAGCACTCCGTGAGATCTGTTTTCTGCATACTGCCTCTTACTAATGAGAAAAGAGTTCCGCTGTGCCTTAAACATCATGAAATCGCAGACAAGAACAACTAGGTGATGATGTCTGCCAACAGCGTTTCCTTTATTTCTCCGTACCTCCACACTAAGCAGCAAGCGCTGGGCTTCAACAACACATGTAACATGGACTAATGACACAGAGGCACCCAACCAGCTCAGCAGCAAATCTGCTAACCTGCTGCTTTCCGTGTTCCGCTATAATGATAAAGTCCCGAGCACACTGTGTAGGACAATAATGTTTTACGTTGCAAGACATTGCTGCCATAAAGTTTCCCAGGTAAAAAATACTTGAGAGGCACTAAAAGTGGGGAGAGTCACCGAATTAATGGTTTTAATGCTTGACTGTGAGAGCTGATACCAAGGTTCTAGCCAGTCCTAGCAAATGAATAAGTAAATAAATAAATATATGGATAAATAAATAGATAAATAATTTCAATAATGTGGGCAAACTGTTCTGCTTTACCTTTCACTCATCTTCACTATCCACCACCATTTTAATGCCCTTGATTGAACCTATATATAGGACTATCAAGATGCCAACGATGCTAGAAATGAAGAACAGAACAGTCATATCTGTTCCCCACATCTGAGGTCATCGTGGCAGCTGACATCCCCATGATGAGAAGCGCTTCTATCACACAGACTGGACCAGCGAGCTCAGCTAACCTAACAATATCAGTAGTAACAAGGCTTCACTCTATAACTCATTCAGTGCTCCAGAAATGTGCACCACCAACAAAATGCAACCACTGCTGGACTGGAAGTCATCAACTGACTCATGTCTTGCTGCACTACAGTTACTGTGGGATATAATTATAGTCGAGAGCTCTGTAACAAACCACCAGTCTTAGGGAAAAGCTCAGCGGTGCCTTTAATGTCCACACAGAGCAGATGGGGACTGGGAGTTCGGCCCTGCAAGCTTGACTAAGCACATTGGTAAGGCTGTGAGCCATGCCATGAAGCTTCCAGGCACGGTGGGGACAGAAAGTATGAGCAGTGAGGAGTTCAATCCACACTTAGAGAATGATCATAAGCGAGGCTGTAGGTACAACTGTAATTCACACTCATTTAGAAGACCCTTTCCTTTTGCCTGACTAGAAACAGTATAAATAGGTCTCAGGATCAAGGGCTGAAAGAATGAACCATTGTTTTTCTTAAAACCATGTTTAAAAAACTAATAATAATCCCCCTATGTTTTCCTCCTGCGCTTTGTATGCGAGGCAGAAGGCACTTTCCTGGGAAATGCATTACAGTAACGGCCAATGTTTAGCATCACATTTGAAGCAAGCACATCCCAGTGATTAAAATCCAGGCAACAGAAATAAACACATCAGCAGGACATGCTGCACAGCGCTGAATTGGGACTTCTTTGTTTTATGACTTTCTTGAACGTTAAATATTGTGTGAGAAAAACATTGTTCGAACTTAAACATCTGTGTTTGGTTTCTTCTGAATGCATTACCATCATCAGTAATCATTTTAAGCCTAAAATCAGAAAACCTGGTTGTACTTGTGGGAGACTAATTGCGAGAGTAAAAGGTGGCTTATACAGCAACACAATTCATGGAATCATCAGGGATCGGAAGGGACCTCGAAAGATCATCCAGTGCAATCCCCCTGCCGCAGCAGGATCACCCAGACCAAGCTGCACATTGTTGTAGTGATTTTTGAATTTCCTAGAAACCTGTCATTTTCAAATGGGGATGCTCCACGTGAAAGTGTCACAGACCATTAAGCTAACATGAGAGAGAAATAGTTTCCCTGTAAACAGTTTCCTAGTTACCAATTTCTTTCCACAGTTCAGAGTGAGAGAAAAGGTCTAAATTATTCAGATTTTCAAAGCTGAAGACCTAGAGCAAACGAAAAAAGAAAACAAAAACCCAAGAAGAAGAAACCAACCTGGAGTTCAAAGCCAACATTTGGCTCTGACAATTCCAAAACATATCTTTTCAATGCAACTGCTTAAATATGCTATTAAGTTTAATTTTCAAAACAAAAAGTAATTTTGAATGAGAAAGCCATTCAGTTAGAAACTATCAAAACATTCTGACAGTTCCAACACATTATTTCCACAATAGTTTTCAAGTCAAGATATTTGTGAAAGCCCAACCCTTTCCCACAAGCAGTCTCAATTTCTGTGAATCAGCATGTTCTGTCTTTGAACACTTTTATTACCAGCACGACACAAACACTCCCACCTCACAAGACCTCTTCTCCAAGAGCCTGTTACTCTCACATCCTCCTGGGAGCTGCCACTGCAGGCTTTAGCTTCTGGCCCTCACTGAGAGACAACATCCTGCTGCCAGCTGTGGTTCTCAGACTTCTGTCTCTGCAGAAGTCTTCTATCTCTCCAGCCAAACGCCGAAGAATAACAGAGGTAAGAGAAATGCTGCACCTGCAAGCACTGCCTTACGTCTCCCAGGTGGGTACAGCTTCATACACTTAGAAAGATGGAGAAGATCAGCATGAAAAGGACGAGTTGGCCATCCCACCTACAGCTCCGTGAAATCCCTCAGCTCCCTCTAAAGAAGTACAATGGTAGCCATCAGGACACCTGTCTTTACATCACAACTTCACTTTAATCATTCACATTGAAAAGCATTGAAGTGGTCTCACTCATAACTCATCTCACATCACTGGACAATGTAGCTGTGGCTTCCAGCCCACCCCATGGGCCTCTCCCATGTCCATGGTCACAGGATGTCTGTTATCCTAGATGCATCACCGCAAGGCCCTCCAGCCCTAGTCACCTTAGCAGCCCAGGTTCCTGGTTCCTTGTTCCTCATACTGGAGTTAGCAGCTCTTGAGCTCTACTCATGGAAATCCCAGCTCAGGCACAGAGGCTGCAAGAATATTCCCTTGATTCAGGGTAAAACTTTCTGCTCCACACATTAGATCTACTTGGGTGCTGAACAAGTGCCCAACTTGTTGGCCGGACATGCCAGCATCATTCTGCAGCTTTAGCAGGTTAACCAGCTGAGGCCACAAGCAACAAAAGCCATGCAGGTACCTCCTGTACCACAGTTCTTGAGCTAAGAGTATAACACCACAACTTGATTTCTAAACTGCTTGCAGAAAGGCTGCCCACCCCATCCCACTCTTCCTTTCTCTAGGGCTTTTCTGTGTGTCTTGGGTGATTAAAGCCATCCAACCTCTGGCCTCATGCCTTATAGCTCCACCCAAGGCATGTTGTAATTCCCTAGAAATGCACTGTTTGTCATGTTTTATTGTTCAATTACACTCTGCCTTTATTTTATTGATACATGTCTCTTGTCTAACTATGTGTCCCCGAAGGCAAGACTGGGAACACAGATGCCCTCAACCATTGCCATCACCAGAACTACCCTGTTTGCCAGCCCTGCTCATGCTCCCACTAGAAGAGTCATGGCCCTACTCATAAGCAGAGTGCCAGCAGCTAATGCTGTGACACTGGTCACACCTCAGAATGGATGTCATTATGTTGCATCGTCATACATTGCCAGGCTCCCGGGTACCCTTTACACCACTTTGCTAAGGCCTTCAATGAACACAAGCGAGCAAAGGAAGCTTTGCTTGAAAATATCATCATTTTAGTGAAAGTCAGGAGGTATTTTTTCTTCAAAGATTTTTCTTCCAAGAAGTGACATCAGCAGACACCAAAAAGAATGAATGAACAACACATCTAAGATGTTAATCAGAAAAAAAGACTGGAAAAGTAAGGAGGCAAAGGTGAGTGATTAGGACACTCGCAAGGTTTGCACTTTCTAGAAGCAAACAGTCCTGAGGATGCAGGGAAACCAAAGCAGCCTGCTGCAGCTTCATCTCTGAAGGCTTGGCCTAGCTGAGCACACAGAGACATCTGCAGTGGCACTAGAGAGGTGGACACGGTGATATCAAGCAGGCGGAGAATCATTTCCACACCAAGGATCCCGAGGCCATCAGTCATAAAATTCCCATGGAAGTTAACTGAGAAAAAGTTCTAAGAATCCCCATCCCTCCCCGACAGCAGAGTATCGTAAGGGTATTTACAGTAGCCTTGAGCTGCACAGTATGATCAAAGTTGGGTGGTATCCTCTGCAACCATTCATTCATACCAGCCACGCTGATCTTATTCCTCTCTTCATTTGCCTCTACTTTAATCAGTTCTGAGAAATTCAAGCTCTACCTAGCTGAGAAATCATTTCAAATAGGAGGTTGCCCACTTAGAAGACTGTAAGGACATAGGAACAAGAAGCACTCTCTGTAAACTTCCCTTATGTGCTTTCCTTTTGCCCTTTCAGAGAAGAATTTGCCATTCAGAGCCAGCAGCATCTTTTTATTGTCCCAGTTGATCCTTATTTCCCAAAACACAGCACTGCTGTTTCAGAGTTGCACACTGGGCATCTTGAGTTCAACGGATTCCTTTCTGTTTTGGCAGAGTTTGTCTCCGTTTGGAAACTTTCAGCCGGAGTCTGGTGTCCCAGCAGTCAATGAGCCCATCCAAAAAAATAATGCTAAATAAACAGAGTTACTGCAACTTCTGCTGGGTTAAGAGACATCAGGATGTGCTTCCAAAATGTTTGGGAGGCCAGGGGTAACGAGTGATACAGCTTTCATTCCATCTGTATGCATAGAGACATCTTGATTTAGTGTAACTGATGGATACTGTTCAGGATTCAGTTTGTGTAACAGTCAGATCTCAAGCGCAGGAAGGCCAATTGTTCTTACAATTTCTGCCAGAGGTTACAGAATCTATAATGACATCAAGAAAATAATAATAATCTACTCCTTTGGGCTAAAATAAATCCTTCTGAATGAGAAATTGCCAACCATGAAGCGGAATACTTTAGCGAGGGCAGAAAAAGAGGCTGAAACAATAACTGACAGGGTGTCTCTCCCATACTAATTGTTTACTGGAAGGATCACCCCAGGCCACTGACAGTGACCATGCTGTTAACTATTTACTTCTCAGGAAGGAAGGGGAGACAGGACCATCCCTTTCCGAATCCCAGAAAGCACAGGAATGAGAAAAGACAGCTAAGGTAACTTAGTAAAACTCTGGCTAATGTGGATGATGTTTGCATGCCTGTACACTGCTGTTTCCCTCACCAGACACACTACCTCTGTTTTTCACCTTGTGTCTTTGTACTCTTTGGACCCCTAACAAAAAAATGCCATTGAAATACTCTGTCTTTGAAATAAAGATCTGCACAGTAAGACTCATCTGTCACAGACTGATTTCTAGAATCCAGAATCATAGGATAGTTTATATTGGAAGAGACCTTAGAGATCATTTAGTTCCAATACCCCTGCCACAACCAGGGGCACCTCTCACCAGACCAGGTTGCCCAGAGCCCCATCCACCCTGGCCTTGAACAATTCCAGGGATGGAGCAGCCCAGGGTAGCTGTGGCAACTTGTTCCAGTGCCTCAACATCTTCATAGTGAGGAATTTCTCCCTACGACTCAATCTGAATCTACCTTCTTTTCGGTTGAAACCATCTCCCCTGTCCAATTACCAGAGTCCCTCATATAAAGTCCCTCTCTAGCTTTCCTGTAGCCCCTTTAGGTACTGGAAGGCTGCTGTAAGGTCCCCTTGGAGTCTTCTCTCCTCAAGGCTGACCCCAATTCCCTCAGCCTCTCTTCATAGGAGACATTACGTAGCTAGTAACTTCTAACAGAAAACATCACTCCATTCCATTCCATGTCAAAAAAACCTGAGGATGTTTGCCCACTCAGCAATCACAGACAAGTTTATACCCTAAGAGATGCTGAAATGGCTCCACAAGCACTGCAGGCTGCTCACTAGACTGTTTTCCTATCAGTCTGAAGTTCCTTGGTAGCTATGGTATCTCACAGCAATCATGACACTTGTTAAGTTTAGTCACCTAACAGGGACTATGAATGCCACCACTGCATTGGAGTGGTGGAGAAATTGGGCTTGGAGAAACAATTTGCCAAATGACCTGGAAAGACCGAATTTTTAAGGGTAAAAGTTTCATTTAGATATTTTGATGCTTTTAGCATGCTTCAAACTTCCCACTTCTTGAAAACTGGATTAGCATCCTATGGAATTGTTCAAATTCTAAGTACATTAGCATCTGTTTACCCTGCCTGTTACAAACAACAACAAATCTATCCTGTACTTAAGCAAAGTCAGGGATGGATTCTGTTTGGTTGTCTGTCTCCTTCCTGTTCATTCCTAAAATTGATCTTGTTGACTAGCTCTGAGTTTGCATAGACCTGCCTGAATGTATTTCATGATCCCTTCCTTGAACAGGAACAGCAAATGTAGCCTCTAGCATTGAATAATATAACCACAGCTGGTTTTTCTCTTTAAGTAGATAGTTTTGAATTATTTAACATAGAATTGGATCTGCCACTTCAGTCATTAAATGTTATGACCTTCTACTGCCCTGCTTGAATACACTAACCTTCTCCTTCATCCTCTCATAAACACACCAAGCCCATGTAGACAGACAGCTCTAGTAAGACCCTCATGCAAAGATTCCAATCTTCAACCTTATATTTTTACTTCTCACATACTTCTCAGAAGAGAACTTTCCCCATTACTGACCAACGCCATAAACAGGAGGCTTGACAGCAGCAGATCAAGTTGCTTGGTATGACAGCACACAGCATTCAACCACCCTACATTGAGTCATTCAGAAAAATCAGCAGTGCAGTGAAACAGGGCCATACCACGTCTTTCATGACACACATCACTGTCCGCCCTCACCTAACCTCCGTTACTTAGCATCTAACAGTCTGCCTGCCACAAAGGCAGACACTCTGGACTGACAACACAAACTAGTAACAGCTAGGACACGCACGACAGTTAACAATCCGGCAATTTCACATTTGTGTCGCTGGACGTCCTGGGTGAGCAGCATCTGTCCTCAGGATTTCATTAATAGTATGTTATGTTCAGCCCAAAGCTATTGTGTCTCTACTCTAACACATTTCCTTGCCAGACCTCCTGCAAAAAAAACCCCACATCGTAGGCAGCTGTGCGCTTCTCCATTCTGAAGAGCAGTACAGTGCTATCACATTTCTTTCTACACTGATTCTACGGATATACCAGTAGAGTTTCAGCTTCTAATGTGTTTGAAATACAAAAGTTAATTTATTTACTTTTATGCCTTTTGCAATTTTCTTCAAAGTCTTCCTGGCCTCCCTTATTACAATTCCACGTGCAACCTGGGGACGTTTATTCTCTTTTGTATGTTTCTTATTTGGAATTTCTTCCTTCAGTTATATCTTTTTACTTCTTATTTTTTACTTCTTTATTTTTTATTCTGTTTAGAAACTAATTTTCCAAGAGAAAACCCACACGACCTCTCACAAGACCATAAAACCACCTCTTATGATTCATGCCTCTTCAAGAAGTGTAACACTGCGGCTGTTCCAGTTTCCTTTTAGAAAGGTTTCCTCAGTTTTCTCTAACACATCTGCAGCGCTCTCACTCCCACAATAATGTTGAGCTTCAGTACAGGCCATCTGCTACTGCACCCACCTTTTGGATCACATCACAGGCTGGTTCTCCTCTCCTTTGTCCTTTGGCCATTTACTCCACAATGTTGTTCATGGTGAAAAATAAATAAATGAATAAAGAAGAGACTATTCTACACCCATGTGATGTTTACACCGTCTCTACAGAAACACAGCCTTTCATTGCTATTGTGAGCTTTTCCTCTCTCTCAGGCATGTCACACTCATTCTTAGTTGCCCACCCAAGGGATGAATATTGTAACCATGATATTACAATATTCTCTTTAATTAGAATCCGTAAGCATACTGTGATATAGTTCATCTACTGACTCTGTTTGAACCAGAATGTCACTGTATCTTGCCACTTCACTACCGGCAAAGCTCTTCTGTTAGTCCTGCTTATCTTCTATTCTAACATTATAGCTGCTTGGCCCCAAATCTGCAGTGAGGACCAGAACACCTTAAAGAAAGAGAGAGAGAGCGCCTTCCTCTGCTACCCTGCAAGCAGAGAAAAGCCTCTCAACACTGCAAAGTAGCACATTTTAACAATCTTGAACAATTAGGAGTTATTAACAGGGCTGTTTTTCCTGAACCCTTTCAGTTACAATGGTAAAAACCAAGCGAGTTTAAACATTTATATATATATATATGTATATAATTCTTGTCAAGATACAACCCATTCGTAGGGAGGCTACATGACTGAAAAGCCAAGAGGCAATGGTAACTTAAAAAGGAACAACAAGTCCCTTCTTCCTTCCTGCTCTTCTGTGGTACAACCTAGAAACTCAGCAGAAACCATCTCCTCCATCTGGATCAGCCTTCTGATCACACCAGCTCTACCTTCTGGTAGATTTCCCACCCACACCTCTTAGCAAGATACCTCGTTTTAAAGACTTCCCTACCAAAGTCCACCGTGAACCTTAGCAACCTTCCAATAATTGCTTCCCCTTGCTTAACACATTTCCCAGTGCATTCCCAGGTGAAATCCAATGGGCTTTAGAGGGCCACTATTCAGGTTTTGTACGTACTCTTTGCCAAAGCGAAGAGTCCTGAAGTATGACCTACTCTTGCTCCAAAACAGACTTAAACGGCCAAGATCAAGTCATTTACAGCCTTTTCTTTCTGCCCAGATTAAATTATGATGCTCTCCTGCTGTTGCATTGAGGAACAGAAGTCAGAAGTTGGATGGAAACAGAGCAGAATCAAAGTGGGAGTGAAGATGAATGGTGTTGATGCCAGTGCTGATTTTCTTTTGCTTCCCTGAGGCAACTACAGTCCCAGGGTCCCATGATGCTGTGATATGTGGAACACAACCAAACCCTCCAGCAACTCAGTAAGTCCTCCGGGTACCAAAGCCAAGAACATCATGGGTGTGCCAACCTCATTAGCAATGATTCAATCATATAACAGAAGCATTTTGCATGGCTCAGCAAAAGATGTTTTGACGACTTAAATCCAAATCAAAGTCATAGGCATCTTTGTTTTACTGCTACCTGTTTGACTATTAATAGTTGCTTATATGTTTCCACAAGAGAAGGCAGCATTAAAATAAAACCAACACAGGGTAAGAACTGTTCTTTACAATGACATTGTAAAGGGAGGCCGTACAGAGCAGCCTGGACAGGCTGGAGAGGTGGGCCAGTGCCAACCTCATGAGAGTCAACAAGGCCAAGGTCCTGCACCTGGGTCAAGGCAATCCCAGGCACAAATACAGGCTGGGTGGTGAACAGAGTGAGAGCAGCCATGAGGAGAAGGACTTGGGGGTGTTGGTCAATGAAAAACTCAACATGAGCTGGCAGTGTTTGCAACCCAGAAAGCCAACCACATCCTAGGCTGCATCAAGAGAAGCGTGACCAGTAGGCTGAGAGAGGTGATCCTCCCCCTCTAGTCTGCTCCCATGAGATCCCATCTGCAGTACTGCATCCAGTTCTGGAGCCCCCAACACAGGAAAAATATTGAACTGTTGGACCGTGTCCAGAGGAGGGCCACGAGGATCACTGGAGGGCTGGAGCACCTCTCCAGCAGGGACAGACTGAGAGAGCTGGGGCTGTTCAGCCTGGAGAAGAGATTACTGGAAGATCTTAGAGCAGCCTTCCAGTACCTGAAGTTGGCTACAGGGAAGCTGGGAAGGGGCTGTCAAGAGAGTCACAAACACACTCTACTTCCTCTTTCTTTGGGCTCTGACTGGAGGTTCCTGACTTTGCAGTCTCCCCATACTGCTCTGACCATCCTGCAAGTAGCTCAATGAGACTTCAATAATAAAGCAAACTGAAAGAGCAGTTCTGGAAGGTTTGACTGGTGATACAAGACTTCAGTTCACATTTTCAAATTGCAGCCAGACAAACAATCACAGTGTTTTCAGCTGCTTTTCTCTAAGAAACATCATGAGCCCAATACACATCACCGCGAGAGACCACCTATGGAAGTCACTAGGGCTTTTCTCCAGAGCAAGAACCAAATGGGAACTGCAAGAATGGTTCACAGTGCCACAGAAAGATGAACTTAAACTAAATTAGGATGAACTTAAACTAAATTAGGATTAGGATGACTAAAATAATTCGTTTATGTTTTTAAGTGGCAGACTGTGTTTGTGGGTACAAGCCAAGTGACAGAAAGGTACCACAATAGATGAAATAAGCTCAGGCCTGCTCCCCGTATGAAAACACCCTTTTCTATCCATCATGCTACAGCAACCAACACATCACAGCAGACAAAACGTCATGTGAGATCTGCACGGATGTATTGCTTTGATTTGTTATTTTTTAGGAAATAGCCATCCACAAATAAACCCAACTCAAGTCTGCTATTGCCCTGCATCGGCAGGAGGGCACACTGTAACACTGGGAGTTTTTCAGATGTTATTCCCCTGCAATGCCGGTGGTCTTAGGTTCCTGGCCTTTTTAAACTCTTTGTGCAAGCCAGAGCAGCACAACAGAGACTGGGAAGAATTAACACCATCACAATAGTAAGAGTCCAGAGCAGTATTAGCCACACCTAAAGTAATGGATCGCATTTCCAAGTCACATTGAAATATAAGAACATTTTATGGCAACGTGCAGAATCGCTTTAAACAAACATCATCGGTCCCCATAAAGCACATTGTTGTTTTCAAAACACCACAGACTGGATAAAAACAATTACATGTAAGAACACGAAAACCAGGCTTCTGAAAAGCCCCACTAAGACCAAGAGTTCATTTCCAGAGCACAGAGATACTACGGTTGCTAATTATCAGCTCATGAAAGACCAATTCTGCCTGACTTCAGCACATGCAATTCTCAGTTCCAGCAACAGAGAGAGTGCTGGTGGTTCCATCCACACTGATGGAACAGACAGCATTGTAAATAAATGTTTATATGGCTGTTCAGCTTTCTAGTAATTCCCTCCCCCCAAGATACCAAGTTATATGAAATTCCTTAATTGCCTATATTCATTCCCAGATATACGGCAGATTTGAAGGACTATAAAAATATAAAACCAAGGAAATTAAATTCTTGAGCACAAACCACGTGTGCCAAGGTCGTAAGAATGATATAAAGGATAACCATGGCATACCAGGATCTTACAGTATCACCGATATCCCTCCCGTTTGCTTTCTAAGCATATACATCTTCCTTACAGCGCACACGCAGTGTGCTGAAACAGCACTGCTTATCCTGTCCTGTGCACTGGGCAGCTCTAAAACGGTCACTTAATCCTGATTCAAATGCAGCTTAAGGAATAGTTATTTTCACACTCAGCACTCCCAGACCTAAAGTGTTGTGCACTGAAGTAAAGCCATGCCTCAGTGCTTCTATAGGCACTGATGTCTTAGAACGACAATGAAAGCATATTGAAATTATATCTCAAAATCCCAGCATCTCAAACTGTAACCTTCTTCTCTGCACTACACAGGGTCTAGGCTGATGGGCTTCTGGCTTTTTCATCTAAATTCATGCAAACTGCGTATTTTCATAAACTTCATCTTAAGGACTAGGACAAGGATTTCATAAAAGTCAGTGATTCCATCTTATTAATTACCCACAAGTACTGTACTCAGTACTCATCAAGGTGATTACTGGCAGGAACTCATAGCCTGATGCTTCTCTCATTTAAGCAGTAATTCAAAACCAAACAGCAACTCACTAATGAGAAGCAAATTTCACCTTATGCTTATGTTTTAAAAGGCTATTTAGTAGATATTTCACATGGCCCAAACAGGTGTAAGAGAGAGAGGTCACAGAACAGCAGTGACCGATCCAAAGTTACAATCATAGAATTGTTTGTGTTGGAACAGACCTTTAAGATCATCAAGTGCAAAATGCAACAGCAAGCCTTCCCCTAACCATGACACATTATCACTACAACATAGACAACACTGAAGTGTGTTCTGCCCAACGAGCAAAGATAGGTGACACACCAATAGTTCAGACTCTCGTGAGTCCTCTTGAAACCCACGACTGTTTGAAACAGATTTCTATGGTCAAACTACAATCACTTTTGGTGCCTGTGAAAGTTTCTGCCCACACAGTGCATGGAGAGTCCAGAAAACCAACCTCAAGTAGAAAATCATGCTCTCCACTGTGGAATGGGCCAAAACCCATTACTGAATCTGGGCCCATGGACCAGATAAGTTGCTCCAAATAAGGTTTCTGTTTCCTGTAAAGGGAGGTTAAAGCAGCAAATACACAAAATTGATACAGGAATCTTCTGGTCTTACCATGACAGCCTCAGTGCTGGGGAAAAGGCTTCACAACAGTCATGTCAGGAATATGAATGAAGCACAGAAGTGTCAGCACAGGAGTCTTTGGAAGTTTCTTGCGTTTTGCTTCTTTGAAACACAAAGGAAATGTTTCCCGTAGAATTGCCTGTTCCTCTGATAATCATTCAGACACTACAGATAACACTGGTGATCACCTGCACCCAAGCAGCCATTACAACCTACTAATTTCATTAAGGGTAACCTTGTGCCTGTATCAGGTTCTCCCATCACCTTGACTTCCCCAGGGACTAGTCTAATCACTTCCTGGGCAGGTGATTAGTACTAGACTCCAGCCCAACAGGGGATGGGATCACCTTTGAGCTGTTCCTTCAATCCAAGCCTACAGCACAATAAACGCATGAGAAGCAATAATAAACCTTTCATTAGAGTCACCCCTATACTCCTAAACCATCTCAAGGGGTAAAATACAGTATTGGTATCTGGCATCAGACAAACGACAAGCTTTCTTGTTGGCATGCAAAGGTTCACTGTCTTTCTAAAGAAAAGGCATCTAACAGCCTTCCTAAGCACCAGCTGAACCACTACAAACACTCAACTCCGCTGAAGTCCTTGCAGACCACAGGAAAGGTAGAAGCTCCCTGTTCTGCTTTCCACAGCCTAATTTTCTCCTTCCCACACTTCTACTTTTTATGGAATACAGTTGGTGAGGCACAGCAGATCTCCCTGAGCCACTCTGCTCACTGCTGCTGGGTAACAGCCCCATGACTCTGTGGTGGGCTGGTAGAGAGCTCACCCGGGGTCTGAGTTCTCCAGACAGGCTTCAAGGCCAGGAGGGCAGACCACACAGGCTGCTGCAAGCACTGCCACAGCAAACATCGCCACTCTTGCAACACACTGCATTACCATGCCTGGGGAGTTGCTGGTGTAAATAGTCAGTCATTTTTCATCCTTAGACCCTACCTCAGCAAAGCATTTGTACATAAAGAAGTTGCTATGCTGCAAAGCAACACGTTCAAAGACTTGTTCAATCAGAGGTTTACTCACAAGTAGGTTACAGTTTCAAGCATTTCATTTTCTGGTGAGATGAAAACTCAAAACCCAGAGAAACCAGCACAGGGCAAACTAGACTCCATTAAAACACACACAAAGACCTTTTGGTCCAACCAGAATCTTGCGGTCATGATGTCAATACTGATTGAAATACTTCACTGGATATTGGGAACTGGTGTGAGTACTCCCTCGGTCCAGTAAACTTGTCCACCTCAACTAAGCTTTAATTTGTGAAAAGTTTGACCTTTAGGATGAAAGAGCCCTGGTTATTTTGCAACCTCAAAACAAATTAGGTCTCCATCTGTCCCAAGTGCTCCTTGAACATCTTGGGTGAGCTGAAGGCAAACCTCTTATTTGTTTTTTTACTCTTAGCATTTACAAGAGGAGACAAAAATCAAAATACTGATGGTACTTAACAGTTTATGGTTTTACTTAACATTGACTTGAAAGTATCGTATATTTGCTATATAAGCTCTTTCATTCTTATGTCCTTGCCTTATCATACACCACACATCATTTCATGGCTACAACAGCACATGGAATTCACAGATACCATAAACCATTGCTCTTTGTCTGCAAGCCGGTGTGTGCCAACTACAATGTATAAGATAATGAAACACTTCACTTATTATTGGCAAAGTATACGAGCTGTTAAATATGGGACCTCACAGTCTTACAGCCAAACACCTGGCAAAGTTCAGATGAATTCCACAGGTTTGGTAAAAGCTCATTTTTCATCACTTATTCCGTGGCTATTCACAGGCATTTTGGTTCTATAAAAGTCACATATTTATAGTTCAGTGCCTGGGGAGGAGCATCTTTCCCATTAGCTCCCCCAAATGAAAAGAAACCCAAAAGCATCACTTAAAGTGCTGCCAAAACAAGCCCTCCTTGGGAGGCTGAAAAGGTTTGAAAAGAATGGCACCCTGCAATCAGCATTTTCTCTGCTGTTTTCCCGAGTCACTGAACTCAACTTGGATCAGCAGAACACCATTAAAAAGGTCTTTCTAAATACCTTCTGCTCAAGACAAATGGGAAGCTCTGTCATCAGTGAACCTGTTCCACGCTTCTTCTCTTCAGCCTGAGAAGTCTGGACAGCCTGGATGAGTCACAGATTACTTAAAGAGGCCTTCAGAGGTATCCAGGCACATAAATCCCAAAAGGTGTTGAGTTGAAGCCCAGGCACCCATATGAGCACCTCCTCGGTGAGGTGTTTCTCTAAATTCAGCATGAATGGGACAGGGCTGCTTCGTATAGACGGACAGCCTGCTCCACAGGACCCAGTAGCTTGAAGTTCCCATTTGACTTTAAAAAGTTTGGCAAGTGCTCAACTCAGCTTCTGCTTGCTAAGTGCACACTAGGGTACGAGAAGAGCATTCTTCTGACAAACTGAACTTTGCCAAGGCTATGGTATACGTTGCTGCAGAGGTATGCTCACTCATAGCCCTTCGTCACCTTGAAAGCACCACACATGCCCACGCTGACAGAAAAAAGTCCTAGGAGATCTCAGTTCATCTGCCACTGCAGTAGCTTGTAATGCTGCTGTGGGAATCCTCTTTTCATAGTTTTATGATTTCAAGACATAAACTTGTACAGCATAGTGCATCCTGTCAAAACCAATACCACAAATTCTTTTAGAGATGGGACACTAACGGGTAGGAGATGCATGAAAACAGAATGGATCCACCATGATCCAATGAATTCAATAGTCCTGTCTAATCTACTTGAGTTCTGTAGGAGGATAACATCCAGCACAACCTTGAGGATTATTTAAAAGCTGAGGAAGAGATGAAAAACATATAACTGAGAAGGATCCAGTCCAGAACCAGGAAAGTCAAGCAAGGATAAAGGCATTCGGAATCTCTCACATCTAGGACACCGGTTAAGACCGGCGAGAACCCAAGTTCTTCCCATCTGACAGCTGTTCAGTAGCCTACACAAAACAAAACCGGTGGTTTCAGTGCAGTTGGTAGACAGATGTTTGTGTTATAGATGGAACTATGTGGCAAGTTCAGCAGAGAAGCCAAGTAGTTTTGCTAGGTTAGCATACCAGCGATAACGGAAGAAATCATCCAAGGCTGATACTGCTCACCCCCACTTGCTGCTCATGGGGTCAGCCCAGGTCGCAGACAAGAAGCCATGCAGGAAGTGCTGACACTTCTGCTATCTGCTCCCTTTGCAAATACAGGACTCCACACAAGACAGCATTTCATCCAGACACTAACTTAGGCAGTGTAAGCAATTTTTAAGTAATACAAACTTCTTTTAAATAAAAAAGGCAAAAACCCAACTGCACGTGACAATCACTTGTATTTCTTTAGACCCTAAAGAATTTTATATTGCTAATGGGCTTTGAAATGTGAATAGTCCCAAAATCTCGGTGGCCCTGGCCTCTTTGAGAGCCAGCCTTGAAGTGTGAACTACCTGCTACTGACTTTTCCCCTGATGAACACACACAGCTAGCAGCTGTTGCAGCATGGGGCTCTGTTCTTCCAATGATTCTGCTCTCAAAAACCAAGCATGCAGTTGAGGTATCCATTCACTGAAGGGCAACACTCAATGGGGCAAAACCAAAACATGTGATCTTCAGAAGGGCAACACGGATAATTCAACATCCCAACTACCTTCTCCTTCTCTAATCCACTGAGTCTCTTTAGTTGGAAGAGACTTTTAAAAACATCAAGTTCGACTGTTACAGGCCAGGTCACCACTAAACCACATCTTCATTTGAGGGCTGTTTGTTGTTGGTTATCTTAAAGAAAGATCGTCTGAGAGCCTCTGTAATGAACAGAGAGCTTAGTGTCAGTCACTGGCATCTTCCAGGATGACATCCAGTTCGAAATCCCCAATATAAAAAGACATGGGGCTGCTGGAGCTGGTTCAGGAGGGTCATGCAGATGATCAGAGGGCTGATGAAAATGGAGCTATTCAGCCTGGAGAAGGCTTCAGCAGGGCCTTACAGCAGCATCCAACATCTGAAAAGAGCCTACAGAAAAAGCTGTAGAGGGACTTTTTACCAGGGCATCTAGTGATAGGATGAGGGGGAACAGCTTCAAACTAAATAAGGACAGATTTANCCCCTCACGAGCAATCCACCGCCACCACCTGGTGCTATCGAACCCCTAGGGATGGATGTGCCTTCTCGTTGCGGTGTTATAGAAAAGACCGGGTGTGGAACGGGAACCGAGAGCTACNNGCTGGAACAGGTTGGCCAGAGAGGTTGTGGATGCTCCCTCCCTGCAAGTGTTCAAGGCCAGGTTGGATGGTGCTCTGGGAAACCTGGTTTGTTCCAGTGAGAGGTGTCCCACGGCAGGGGCTTTGGAACTAGATGATCTCTTAGGGCTCTTCCAACATAAACGATTCTGTGACTCTCCTCTGTTATCGACGGCTCCTGTGCCGGTTGCTCTACACTCCCTGAAGCAGCCTGGAGAATCCCAGTCAGTGTCAGGACCGCTAGTGCTTGTCCTCAGAGCTC
>VZRI01001018.1:368308-478352 GCA_013397515.1 Upupa epops | reverse complement strand
TCCGCCCCGCGGGGAGGGGAGAGCGTCCGGGACGGACCGGCGGGCCCAAGGGGAGACACGGAGCATCAACGAGTGGCCGCGGCGACAGACAGACAGGCTGGAGCTGAGCCCGCATGTAAGCTCTGAAATCCACGCTCTCCACAAGAAGCGGCACGTAGCGCCGAACGACATCAGATGGTCACGACCCGCGTGTGAAACCTCGCCTGAAGGGTCCCACGATGAGCACAAGCAGGGCAGTGGCTCAGGGATGACTGGAAGGGAAAGCTGCCATTTCCTGACTCACCACCCCGTTTCCTGCAGCCTGGGCTTTCAAGTCTTCGTCCTGTTAGCAGCTCCTGAAGTGAACCTTCTTATCGTGTGAAGTGCGATGAAGTCACAGGCCCCCCCAGACTGTGTCTATACAGACTCTTCCTCCTCCAGACTTTTTGTCTGGAAATTTGTTGCTCATATTAATGGTTTTTCTCACAAAAGGTCCGAGTAAAATTATTCATAAAGTGAATCAGGTTTGCCAGTAACTGTGTGGGGATTGTTGAGGCTGATTGCATTGGTTTGTACTTAATAACTTCATTTGCTATCCTGTACCTGTGCTCTGCTGCCGTAGAAAGGCTTCCTACTAGGTTTTACTCATTAAATTTGAAAACTCACCTGATAGTGCTCCTCATGCCAAAAACACGAGTGGAATGTATGCAGAGGTGCCTAATGCCCCCAGTTAACAACAGCAGATTTGAGAACAGTGATGCTACTCCCAAATGATAAAGTATTGCTCATGTTTCTAGTGGTAACCGTACAAGCTTTATCTGCCACCCCCCAAAAACAGAACAGAGCTGCACAACAACATCCACCAAGTCATTTCACAATGAGAGGTAGCATTTTAGCTGTAACTTTGACCTGCTAGCTCCGGCTGTGTTAGATTGTTCGGGAGAACTTCATTTTCAGCTTCAAACAGCATTTGGCAAAATGCTAGCTCTAACCTTAAAATACATAAATCACCACAGAAAACCATGTGTAGCTCCAGACCTGCTGCTTATTTCTGCAGACACCCTTCTTGCAGCTATGCTCACGTTCACTCAAGTGCACAAAACCCAATGCAATGCATGAAACCCCCTTAGGTGACATCTCACCCCAGTGGGGCTGAGTTTGACTTGGGTAGCCTTGAGGAGAGGTGTCCTGAGAGACTGGTGTGGCAATTATCAGTTAACCCTGCTGGCCACATCTGCAGTGCCGATTCAGAGCCCTCTGCTTTAAAAGTAAAAACAGGAACACTCAGAGCCTGGCACAAGCCTGGAAAATTATTTTGTAACAAAAAAAAACAAGGAGAGATCAAAAGCCATTAATTTTCTGTGCCAATAGGCAGGCTCTGAAGTGAGCAAAATTTCCTGAATTTCTGCAAACAAAAGAATTCTCATGCAAAGAACAGAGGAGAAAAGAAGAAAAACAGCAGAAATACGAGGATAAAATAGCTCAGTGACATTCACTGTGGAAAAGTGTTGTTAATACGATCACTTTGCAACTAATAGACAATTAATAAATAAAAAGATGCCTTCAACCTGGCCTCCATCTATGCCAGTACTTTGTTTTAGAGGGTAGAGTGCCTTACTGTTTGTGGATGCAGCCACAGTGTGCTCTCCTGGCTCTCACGGCTGAGGCTGCCCCTCTGGAGATCAACCTGGTGGTACCTGCAGCACTATTTTCCATTCCACAAACTGGAAGGCCCCCGTTTTCAACATTTAGTGTGGATCTCTTCCTTATTTTCACTGGTCTTCCACCTCTGCGGCCACCAAGGTGCAAACAATTGAAGGATCAACCTTTAACATAACCAACAGGGAATAACAGATGCAAACTGAGGGTCTGTGGCTGAGTAGGGTTCTGTGTTGGGCAGATGTAAAAACAACAGCAAACAAATACAAAATCAGTTCACCTGTAACAGAGATATTACCAGGGCTACATGAGAAACAAGGTGCAAAGATACAGAGCTCAGCCTGTCCTGACAAAGCCACCAGAGGGGCTGTTGACAACTAAGTTTCTCATTCTGTGTCCCACCAACCTCTGCTTACAGCATCCAGCAACATCAGCCCACCCAAGTCCTACTGTCAAAAGAGCTGGGTGTTCTCACTGACAAACATAAAGCGCTGTGGAAAAATATGCCCAAACCCCAAAGCCTCACACACAGCACCTTACGGTGTTTTCACTGTTACAAAACCACCCTGAGTAGTTTCCAAAAACATGGCCAGACCCCAATGAATAACTGTTCAAAACAATGTGGGTGTTTCTGTTAACACGTTGAGTGTGTCATTCTAATTTCTTCATTTGGAGTCACTCTCTGCGAACGGGCATTATGTTCCTTTCAAGACACAGCAGACAACAATGTGGCTGCACTCAGTCAGGGGGCATCTTCTGGAAGGAGGAGGAAATGGTGCTTTTCCAAGAGCAGTTGAGCAACTCTGTGGGGAAAAAGGTTTGTGGAGTGCAGAGCAAGCCACGCAGCAGAGAAACCTGCAAGGAGGAGACACACACAGCCAAAGGTCCCAGCTGGTGCACATACTGTTAGCATGCTGAGAGGGGATTGGGAAGACACCCTTACAACTGAAACTGGTGGGCTGAGAAAACGAGCAGAACATCGGATACATCGAGTACTTGGGGAGAAGGCAGAAGTTGTCTCAAAATTTCTTCTTTTTATTAAAAGTTGATTGTTCTGATTTGTCTTCTGATGAAATCAAGTTCTCTTTGGCAGCCTGTCTGCTAAAATTAACCTGCAAGAGGGAAGATTAGCCATGGCGTCTGCACAAGCTGGCTTCAGGTGGTGGGAAGGCTCCACAGGGCAGGTGCAGCAGCAAGCCATGAGACTGGTCAGGAGACCAGAGCACAGGCTTACAAGGAGAGGCTTAGAGAGCTGAGTCCATTCAGCTTGGAGATGAGACCTGCCTGCTGAAACTTTCTGACCTCAGGGTGTAGGGAAGATGAAGCCAGACTCTTCTTGTAGGGGCCCAGTGACAGGCAATGGACACAAGCTGGAGCATGGGAAATGATAATTAATTATAAGAAAAATACTTTACTGTAAAGTTGGTGAAATGCTAGAATAGAGGATGGGGACTCTCCATCTTTAGAAGGTCAGGGGTTTGACTGGGGATGGCTCTGAGCTACCCGATCTAGTTAGATCTCCTGTGAGCAGAGGGGTTGGACAAGATGACTTCTAGAGGATTGTTCCAACCTAAATTCTTCTGTGATTCTGTGAAACTCAGCTTCCTAGGCTCAAAGTGCTGATTTTTTCAGATGCTCTTCACCTTAAAAACAAAGTGCAAGAAAGATCTCTGTCAGAAATCCACCCTACCCAGGCTGATTAAAGAAACATCATGGCATTTTTGTGAATAAAGTCTGTTTTACAGTGTTGTTGTTGGCATTTCAGATAAATATTAGTCCTTATTTGTATGTCATGCAAGGTGTTTAGAAGTCCTGTAGAGCTAGAACTCAAGGACATGGCTTAGCAGTGGGCTTAGGACAGGGGGTTAACTGTTGGACTTGATGATCTTGAAGGTCTTTTCCAACCTAAGCAATTCTGTGATTCTGCCTTTGCAGTGCAGTGGCTCAGCAGCTCTCCCATCCTTTGCTGGGCTGACCGTCTGTGCCCACTGTATCTCAGGGAGGCTTCCAGGGTGCATTCTCATTGAGAGCATTTACAGAGGACTACAGTGCCTCCCGCATGGGCGCAGTCTTCATAGTCCTCTCGGTGAGATGAGGGCTTTGCTCTGTGTACCAGGGACAGCCCTGTCACACAGAGACACTTCTCTCCTGCATATCAAAGCTGACAAAATGTGAGAGGACATGCGAGTCACACAACTTGCCTAGCACCCTTAGTACGAGGTTTGTGCCTACAAGCAAAGAGATTAGTATTGAGAAGAAAAGAAATCAGAAGTCCTATGTTCTTTAATATTTGCCACAGTAAGCTACTTCATGTCCACACCTCAGCTCCACCATGTACAAGGTGGGTGTCTGTAGCCACATCACAGGAGAAGCTAAAGGGGTTCAATCTACAGAGCTCTTTGCAAATATAAGCTGTACAAAAATAGAAATTCTTTTCTATAACCCCTTCAAAATAAAATGTGCAGAAACCGGTAATTCCTCGCAGTTCCTCTGCTGGCATGGTGTAAGGAGTGGCCTGAGGGGCAGAACATTGAGTCTTTGCATAGCATCTATGATCTCAGACCAGCAAGATTTGCCAGTTTGATGAGATAGTGCACGCTAATCAACCATTTCATTGCTTTGGCCCCTCAGAAGTGTGCTAGGCATCGATTACAATCACACAGTGTAAGTTATTCTGGTTTGTTCGGTGCCTCAAGTAAGCCACAGTAACTCTTCGTGTGTTTGAACTCTGATGCTGGCATTCCCACGCCATACTGTATTAGACATTCAGACAACTGTGCTGATCACATATTTCCTCTTACTTTAATAGGCCTTTCAGGAATGAACAAGCATTCCCTTGTATACTTCTATGGTTCCCATCACTTGTTGGTCACACTTAATTAACCACTAGTTTAGTAGAGAGTTGGTTACACTTCATTTCATTAAGTGATTTCATGATCACCAGCGGTACACTGACAGCTCTGTTAGCTGAAGCTCTGTAAAAAGAGGCAGCAGAGACAACAGGAACATTCTGCAGCACTTCTCATCACTGATTTTCCAGACACTACTCTTGCAGAATACAGCTAGTTATATTTCCGTTCTTCTTTAGCTTTTTGGCTCAGGGCTACCCCAGTCTTGAAGTAGCAGACTATATCCCATTACTAGCACCTAGAGTAATGCTGGTCCCTGTAGCCTTAAAGTCATCATTTTAAATGTAAAGTAGATACTTAGAATTTCTTAATCTGTCTTCCCTCCTTTCAGATTTGCTGTTCATGTTCAGCAAACAAATGCAATTAAAGACAACATCCCACTTAAAATCACCTTCCAATAGATTATTGCTTACCAGATAACATTAAAAGGTTCTATAGCGTGATGAACCAGGCTGTTGAAAACCACTTGGCAATTAACTGTGAAGTCTGTAAGGATTGTACGACAGGCAAAGCAACACCAAAGTTACATACATTAGCATAACCCCACAGACAGACTCACACAGTATCTTTGGTTGGAAGAAAGCTTTAAGATCAAGTCTGACCTTCAACCCAGCAGTGCCAGGTACTACTAAACCACATCCCTAAGCACCAGGTCCACATGTCATGCAAATACCTCCAGGGATGGTGACTGTTCCACTAGGCAGCCTGTTCCAATGTCTGATAACCCTTTCAATGAAGAAAGTCTTCCTAACGTCCAGCCTAACCCTCCCCTGGCACAACTTGTCACTTACAACTCCATGTAAATCACGTCAAGTTTTCCTTAGAAAACAAGGTGGTGGGAAACAATCCCACACTGATTTTTACAGCTGACCAGCACAAAATATGATTGTAAATAGTTTATATTCCCATAATAACTTCCACACATGTACTCTTCATAGTAACTATGGGGATCCTTATCACTGTTCCAGCTTTAAAGGCAGAGTAAACGTTCAAAGATGTGGAACGAGTTACAGATCTCCTGGCTGTCACCAGCCCTCCTACTCTGGACAGGACAGCCCAGTTACAGTTTGTACTGAGTCATTTAGCCAAAGATAGTGTAAGCAAAAAGAAATTAAATTACTCAGGTCTTAGGAGGGTGATACAAGATGTACTCAATAAATCAAGGGAAAGGAAATCAGCAGTGGGCTATGAAACAAAAATGCAAATTCATGACAAGGTTATTCAGGTTATTGGTTATCAAGAGAAGAAGAGACTCTCACTGCCTTAAGGGGAATTCACTGGGGGTTTCTAGATTAGATCTGTTGTTCTGCTAGCACACAACCCTAACTCCTTCAAGAAAAACTTCACATTTTTTCGGTAGGTGAGGCATAGAACAATAGCACAATGACCTGACTAGTGTACTAATGAGTAAAAGATTACTAACTGTAACAGGATCTGAATAAACATCCACCTCCACATCTCTTGGCTGGATGATTTACGATGCAGAGCTCACCCTTCGCTTGACATATCTGATCATTTAAAGAATCTTTGTCATGTACCTTCAAAAGTAGGGGCTGTCTGCTGTTTGCACTGACAGAAGTTTGAAAGCACTATGCATTCTCTGTGTTGCTACAAAAGCAACGTTACTGATAATAAAGATCCAGCAGAGAAAACAGGAGAAAATCCAACAAATCCTTGATTCATAGGAGACTCAGAGCTGCATGACTCAAATACCAGAAATTCACTTTCAGGAATTTTGGCACCTTTTAATAACCAGTAAATTATTGCTAGTTTTCCTTGGTATTCATTATAACAACATTAATAATGTTAGATTCCTTCATACATGTTTGATTTGAATATCCAAATCTGTGGGAAACCCTCTGGTACTTAACAGAACAAAATTAACCATCAATTTTAAGGAAATCCTTAAAAGAGTCTTTATCAAAAAAAAAATGCTCACATTAATCTATTAGCCATTCTTTCCAATGTTTCAAATACTGTACAACTCCAAAATCATGATGACTGAATTACTTTGTGTTCAGCTTGTAAATACTGCTATGTGAACAAAAATCTACTCCCACGATTTGTGACGTCGTCTCCCCGTTATTAGAGGTTGCCCCATAGCTCGCTGCACATGAAGTGAACTAAAAGTGTTGCTGTATTGGGTGGAAGGGGAGAAAGAGGTGCAGGAATATAAAGAAATGTAGGCAACAGAAAAGCTTGTTGAGCTTCTCCACTGAGAAGTGTGACGGGAATTTGGCAGGAGCTTAGATATAGTTCTCCCTTTCTATTTCTGAACCACGTAGACCAGTAAGAAGGGCCAATCCCCTGTGCCTTTCAGTTGCCCATCTCTCTCAAGGCAGTATTTCCTCCCAGTTAAACTTACATATTTCAACATCAAAATGCTGATACGGCCGAAGATTTAGCCCTCGCTGAAAGGCTTTGCCAGCATATCTCCTGCTAATGGTTAATTTTTTCATTAGATGCAGTGTGACAAAAGCATTCTTGACATCCATCCTTCACATCTGATTGTATGCACATCTCCTATAAACATAGGAATTCTTATTTTGTCTCACAAGCATTTACATTAATGAATCCTGCAATCACCAAACAGCTGAAGAGACACAGTCTGGGCTACAGTCCCACATGTCTAGATACAACAGCTTTTAAGCATCTCTTCTCCAGAAGGGATCAAGTGGAAAAAGCCTGATTACGTTTTTATGAAGAACATGGGCTCAAAAAGCAGCAACGATGCCTAAGAACACATTCATGGCCTTGAGTCTAAGGGCTGCTCACCTGCTTGAGGGCTGAGGCACAAGCCATAGCCTTACATCTCTCCTCCAGTAGAAAAGGCATCAGGTTCTTCCTGGAGATCACCCCAATAGCAGTAAGGTGGCACAACCCCGGGGTGGAAAAGATGACATAGCTACATTGCAGTGAGAAATGAGCCTGGACTGACACTGAAGATGTGTTTATCTATGGTTTCTGTAAGAGAGAGAGAGAAGATGGGGAGAACTCAAAAGCAGAGTGCAGTGCTGTCACATGAGTGGAGAGGCAGAGGAACACCAGGGAGAGAGGTAGAGGTTTGAGGTGCAGGAATCATGAACATTAGTTGCTCTCTGCCTGTTCCCCATCTCCAATTACACCTGAAGCATCAGGAAATGCCATAGTAAAGCAAAGCTTTCTTTTTCGATAAACCATCAGGTTTAGCTGGAACGTACCCAAATCTCACAGGCTAGAAAAGCAAATTGGAGCTCCATTGATATGGTCTGAGTTTTCACTTGGAACTAGTCAGCGACCCCAATATTTATTGAGTCTTACGATTTTTTTTATAGCTGCTATCTCATTATACAACCATTTATGACATCCTGAAATATTCTGCAGTAAATACTTACTTACAAACGTCAGTTCACATAGGCTGTGAGGAAGAGGACAAAGAGACCAATCACACAGCTCTGAGAAGGAGAGGGCCTGCAAAAGCATATTACACTTCCGAAATATGTACGGTTCCTCACGTAGAGGGAAAACGCAACAAAGACTTGATAAAATAATACAAATAAATGGACAGTATGGAGGGACACATCTCCCTCTTTCATTTACAGGACTAATGAGACTTTCAAAGACATAAGGAAGAAAAAAGAGTTCTAAAGGTTTCCTTTTTCTGTACCACATGTAAATTTTGCTGCGGAACTCACTGCTACAGTTCAAGAAGGACACAGCGCTGCTGGAGGGTGTCCAGCATAGAGCAACGAAGATGATGAAGGAAGTAGAGCACCTCCCTTCATGAGGAAAGGCTGGGAGAGCTTGGAGAACAGGAGGCTGAGGAGTGACTTCATTCATGTCTATAAAAGATGTGAGGGGTGGGTGTCAGGAGGATGGAGCTGGGCTCTTCTCAAGGTCNTTACACTTCCGAAGTATGTACGGTTCCTCACGTAGAGGGAAAATGCAACAAAGACTTGATAATACAAATAAATGGACAGTATGGAGGGACACATCTCCCTCTTTCATTTACAGGACTAATGAGACTTTCAAAGACATAAGGAAGAAAAAAGAGTTCTAAAGGTTTCCTTTTTCTGTACCACATGTAAATTTTGCTGCGGAACTCACTGCTACAGTTCAAGAAGGACACAGCGCTGCTGGAGGGTGTCCAGCATAGAGCAACGAAGATGATGAAGGAAGTAGAGCACCTCCCTTCATGAGGAAAGGCTGGGAGAGCTTGGAGAACAGGAGGCTGAGGAGTGACTTCATTCATGTCTATAAAAGATGTGAGGGGTGGGTGTCAGGAGGATGGAGCTGGGCTCTTCTCAAGGTCATCTGGTCATAGGACAGGGGGCAATGGGTGCCAGCGGGAACAGAGGAGGTTCCATATCAATATCAGCAGGAACTTCTTCTCAGTGAGGGTACCAGAGCATTGAAACAGGCTGCCCAGGGGGTTGTGGAGTCTCCTTCTCTGGAGATGTTCTAGACCCACCTGGCTGTGTGCCTGTGCAGTTTGGTCTGGGTGATCCTGCTGTGGCTGGGGGATTGGACTGGATGATCTTTTGAGGTCCCTTCCAATCCCTTATGATTCTGTCATTACATCCAAGTACTTCACAATGGATATTTGTGTGAATGATAATAACAAGTTGCTGGAAGAAACACTAAACTTTGTGCCTCAGGAATCACATCAGGTACCGACAAGTCAGGTATTAGCGTGACACTCAATTGAGTGCAATAGGTTTCCCATAACAAAACAGTTATGGGGAAAAGTGTGGTCCGATGGCACAAGCAGTGGACTTGTATCAGCTGAGTTGGCTTCTACTCCCATATATGACCTTCTCTTGAACTTTGGAACACCATGTGTCCTTCCTGGACCTCAGTTTCTCCATCTATTAAAATTAAACTCTTAAACCAAATTAGATCACAGATGTTGTGGGGTTTTATAACTTTCTTCTTCTAGTAATTCTCAAATTAAGGAGTTCAGGATTAAATGGGTCTCAAACTCAGTCCCATCTTCTTCAGACATGAGGAAACAGGAGCAGATTTTATATCCATTTTAAATAAAACCCATCTGAATTAGGTTTCCTAGCTGCATTTCCCAGCGTCCTCCCACCTCAGCTTCAATGCTGTAGACTGGAAATTCACTGAGGCAGAAACTACATTTATTTTGTTTATAACGTATTTATTTTATGCCCTATTCAGTATAGCAAACACATTATTGCTTTTGGACCCAGTGTTTTAGCACTGTATTTAGGAAATAAATGTGGTAATGTCATAGCAGGGATTAAAAAAAAATAAAAGGCAAGGGGAAAGAACTACAGCTTTATTTATAAGTTGATGTATAGGCACTGTACAGTAATGGAGCCTGAAATCTCAAAAGCGTCGCTTTGTATTTGCTTTATAGGATTCTAAGAGCCAAATAATGACATTTAAATGATCTATTCCATTAACATTGCATCATTTTGTCAATCTGGAATGTATTTTAATCAAAAGCCCCCTTGAAATGGTCTCCTTTGTTGTATTTTCTTTTTGGCTCATTTTATCAACATCTGTTATGTTTATACAATATGAATTAAAACTTGGGAATGCTGTTTGTACTCAGCTACTCTTGTTGAGAATGTAACGTCCCGGGATTGGCAGTGTTTATGTAAATCAGTGCGGCTGACACAGCCATCATAAACAAATGAGAAAATATAACAAACACATTGTTCATGGAGGAAATGTTTGTTTTTAGAGTTGGCTTCGGTCTTACCAGATTGATGAAGAGTCGCTGATACTGGCGATCTGTTGTGTAGTGATTCGGCAGCACAGTTATGCACGATAGATTGGGCAGCTTCTCCACTCTCACTTGGAACAGGCGAGAATCCATTTCTCGTAGTATCTGTGCTGCATGTTAGAACCCAAGGTTCAAAAGCTTTCCACCAGTTTGACTTTCAAGAAAAAACTTTCTAATAGAGCTACACTGGCAGAGCTCGTCCAAACTTTATAAATTCTTTTGCCAAGAAGTCTTACATTAGCAATTTAACATAAAAAATAGAGTCAGCTTAATGGTTGGACTCGATGATCTTGAAGGTCTTTTCCAATGTGAATGGTTCTCTGATTTTTTTCCCCTGGGGTAACTGTATCTCTATTAAGATAAGTTATATTGGCTTAGGGGTGAGGATTTTCCACACTGACAATTCACACACTCTGTGGTAGTTGCACGATAGCGTAGAGCAGAAAAACGCAGGGAAGCTGCCACCAGCCAACAACGGAGCTTCAGCCCTCTTCCATAGAAGTACCTGCTTGTATCCTGACACCACACCCCATACATAACTGCCCTTCTCCTTCTCCACATTGTTTTTCCAACCAGATTCCCATGTGCAGACAAAGCTTCAGTACAAGATAATGACTTTCCAGTCGTGCCTGTATAAATTTCTCCTAATTACATTACCGGTCTTGCCTTAGTAACACAAGATTTCCTTCTACCACACTTAACATTTACATTTCTATTCCTTAACATTTATATTCCTAAAAATCCTTTAGTCATCTGTCAAAGGGAAGAATGCTACATGCTTTTCAAGTTTGAAAGCTTTTATAAGCACTCAGCATTCAAAGAGGTGCTACCCATGTAGGGGTAAATATTGTAATAATTCTGCTCTCCACGGAGAAGTTGAGAGAGAGAAGGTTGGAATGGCCTATCTGAGCAAGGAAATTCTTTGCAAGCAGTCTTCCACAACTTCCAGACTCAGAGTGGCATTACAGTTTATAACAGCATTCCCTGGAAGGTCCACAGTCATACCTTTGATTTAAATTGTACCTGACAACTACTTCATCTCAACCACATACATTCTTTATTCATGGAGAGCTCATCCTAAGCCGCCCAACAGATACTCTCACTATGCAAGGAAGGAACTGAAAGAAAAGAGGTTACCTTCTCACAGGAGAGGAGAAAGACTCAGTATTTGTCTGTGGCTCGAAGATGCACTCATTCTCCAGCAGCATGCACAGCTCACCTAAGATTAGAGAAGATTATCATATTCATTGTAAGGGGGCAATTTTAACAAGCAAACACACAATGCTTTAGCACATGATAGATGGCAGAACCTAAAGTACTGTGTGCAGTTTTGGGTGCATCAATGTAAGAAGGACATCACCCAGATGCCCTTCAGAGAAGGGCAACCAAGATGGTGAAAGGCACAATGTGTGACGTGTGGCAGAGGTCACTTGGTTTGTTAACTTGGGTGACCTCATCACAGTCCACAACTTCTGCAGGGGGGGATGCAGAGAGATGCTCAGGGACAGAAGATGCATTGGGGAAGTTCAGGTTGGACATTAGGAAAAGGTTCTACACATCAGTCACTGGAACAGGCTCCCCAGGATCTTGGTATCAAGCCTGTCAGTGTTCAAGAAACATCTGGATGATGCTCTTGCTCATGTGATTTACTTTTTGGTAGTTGAATTGGACTCAGTGATTCTTTTGACCCTTCTAACTTGACATATTCTATGATTCTATGATTCTATGATTCTAGAGTACTAGGGACCTGAGCACATATTTCACCTTCCTACATTTCCATCAGCAACAGCTGCATCGTACAGGTGTTTTTTCATTTAGGTTTGTCTGGTTAGATTAAAGGACATCACACATCATACACCTTCTTGACCTGGATCAACCTGCTTGGCAGGACCAGCTTATGCGCTTAGTTTGCACCCAACAATACCAATAATTAGCAAACACAATTACCTAAATGTATGCAAATACACTTGTTCCTTCCTGCAATCTTCTTAAAGAATGGTAATACTTACATTAAAGCACAAGATGTGCAAAGGAACCATGTCCTGTTTTAAATCATGAGTGAAACTCTTACACTAGAGTTCATAAAGTCATCTAATATTTTTGCTGATTAGTCATGTGAAAATTGATATCTTTATCAATTATCATTTCAAACCTTTCTTTAGACTCACCCTTTCTGTACTACACGTATAAAGCCTTTACTAGCAATATATCAAAATTTACCATTTATATCTTCATGTTCTCACACACACACACTCCATCCCTACTATCTACTTCCAGCCTGTTAACTTGTATTCTGATAACAGCTCAGGGACCACAACAAAGCTTTTTGGTTTGCAACACAACATCATGTTAGCCATGGCCTGTGATTAAAACTAGGAGCTACTACAGCAGTATGGAGATGTGCAATACACTGATAAACGATGTCCTTGAGGGACACAGAGGAGAGCAGACACTCCATATTCATTAGAGCATCGGAGAAACACTGATGAGGTACACAGTGGCTTTTGTGACTGGAACAGCGACTATAAGCTGAGAATTCCTGCACCTAAAATATTAGTTTGTTCGAACCAAAACTTGTTACAGGAATTCATTAGTTTTAACACAGTGTTTCCTGGGAAAGATTAGTCTGCTTCAAGGTGGGATCAGCACTCCACAGCAGAGGACTTGCACTAAGATGATGTGCCTGCCAGATCCAAAAGCTGGTGGTTAGTGTCCTCCTAGGGACAGGACAGGGAAGAACTAGGGTCAAGACCTTTCTCAACACCTTCCTTCATAACAGGCAAATCAGTGGCTATGTACGAGATATCTTAATTTCTCCTGTTGGAGAGGTTCTGTGCTGAACGAATGGGGATCTGTACAACTAGGTCCCCCCTGTCGACTGGCTACCCTGACCAGCAGGTTATTTCCATTTCTGTCTTTTTCTTTCTAAACAGTTTCCCCTTATCTATTCTACCTTTCTTTGATGAGGCTGATCCAAAACTGCAGAAAGTCCAAAAACTATGTCAACTTATTATAAAAGACCACTGCAAAGGTAACAACAATCCACTTGCCAGTATATTACAGCAAACTGCAATTTCAGGTCTTCTTTATAGTCCACATCTTTGCCAACTTATAAACACGATACCTTGGCTGCATCTACCTTCCTATTGTAGTTCAGATCTGCAAACAGATTTGAAGGGAACTGTCCTGCCTCCTTCACCTGCCCAAGGTGGTGGGAATGATAGAGCATTCCCCTTTCTCCCAAAACAGTCACCTGTTTCATTCTGTAGACCCAGTCTTGAGATCTGCATTTTGTTAATGCAGACATGGCTTTGGTCTCTCATCTGAGGTTCTCAGGGNCACCTGCCCAAGGTGGTGGGAATGGTAGAGCATTCCCCTTTCTCCTGAAACAGTCGCCTGTTTCATTCTGTAGAGGATTTATAACTGCATATGCCTGTGGCTGGGTACTGGTATCATGCTTTTGTAGGTGTAGTCCTCAGTGTGAAAATAACTTGTGGAAAAACAGACATTCTGAAGAAAATCAGTAGCACAGTGAAGAATATTAGGAGTCTGTCACCTGTACGCTGCTTTAAAAGCATGTCCCAGTCACAGGAAAAACCAGGGATTCAGCATCCTTCATATCTACTGAAACTGTATTTGTCTCAGTCTAACATCTGAGGGGCTTTGGTTTTCCTAAAATCTTTTGGATCTCTAAGGAGAGCCCAACATGACACCAGAGCTAACCGCTGAGAAAACTCCACTGAGGATGCTCTGGGCAAACACCTCCCCTCCTGGGAAAGAAACCAGCTTGCTCTAAGCCTCTTGCCGTGTGTATGCCAGCATAGGGATATGTCCTGTAGACAACTGACAGACGTGTGTTTGAGGACAATCATAAGAACACGCTAAAAAGAACAGTATAGGCATTCTGCAACAGGCAAGATGGATTCCTCTCAGGCTACCTTTGGAGGAGGAAAGAGGAAAACACAATGTACTTACAATACACTCCCTACAGCGGAAAACATGAAGAAGAAATTAATCCTGTCCTGCCCTGTGAATTACCTTGGGCGCATTACTTACTTCATGCTCTAAAGGTTCACAATTTATGTTCTTTTACAAACAGGTCTGTAATCGTTTTAAGTGTGATATAAATACTAAGACCTAAATTCAGCTCCAAGCTCATCACATCCAGCTCCAAGAAGTCAATTTCAAGGATGACCACTGGGCCAGGAATAGTCTCAAAGACTTTAATCCTGACATGAAAATACAGACACCAAGTGTGAAAGTTATGATCCACCCTGATCCTTTGCCAGGCTTTGTATGCTGAGGTCCAAAACACTGTTCAGGCCTGTCCATAGTCCAGACTTCACCATTTTCCACTTGAACATCACGGGCTGGAATTAAAAAAACAGGAACATTTAGCATGAGCTGAAAGAGCAGAAACATTTGCTCATCACTAGTGGTTTCTTTGGCAGCTTGCAATTTGCTCGGCTCCGCTCTTAACTAAACCCAGCAGGGAGTCACTTAACAGGGTTTTGGGAAGTGTGAGAGAAATTTGGCTGGTCAAAGAAAAAGCACATGCAAACACAATGAAGGAAATCGTTGGGACATTTCTGATAAGAATCCAAGCCTATTAAAAACTGCCATATTCAGGAGAAAAATGAACATACGTTATTTCACTTGGACTTCCAGAAGTCATGCTTCAGAGGTATAACAACATCACTCTTTGATGTTACATACAACATCCTTCCTATCACATCATCAAGCCTCAGAAAGCAGACCAAACATGTTTCTTGCACTATTCTGTGAGGTTTAACAGGAAGTGCTGGGATTCAGACTTGGACTCTGCAATTGTTCGTTTACTCTTTATTTATTTAAGAAGGAAGAAAACCCTTAAGTAGGGAATCTCATTTCAAAGCTACCCTGGCAAGGCACTGCAGTAGTTTCATATGCTCTATCAGTTATAAAGTATGCCTCGTGAAGATACACATAATTAAGATAACACTTTATTACTCCAATATCCACATGTCAGATTTGGCATGGAAGTCAGGAATGAAAAGTATCTGACAGCTGATTGTGTCGCTTGTCAAGATGGCCAATTATCTGAGGAAACTACAAATTCTAAATATTGGGGGAGCAACATAAAAGGAACTTCAGCTCCAAAGTAGCTGTAAATGAACAGAAGGAAGATTAAAAGGTGATGTCACTGGCAAAAGCATTCAAGACTCTCACAAATTGGGTGGATAAGATAACTCTACAGCAGGGCAGGGGGAGGTGGGAGGATTAGAGAACCCAAAGCATCAGTTTTAGCTTGTTCTAGTGAGCTTTAGTTTTGTTGATCCTGCATGAATCCTCCAAAGTTACCTGCACTGTTTTTATTTTGGAGCAGATTAGATCTGATGTTTTGGCCAACATCTAACTTAGTGAGCACCAGTGGTTAACACATCCTGACTAGAACAAAACAAATGTCCCTTCCATATATCCAAAATTTATTCTCCTAGGGCTTCACTCAGACATGTTTAAAACCCAGTGACATTGGTTACTACATCTTTGTTTATGCTAGCTTGAAAAAAAGATTCTAAAAGGATAGTAACACATAACAATAAATCACACACTGAAATCACCAAAACTCCTTGCGGTGCTTCCTCAGTCCCAGGACCTGGCTGGTGTAAATGACGTTACATTCTCAATAGGCCTATGAAAACTTGCTGCAGCCCAGAGTTGGTGTCTTGCACCTTCAGTTTGCACAGCAGTCCAAATGAAAGAAGTGCTTAGAGGATCCTGCAAGCTTTGATCACCGCTGTGCTCTCAGAAGTTCTAGCACAAGCATGCAACCCTTCCAAAAGGGCACGATGAGATAATCGTTTTACACGTGAAATGAAAAGTCTATGCAAGCATGGTTGTTAGTCCTTGGTAAGGCAGCTGCTAGTACACCAACTGCATTCTTCCTGCTTTAAATACCACAGTGCCTTCCTCGATTAAAAACAAGTACTCTGCATATGGTGAGCTCAGCAGTAGATTTCAAATCCTGGCATCAAATACCAGGAGCTGTTTAAAATCCTCCATATCTTCATCTTACATGGCAAAATCTCAGGGTTAAGGGTTGTTTCAGGTTAGGCAGCCTAAACCAGTCCATTTGCTTAATATTTCATTCTTCAAACCAAGAAGCAGCTTTGCATTAATCTTTGGCATTTAACCTACAAGAGGATGAAAAGTCATTATCAGGTACTGCACTGAGGTTTTCCAGAGCAAAGATAAATCCTGGCCATGCTACAGCTTTTCAATGAATGCTGCAGAAATATTTAATCTCTGTACCAGGATTTCTTCCACCTCAGAGCTCTGTTTTGAAGTCAATATTAATTACTTCAGTGGCCAACTATTGGGTTTAATGGGCACCATCATCAGGGTGAATAAGCAGACAATAAGTCCACAGCTTCAGCATCAAAATGCAAAGGCAGCTGTTAATAAACTCTAAATGCAAACTTAGCAGTACAAACCTCCTGCAAGGTTAGATTTTAGTAAAGGATGAAGATTCAGGATCGGATTTGTGTTTCCCTACATGCTGGCTTCTTACCAGGCAGATTTTCAATTTCAGGGGAACTTACCACACATTGAAATGACAGGACGAGTACGTAATCACTCTTTCCATTCAGGCACCAGTTTTCCCCATGCCTATATTTGATTTTGACATTTAACAACACTCTGCACTTGCCTAAAAGCCACCCACATGCTGCAGTGAGGCCACATACGTTTTCAATTTGGCTTTTTCAGCTAACACACAGCCTCTGCAACGCTCCAGCTTTCCCTCCAAAGGGCTCCGTCACAAAGTCCTACAGCACCTGCACAATTCGTGTATGGCCAAACAGGCACACTGATTGTAAAGGCACCATGTAATGCTGCTCTTCGTAAGGAAGCGCTTGCGCTTCGGATACAAAATAAAACCAGTGCCACAGACTCTATAAACCTTCCTCCATCTGTGCTCTTGAGGAGCTGAAGTGCCCCAGGACCCTGACAATGCATGGGAGGATCATAACGTCAAGGGCTTTTGTTGGAAGTGCTGGATTCCATTTATTTTAATAGGCAAGATTACTGTATGGTGTAGCATTGAAATTTACTGGAGCAGCTTTTCAAAAGCAGCCCGGACAGTAAAAACAAACAATGTGCTGACAGACTCTACTCTCTAACATGAAAACCAAGTGATCACAAAAGCGCTTTGATATTGCCATCAGCTCCACAGTCTGCACACCTAAAAATAGTTTTCAAGTACCTAACATGCTGCCCCTCCCCTGTATTTTCTTCTTTGTTGGCTGAATTTAGATGCAGTCTTCAATGGGCTTTCTAGCTTTGATCAGACTTTGGTGGAATTGGAACTTACAGCAAAGCCATAGGAAGGATGAAGAGAGAAATCCGTCCATGATCCTCTAGTGCGAAAAGCCCCCTCAATTTTATCTCTATTTATTGCATGAACTTTGCAGACTTGTGTGTTTGATTGAGTAACTCTACATTCCCGTGGTCTAAACTTAGCATCCTCTCCACAACAGCGCCAGAAGCAAAAGACTCTCCAAGAAGCTTTCAAATCTATATCAATTATTTCAGGAGTGCCAGCAGCAAGGCTGTTGCAATATTTAGGTAGATATCGCTCAGATCAGTAATTTATGAATTAAATGTTTAAGCTTCCATTTCCCCCTAAGCTGTTGCATGGCATTGCTTACTGAAGGCAAGTACTTCTCCTCTTCCTAAGAAGAATAAAGATGTTGCCTTTTTAAGCAAGTGTACGTGGACTCCACACACACGCGCTCACACACGCCTTGGGAGCAGTGTGTTTCATTAGTCTCAACTGGGAGGGCAGATTAAAGAAAAATACCAGAACCCATACCTACAGCCTGACATACCTGCGACGTGTTGCAACGCTCCATCTCCTTTCCCACAGTATCACTACACTTTGCTCAATTTTACTGAAGCACTTGGCAGAAAGCATTCCTGACTCACCACGGATTCTGCTCACTGGGCTGACCAGAGGCAAGTCATAGCTCATAAACTGCCATAAAACACACATGCACACACCACTCCGGATCAATGGTTTCTCTGCTAAAGGATGTTACTGTGTAATACAGCTTTAAGTTTTCAAGTTTGTCATATTTTCTAAACTCTGATCGCTTCCATTTACTTTCAGTTATGTGACATTCCCCTTCAGCGGCCTGAAAGCATGCATTAGCTAAACAATGTGGTTTGGATTTAGTGTTCCCATGCATCATCGTGAAAATGTTTGTCTCAGCAATAGTGTCATTATTGTTACTGGGAACAGCTGCTCTACCATGTCTTCTGATTGTGGAGAGCTGAGTAGCTCCTTTCCCATACCAGCTTGCAAGCAGGGAAATTGAAGCAGGACCACCGGAGGTTTATGAGGGCGCTCTGTTCTGTACCTGGCTGCTTCTTCCTCCCACGAAGGAAGCTCAAAGTGCAGCAAGGCAAGAACAGCAGCAACAAAATTCTGCAAATAGCAATGTCTTTTGGCTCCCTCCACTGGCAGCCTTTCTGGGTTTGGACAGGGGACTAACCTGAGGCGGAAATCCTCCTCTCAGGTGCTGCTCTCTGGCAGTTGGGCTCCATTAGACTTGACGTCCTTTGAGCAAGGATTAAAACAGGGAGTTTGCTGCTAGTCAAGGGGATGTTTAATCAAGAGGAAAGATGTAACCCTTAGCATTCTCAACAGCATTCCCAGCCTCACTCAAGGAAGTTTCCACATCCAGCTCCATATGAGTGATGGTGCCCTGCTGCCTTCACCAGGAGACTCACAGCAGCAGTGCTTTGATGCAGTTCAGCTTGGGCCAGCTGGACACAGAACCAAAGAATCATTTAGGTTGGAAAAGAACTTTAAGACCCTTAAGTCCATTAAACATCTCTAAGGAAAGCTCACAAGACTCAGAGCTCGAGCTCTTAGGAGCACTCTCCAACCTTTCAGAACAAAATCTTCAGAAGTCATTAAGCTTTCTTTTAAGATGGATAAAGTTGTTTCCCAGAATAGCAGAGCATTTGGAATGTCTCCGTGTGGGATGCCATGCTTTTGGTCACTAGGCACTTCTGAAAGTCCAACCTTGGGTAACTTTTTACCTACACAAAGACCACAGCTTTTGAACACTTTTGATTTAGAGCACAAAGATCCATTTTTTAAAGGGTCTTAGATTCTCAGCTTTACTCCAAGAACAGGAATTAAGCACCCTGAACGCTTGTATCAAAGGAGCTTACTTTGAGTAAGGCAACCCATCGCCCATGCACGCCCATACAGCATATCAGAGTGCGTAATAAAACAGCTCAAACAAAGAGTTCAAACAAACTACACAAATTTCTGACAACTTTACCTACAATATTTTTATAGAAATTTTTTCTCTATCCAAAACTAACAATTTCCATCAACCACAAATGCTGAAGTTTCAGTAAACTTAATGGGTGGGAAGAGATGGGGTTTCCTAGGTGAAAAAATACAGACAAAAATGCCAGCAGAATGCCAGGAATGTCACATCCTGTACTGAAGTAGCAGAAAACCAAGTTTTGCCCATTTCTGCTTAGGCAGATATATTCTGCACAGTCTGCCTATAGTCAGAGATACTGCGGTTTCTGCATCATTACTTTCACTCAATCAAATTAAAGAAAGAAAAAACAAATTCCTTCAGCTCAAAGATAGACAAACAAAATGCAGAGTAATGGCTAGCAGCTGCATAGGTAGGAGTGAAAAGGCAGGAACAGGGAATGCAGCCTTCAGCCTTACAACAGGAGAGCTACGCACGGCACAGATCTGAGAGCTTCAAGCCTGACCAGAACGGCTGATTTGTTATGGTGAAATTCCCCAACAGGATACTCAGTGCTATTTGTCAGCCCAGTAGTTTCTCCAGGAAAACTGTCTCCTACCCGTGTTCAAGGCAGAAATTAAGATTGCTGGGCAGCACTCCAGTTTCTGCCTCTCGACAGCACTTCTCCTCAGAGGAAATGGAAGGGACAGATGCTGGCCTAACAAGACACCAGCATCCACCTGCCTTCTTTCAGTGAATACTGGGAGGATTTAACTGCAATACAGAAACCCTGCACCTTCATTTCCATTGGCAGAAGTGAAAACAAGAAAGCCACCAGAATCAGAAGAGTCCCTGGGAGGAACACGGTGTCCGTCCAGGAAACCTGCATCTAATAAAGGATAACCATTGTCCTGGGAAGAAAGGCACCTAAAGAGAGAAGACGGGTAGAAGAAGAGTCAGAGAGTATTTGAGTGTCACACACGTGTGGATGGAAGCAATGATCACACATGGGAAGATATGCAGTGTGTGGCAGCAAATGGCCATGAGGTATCGCACCCTCCATCTCACATCCCAGCCATGTCCACAGACACATGAAAGAAATTTGTTACCTACAGCTTTACTTCTCAAATCAGCCATGTCTTCTGGTTTTACTGTGGTTTACATTATAAAGTAACCTCTGGCAAAGTAGACGGAACAGCAAAACACAAGTGATGATGTGTCTAATCTCTTCATCATGTCAAAGAACCACTTCATTGCCCCACAATGGCCCTACACCAGCACACTGTAACACATGTGCAAGTGAAAAAAGTGCAGTTTTGGTCTCGTAGAAATTAGGCAGAAGCAGAACTATCTTTTCCCACTGGAAGAGGATCTGGACCACAGACTAGAGCAGCCAAAGCAAGAGAGAGCCAGGGGACCTCCCAACAATTCCTCAGTATGCATTTGCAGCCTCATGCAGTGTCTCTGGCAGAAACTTCCTGAGAAGGCAGGCAGTGCTCCTGCCCTCAGGTCCCTTTGAAGAATGAATTCCACCTAGCCAGGAGGGCATGCCATTCAGGACATGACATTTACAGCTCTCAGCAGACTCTGGGCTAACACATTCATAAAAGCCCAGCTCCTTTCCTGCAGCCACTGGGGGAATAGGGGAGGCATTTCAGCTGCAGCACAAAAGAATAGCTTGGTTTATTCTGATGTGAGAGTAACATCATTACTGTGAGAGAAGTTAAGCGAGCAAGCCAGTCCCTCTGACCTCAGCATCGCACAAAATAAGTCAATCGTCCCTATCGATGCCATCCGTCAAGTTCACCAGCCACATGTTCCTCAAACTGAATTCTGCAAAGGGCTGCACAGAGCTCTGCCTATAGCAAAGTGTCAAGAGTATTACTCTAAGGAGTTCTTTGGTTTGGAAACTTACTTCTCAACTACAGTTTGCTTCCTCTTTACCAATTTTAAAGCCATGGAGTTTTTTGCAGTAGTTCCTTTTGGGTTTAGCTTCCACTGCTTACTCAGCTGGGGAAGATAACAGTTTCAGATGTAGGTTGCTCACATGAAAAGGTGCTTGGTAATCTCATACTGATCCCCAGATCACACAGTAAGAGAAGAATCTGGCTGCACTAAGCAGATCTGTAAGGTTGGGGAGGGTTGTTTGTTTTGGTGTACAGAATTGCAATATCTGGGTGTTTGGTACTGGCCTGCACTGAGGCCCACGCGAGTTCCAGCCAACACTGCTTGGCTGCTGACCTGGCTTTGCAAGAGCTGATACTGACCTATTCAAAGGGTCAGAATCATTTGTGTGTATTACAAAACATACCAATACTTTGTTCTGGTACAGCAACCCTCATTGCTGCAGGTTCCAAGCGTGGGCAGGTACTGAACAACTTCCACATTTGGTCCAAATGTACCCTTTTTCATCCAGGGTTATTGCATGAGAAGAAACAGTACAGAAAAACACACCGATGAGAAACAGTATTAAAAAATGATGAGCTGCTCCTGCTGCCTTCATGCAAGCTTAGCAGATCGCTTCTTTCTCTTTATTAGCTTGTTGCCCTGTGCTTTTTTCACCTAATAACAACATTTATGTACAACAAAAGAGCTGCCACACGTTCAAGAATCAATACTAATGCCCCAGGCAGCCCTCAAGAAAAACATCACCGCAATTACTTTTTGCATCCTCCCCAAGACGCCTTTTTTCATACATGCCAGGCAAGACACCTTTCCTCCACTACAATATTGTTGATGTACAGGGTGGAAAACCACTGTTTTTCTTCCTATCACCATGTCACCTCCACACAGGGTAAGAGCAACCTTCTCCTTTAAGGAGTTCACAGCATTCCTCACCCTGGTGTTAGCAGTATGGGCTGCGAGAGCTGTAATTTTATGAGTAAGATGGAAAACCTGAACCCTAACTGCTTATGGTTATGAATACGCTAATTCCATGACGCATCACATTTTTGGAGGCTTCTTTCAGAGGGTGGCTACAGGACGTTCCCTTCTTGGTGCTGGTGAGAGCAGCACATCAGCAAAGTCACCCATAGTCCCTGCTGGGGACTCAGAACTCATCATGCAAGTAACTCAGGCCCCGGGGTGTGCACAGAGGCAAGAAGGGGTGTCATCACAGCACCCCAGAACACATTTGCTGCCAGAAAGCAGGTCTGTGTGGGTTTCACTGGGAGTGAGCAACCAACTAGCCAAAAAAAACAATAGCTGCTTCTTTGTGAACCATTTAAAACATTATCTTGGTTTTACTCAAAGCAGTCTAACAACAGCTCATTTAATGCTGGAAGTCAAAGGGAAACAAATGCTTTCATTCATCCTTTTCAAAAGGCTCTAACAAAACATATCAGAGCGGAACTTTGGAGGCACAGTCCTACCAGAACTGTCAACTGCAAAGCGCAGGGGCATTTGCACAGACTCAGCATATTGCTCGCAGCCAGGGATGCCCACTGCAAGGTGATCTGGTGAATCAATGAGGAACTTGAAAGGAATACTGACTATTCTGTGATTCTGTATCTGTTGAGAACAAGATTTCTAGTTTCATTGTTGTGGGCAGCTGACAACTACAAGGCACAACTCAAGGCTATTTCCTCTTATCCTATCACTGGTTACTTGTAAGAAGAGACCATCACCCACTTCTCCACAACTTCCTTTCAGGTAGCTGTAGACAGCAATTTGGTCTCCTCTCAGCCTCCTTTTCTTCAGGATGTATTCATTCCTCATCTTCGTGCTCCCAAAGGGCAGATGACTGCGTTGCTACAAAGATCATGTGATCCATCTGCCAGCAGTTAATCCTTGAAAATTGGTAATAAAACGGGCAAGCAGATAAGTCTGAACCAAATTCCCACTGATGAAGGACAGATAACACCTCTTCCCACCCAGATTAATAGAAGATACTTGTTTGCTCACAAAGAGCTCCCAACTGCCTCCCAGGTAATGCCTTCAAAAAAGAAGTGGATGAAGAAATGATGCAGAATGCTGTGCTCATTTGGGATGAAAGACAGCAGCAAATGATGGAAATTGATAAGACAGAACAATACAAAACTGGCCATGTGTTTGCATTAGAGTTATTGGAAGCACGATTCACAGGGCTTTGCTCTGTGAACAACAATGCCGTGGGAGTTACGTATGCATCTTCTGCTTTCCTTTGCGACACTCAAGGTGAAAATTAAGTCACTGCCTCTCCCACTCATGACCCACCACTCAAAGGACAGTCTTAAGAAAGGATGAATTCACTGTTGTGGTCACATGAAATCCAGCACCATAAATTCTTCACTTTGCAGGAGATTTTATATGCCTTTTGAGAGTTCCCCATATGGCAAGGATTCCTTCAGTCTAATTCTTGTTTACCCTAGCATGTTACTTCCAGTGACTTTGTTGCTTATCTCATCTGTGGTATGATTTATGTTAACTCATTTCCTATAAAAGCATGTACTAATAAAATGAAAAAATAGTGAAGAAAGAGCTTTGAATTGGCATGGGACATTCCATGACTAACCAGATTCAAATCCTTTTAAATTACTGTTTCAGCAAACATTTCAGGCTCTGAAGGGCAATTTTCCCCTTTTCTAGAGTTCCCAGAAGATCATTTCATTGGTGCTTTCAGTAACTCACTGATGGAATAGATAATCTTGTACTAGAAGCACTAGGTCCTCTCTTTAAAGGACACCTGCTGTTCCTGGTAAAGGAAGTGCCAACTGCAGCCTGGGCTGCATCAAAAGAAGTCTTACCAGTAAGGAAAGTGATCCTCCTCCTGTATTCTGCTCTCATGAGACCTCATCTGGAGTACTGCATCCAGTTCTGGAGCCCCCAACACAGGAAGGAGATTGAGCTGTTGGAACGTGTCCAGAGGAAGGCCACGAGGATCACTGGAGGGCTAGAGCACCTCTCCTACAGGGACAGGCTGAGAGAGTTGAGGCTGTTCAGCCTAGAGGAGAGAAGACTCCAGGGAGATCTTAGAGCGGTTGTGGATGCCTCCTCCCTGAAAGCGTTCAATGACAGGTTGGCCGGGGCCTTGAGCACCCTGGTCTGGTGGGGGTTGTCCCTGCTCATGGCAGAGGGGTTGGAACTAGATGCTCTTTAAGGTCCCTCCAACCCAAACCTATGAATCCATGTGCAAGCTTCATATCCATCCCAAATAATCTTCACAAACAAATGCTTACAGAAAAAGAACACACAAACATCCAAAAACTTCACAGGATAAAATATACCATTTTTACCTTTCAGTAGCTCCCTGGAACCCCCCTGCAAGGTCTGGCTTGGACCTGCAAACCACTGAGAATCCACCATGGCTTGTGCTTGCAAGAAGGCTGTGGTTTCCTTCAGGTAAAGGACTCTGTCACCAAGCACCATGATGTCCCTGGCAGAGAACAACTCTGACCTGAAAGACTCAAAGCAGACAGCCAGAGCATTCGTTAGTAAACAGGAAACAAGACGTAGTGTACTGTGTTAGCATCTGACAAGTTTACAATGTGTTAGTAAATTACTTCAAGATGGAAGTCAATCTGCTTTATTTGCAAATGTACCCCCAAAAATGTAATTACCCAATAAAACTGCTTATCAAGCACTGCCATTCTTTGCGGGAGATAGATGATAAAGTCAACCACGTGCATGACATGGTCATCCCAGACAGGATGTCGTAAGACGCATTTATCAGTTTGTAGGACTTTTTGCATTAAAAAAGGATTTTTAATCTGAGCTGAAATCCTCTGGAATTCTGGCTGATACTAAATAGTTTCAAGTTAAGCACTTTGGAGAGATTCAGGCTTACGCTTATCATTGCAATAGGAGGCTTGTCTTGCAGTGGTAGCAACTAGAAAGGTAGCCTCGGCTAAGATAGATTACAACTCATAGGCAGGTATTTCAACATTTTTAAAAACCTTTCAGGTTCCAGGTAAAGTTTCAGGAGATTTGAACACACACAACTGGCAAACAGCTATACCCACTGCTTCTGAGGTACTTTCTGTAATAGTCCAGAGTCATTTCTGTGGAATGACAGGAGACCAGAGTCTTACGAGTGAAGCCAATGAACTGCTCCAGTTTTAAGCTTGTTTCTCATTTTCTATTTAAAAAAAACCACCCCAAACATTAATTATACTGACTATCGTCTGGAGACACCGTAAGTCAGAATCTTCCCTTCAGATACAGGCTGACACAAGCCACAGAGATAACTGGAACATATATTTGCCCACATCCTGTTTTACCAATGTACCTCTCAGCCCTGTGTTCAAACGCAGCTCTACCCATACGCTGGTAATTAGTGTCCTCCCTCCTGAGAAACATGGGGTTATTTTTTGAAGCCAGTTACTCTGATATGACTACCTGCCTAGGAACAGCTGAAGTGAGATGATAATGGCAGCTACACAGCTGTGAAATGAGTTCCTTCTTCTTCTGAAGTAGGATGGATTTCAAAGAATCCTGGAGAAGTATAGTCTTATATTCATCAAATCACACCCATCCCCAGTTACAGAGTGCAGGCAATGAACATTTGGAACACCAACCTTCAAAGGACCACACCACTGACTTAAAGAAAAATTAACCAACCTCAACCACATTTAAAATGAGCAGCGGTTTACTTTGCAAATCAAAACTGTTGAGTACAGAATTTAGTTTCACCTAGGGAAAACAAAGCCTACAAATCCCCAAAAGATGGAATCTTCTTCATTCTTAATCTCACAAAGCGCTTCCATTTGTTGCAGTGCAAGCGATGGAACTCGGCGGGAACCACAAATGCTGCTCAGGATGAGTTACTGCGTGTAAAACACTCAGCCAGAGGAATTCTATTTTTCTGAAATGAATAGAGTCCTGTTCATCCTCTGCCTCTTTTTCATCTCCATAGGTGAGGTAAAAAACTATTTACCTGCCTTCAACTTTGTCTAGACATACTATACACGGCATTCCTGCTGGAAGCTCTGTACCTACCACAGTGGGCACAACATGAAAACCTGAAAAGTGATAATAGCTACTTCCTGAATGACATGGAGTATGTGCAAACCACAAGTTGTGTTTAAATAAGAGCAGTGTCCATAAAGCATCCTTGAGTTTTGTTAAATCAGTGGTTTGTATAAAAGCATGGGGTAGCTTGCTATACAGGTCTGTGATCTTGGCTACGTTTGGGATTATGAAGTGTCTGTTCTGGCTACATCAACTGTACAGCTTGCGTTACCGTCACTCAGCTCTTTCAGCTCTAAGAACACACTAAGTACTGGCACTGATTCACTGTCAGTGTCATTTCTTTCAACGAGTCTTCTGTCTAGTGCTACAAAGAATAGTCTGGCTTTGGGGACTGGAGGAGACAAGCAGGCAAAAGGGCTGGTTTATGAAAGACTGTTACACAGCCAAGACATCTTTAAATAGAAATGGGTAAAAAAAGCCTTTGCCAATATATTGCTTCTCAAAAACATCAAGCCAAACTGGAGTTGTATTTATAGGATCATAAGGATTGCTCAAGTCAGTAGGGACCTCAGCAGTTCTTTACTCCAACCTCCTGCTGAAGGTAGAGGCAACCATGAGCTCAAACCATGTGCTTGGGCCTTTCTCCAGTCAAGTGCTGAAAAGGATGGAGGCTGAGCAACAACCCTGTGCCACTACCTCACTGTCCTCGTGGTGAAAAGGTATCTCCTCACACTCAGTATGAACATCTCTTATCTCATCTTGTGCCTGCTATCTCTTGCCCATCGTGCACCATTGTAGAAGATCATGGCGCTATCTCCTCAGTGATCTCCAATAGTTATGGAAGGAGAGAGGGCACACTGGTAGAAGCCTCCTTGTCTCACAGTCCTGCAGCCTCACAGCACAAGTGGACCAGCTGTAACCATCCCAGTTTGCCAACATCTGCAGCTCTGTTGGAAGTGCATTCCGTTGTCTTCTCCATGTCTCTTATGAAAATGCTAAGCAAATGAGGTGCGAGGATAGACCCTGCAGTGCTCCTCTTGTTAAATCTCCGAGCAGTGTGTGAACCATTAATGACCACTCTCTCAGGTAAACCACCCAACCAATTATTTCAGTGTGCTTGTTCAGCCTTTAAACTGTAACATCGTTATGATTCAATAATTATCTTGGATACCAGAACATGATGCATGAGAGTGGCAAAAGCACTGCTAAAATCAAGGGAAATGACACTGCTCTCCCTTCATCCACAAACGCACCATTTGCTGCATAGGAAGCAGCCATATCATCCAGCATGCTTTATCTTCGGTTGATTCATGACGACTGTTCCTGATAACCATCTTCTTCTTTATTTGCCAAAAAAAATTGTTTAAAGAGGACTGACTTCATGGTTTTCCCTGACTGAAGTGAGACTGGCTGACCTGTAGTTCTCTAGACTGAACTCGTGGTCTTTTTTGAACACAGCCACCATACTTGACATTATTCTGTCACTGGAGATGGATCCTTAGATGCAGGCTGTCTGGTCTGATAGACCTGTATGGCTCAAGTTTTGACAAATAATCCTTCACTCAGTCCTTAGGTACTGCTGGTAGTTGTCCACAAATCCTGAGACTACATTCAGAGACCTAGGAGTCCTTGTTGGTAGACGGCGAATTAAGCAAGGCATTGAGTGTCTTACCTATGGCTGTTCTCACTAAATCACGTCCTCCTCAGTCTTTTCCAGAACACTAAACCTATTCTACAGCTGCAGAAGTAAGAGTCTAGGAAGAGATAAGGAAACATTTTCTCACTTCCAGGAACCACAGGTCTCCTCCATTTGGAGGAGATATCCCGTCTTCTGTGCAGCNAAGAGATAAGGAAACATTTTCTCACTTCCAGGAACCACAGGTCTCCTCCATTTGGAGGAGATATTCCGTCTTCTGTGCAGCTGAAGGCTCAGGCTGCTGTTAAATGAGCACTTAACTTTACCAGGATCATCCTTCCTAGCAGTAGCCAAGACAAAGATGACAGAGTAAACTCCCAGAAGAGAGCAGTGAACAGGAGTCTAAAAGCCAGCCCAAACACCTGCATGCACATTAGCCCACCAACAGCCATGCCCATGGCCCCTCCTCCAGGTAGTGCTACCCAGGGGCCAGCCAACCGGCCAAGGTTCACTGTGCCCAGGCATCAGCCCCCATGAGCCCAGGGCTTGGTGGGTCCCTTCTCCTACACAACTACTGCCCAAATGCCTGCCAAGGACACTTTGCTTAGCTGGTGCGTGCCACTGCTGCTGCACACTGGTGTTTATGAAACAAACCCTCACTTCACAATGTGATTTCAAGCACTGATATTCCATGTTCCATTTTGAAATGCCTTTGTGTATGGAGTAACAAGAGGTTCTTATATTTGGATTTTATCGAGTCAGTCTTTCTGACACGGTTAGATTTACTTCAAGGAGAGTCATAGAGCTGTAGCCACACTACTAAAATAGATCTAACATAAACTTTTATAGGAGATGTGAGAACATTTTCTTCCTAGATGGAATTTGCTCTAGTAGCATAATGTGTTAAAGCATTAAGGCTATTTCACCGAAGGTATGATATCCACGTTTCAGGTTCCTTTCCATGAGACTGGCTAGAACATAGAACAAAGACAATCTGCTTTATAACCTAAATCAGGCAGTCATTTGGTAAGAAGCCAATATCCCTGAATGGGAAACTGTCTTGAAATGATTCATGGAAATGCAGTTCAGACCCTGTTGCTATTAAATCCAATGGAAGTTTTCCCACTGAAATAAATTGTTACAGATCTAACCATAACAGATCTAATCACAACACAAAGACAAGATGCGATGCAAGAGAACTTATCTTCAAGTAGGATTTACTCTGTATTTTACGCAGGTTTCAAATGATTGGAAGGACTTAAAGGGGAGTGGGAGAGAAGCAGAGTCCTAACTCAAATACAGAGAACCAAGGTGCATGACAACACAGGCAGTGCTGCTTGCTGGGACCTATTCATGTATTTGTTTTCATTTTTTAAGCTGTTGCTCCTGTTCTTCTCTTTCTCCTCTTGAGAGTGTTTATTCATTGACCCACCACACACTGTCCTGCTCAGGATGGCCCTAGGTTTTATTTGGGCTTGTTGTAAACCATTGTTTTATTGCCCTGACTGGTCACTACATCTTGTATAAATAGTTTTCAGGAGGTTGTTTTGGAGATTGCTTAATGCTTGTGGTAGTCTAAGCATGGTCAGGAGCCCAAACAATTGAGAAGTTAGCTTAGGGGGACATCATCAGGTTGGAGGTCATTACAAGAATGTACCTGTATTAGAAACCTAAGGGATAGAATTACATGATGTCCACAGGTCAATCCCAACCCCTACCATTCTGTGATTACATCTAGTTCTACTGTTCCTGCATTTTCTGAGACACACACGTTCTCTTGTTTATTTTTTTAACACACTTCATTTGTCCAGAAAAAGTGAACAGATATATATACTAATTTTCATTCTAGTACAGAACCAGCCACACCGCTACAATCCTGTGGCTGCTACTACATTATGTTTTATCCATATAAGCATGCTTTTGCTCTATCACCTTTAAAGAACACCTATAGTGAATAAACTCAATGGAGATGGCTCACATTTAAATGCCATTTTCTTTTTCTTAAAAAGGTATAAAAAATAACACATCTTTGTCACAGGCCTCCCAATTTTCTTTTCAACAAGGCATTCGGAAAAAGCAAACTATGAAAAAGCTTATCCAAAAGTTCATGCCCAAACTGATCTTGTTATATAACAGAATGGTCTTGATGTACTGTGGAAATGTTAATCATGTGCAGATGACTAAATCCAGTAGTTTTTAACAAGTGAATTCTGTGAAAAAAATGATTCCTTAAGTATGTTCACGGAATACTACCAAGATCCATGAATGGAAACAAAACGCTCAATAAAAACCTCTTATGCTGGAAAAGGACACTAATTAAATTAATTTTTAAAAGTCTTTCACAGAATCATAGACTGTTCCAGGCTGGAAGAAACCTCCAGAGGCCATCTAGTCCAACCTCCCTGCACAAGCAGGGACAGCTCTACCTAGGTCAGGTTGCTCAGAGCCTCAGCAAGCCTGAGCTTCAATGACTCCAGCAATGGGTCCTCACCACCTCCTGGGGCAGCCCATTCCAGCCATCAACCCCCCTCACATTGAAGAACTTGCTTCTAATCTCCAGCCTAAATCTCTTCTCCCAGCTGGAACCCAGTGCTCCTTGTCCTATCCATACAAACCCTTTGGAATAGACCTTCCCCTGCCTTTATGTAGCCGCCCTCAAGGACTGGGAGGTCAAAAAAAGGTGTCCTCCTGGAGCCTTCTCTTCTCCAGGCTGAACACCCCCAACTCTCTCAGTCTGTCCTCACAGGAGAGATGCTCCATTCCCCTGATCATTTTGGTGGCCCTCTTCTGGATGAGCAATTTGCTCTACTCAGTGCTAATCCCTGGGATAGAAACATTTAAACTGACTTACAGTCATATACAACCAATAAAGTCACTGTGTGCACTGATGGAAGCGATGTGCTCTGGTTTAGTCAGGTCTATTTAAAATCAGGTTTCAGTGGAACTTTGCACGGCAGACAAGACCTACAACTCCTGTCTCTGCTTTAGCTGAAAGCCGAGTGAGAAATTCTTCTGGTGAAATCAAGAGCCAAACGTCTGGCACAGTTCAGCCTCCTTTCTCTGTATCTGCAAATATTTACAATGCATATAAGATGACAAGGTTCTCAGCTTCCCCTGGTCCTGGCTCCCTCTTATTCCTAAATGAGGGGACATTTAGCGATTCAGCTTAAAGGCCTCTGAATGTGAAAGGTATTGTTTAGGTTAGCTGGATCCCTCTGTCATGTATTTCCTAGAAAGGATTTTAAAGCTCTATCTGTTTAACAACTACTGTGTGCTAAAGACAAATGGATATCCAAAAGGTCTCCTAATCTGCTGGGAAACTGTCTCTCTCTAATGCTTGAAAAATTGCAGAACAAAAAAAAAGAAAAAGAAACAAAAGGAAAAGATAAGGAAGCCTTTGTGTTTTGGAAAAGAGATGAATTGGAAAGGATGAGGGGAAAGAATATTGAATGTATGGGAGAATTCTGCCAAAAGTCTGCTGTTCTGCTCCTTTATGCTTTCTGCTGTTTCTCCCACCAGCACTATCGATATAAAATACCACTAAGTTAGCAAAATAGCAGCTCCCACCCACTTGGCAAAGACGTGGCTTTTATTCAAGGGTATTAGGAGTTACTATCAGTGCCTGCTCACTGCCTCCACACAAACATGAAGGCATCTAAATGCACTTGGTGTTTCTAGTTGGAATCATGTATTTCCTGCCACGATTAGTAGTGTGAGAGGAAATGCCTCAGTCCAAGCAGGCAGCAGCCTGGCACACACCTGCTAGCAGCCCTTACGCATCTATCGACAGTGTGAGTCCAACACAAGATGCTACACTATGGCCAATGAAGAGTGGTATCCCATAGACATGACATACAGAATCACAGTATCGCAGAGGATTGGAAGGGACCTTGAAAGATCATCCAGTCGAATCCCCCCGCCAAATCAGGATCACCTAGATCCAGTCACACAGGAACATTTAAACATCTCCAGATAAAAAGATTCCACAACCCCCCTGGGCAGCCCCTTCCGGTGCTCTGTCACCCTCACTTAGAATACACATAGTGGAAATGCAAGTGATCCAAAATGGGTTCTTGCCTCACCCACAGGGAATCTGAACCCTCACTTGGGATGTCCAAGATATGAGGGATGCTACAGCAGCCAGGCTCTCAGACTGGATTCTACGCTGGGATAAAAGCCCCTTCCACCAAGGCTGCTCAGCTGAATGGTCAGGAAAAGGCAACCCCTGCAAGCAACGCTGAGACAGCTCTCAAGAGAACACATGAACAGGTACAAATGTTCTCATGGAGAAAGACCCGAAGATTGATTGTCTTGATATCTAACAGGTTACCCCCAAAGAAGTGTAAAGCTTATATTAGAGGCATCTGCCCTGACATTACAACCAACCAAAGACAGACATTGCTCAAAATGACACCAGTACAAGCTATTGACAGTCAATAAAACATTGCAAATAAAATTCCACAGAAGTAAAGAAAGAGCAGTAAGCAGAGCACTAAAATAAATACCTCTTGATCTTGCTTTGAACCAAACAAACAGGGAAATACACGTTCTCTGAGTAGGTCATTGCAGACCGATTTCCAAAGGAAATTCATTAAATACTAAGCTGGCTCTCACCGTTTGAATGCAGTGACATGATGAGTTTCTTGCAAATGCATGCCAAAAAACCTAATCCAAACTGGAAAGAAGAGAGGAAAGCTCCTATGAGACAATTTTTATAAAAAGCTTCATGCAGGGCCTCCACCCTCAAGTACTGTACCAGCCACCTTAGCTTTTCCACTCTACCTGGTCCAAGAAAATACCAACTAATATATTAAAAACTCTATCTTGAATATGGTTGGGAAAGGACAGGGGCAGCACTCCGTTTTAATAAAGATAGACAGACTTAGATGGGGTGTTAGAAAAAAGTTCTTCACAATCAGGCAATCAGGGTGGTGAAACACTTGAACAGGTTGTCCAGAGGAGCAGCTCCATCCCTAGAGCCATTCAAGGTGAGGCTTGATGAAGCTCTGAGCAACCTGATGTAGTTAAAGATGTACCTGCTCACTGCAGAGGGCTTGGACTGGATGACCTTTAAAGGTCCTTTCCAGTCCAACACATACTGTGGTTCAATGAAACACATTCTGTGATTATCAGATGACCCATAAGTCAAGACAAAGTACAGACAGATGATTAGTCTATTAGACTAGCCAATGAGTAAGCTGCAGTAATACAGACGGGAAAAAATATGAAAAGATTTCAAATTGCTTAGTCCCTCTAAGAACCAGGCCGTTTGGAGTGGAAAAGCCTAGACAAGTTATTAAAACATTATGTTGAGTGCATGTAGACAGAGACTATACCCTGTTCCCAGTTGTGTAAATAAATGGTTTTGACACTGATAACCAGGATTTCAAGCAAAAGCTCTTCTCCTTCCAGCAGTACAATTGGCTTCCTTGAGAAGGGCATTTAACCCTCTCAACCTCAGCATTCCTATGTCTAAAATCAGCCTAGCCTGCATCTTACACCACAAACACAGTAAAGGTGTCATTAAAAGGCTGTAAGCTACAGATTTCTACAAATAATTTTTTTAAAAAATATTCCTTTACCTCATTTCCCTGCTCTCATGTGGTTTCTCATCATTTGTGATTTAATGGCAAGGACACACTACTACAAGCAGAGAACACGCGTGTGCCTTCAACCCAGTTAAAAATAACATCATTAGTGCTGGTATTATTTATCAATGAGTGGGGATCAGATCTCTGCACCTGACAGTGCAGTTACAAGGAAAACCAGTCAATAGCACAGAATCACAGAACTACTGAGGCTGGAAAAGACCTCTAAGATCATCTAGCCCCGGAACCCGACATCACCACATCAGCTAGACCAAAGCACTAAGTGCCACATCCTCTTAAACATCTCTAGGGATGAGGACTCCACCACCTTCCTCAGCAGTTCATTCCAGCATCTAGTCACCCCTTGCCTAGACTGGCCTTCTCCCTCTTGTTCCTTATCCCCAACACCAGGACTCTGCTTCAGGCTTTTTCCCCCTATGCTGTCACTTGAATTTCCCACTCACCTACTGTCACAACTCCACATACTGAATGGCAGCAGCTAATAAAACTATGCTTATGTTTTTATGGCTCTGCATAGAACTCTCCTCTCTGTGCTGTGCCTCTGTGTACGTGGAGTGTACTGAAGAACAAGCCTCCCTTGTGATTGCGTGAAGTAATATTTAACAGCTTCACAAGACTGCTATCATTTCTTTAAAGGGTATTTCATTTCTCAAACGTCCTGAAATTCATTAAAGTATCTGGGACCATCTGTTTCCGCTTTGTAAATAAATAACCCTTTCTGTCATGGCAACCACTGTGACGAGCTACTGGCATTTATGAGGATGTAGCAACTCTCGCAGGAACAGAAAGAGTGACATGCATGTGAACACCAAAGAGAATCCATTTCAAATAAGGTGAACTTGGATGCAGTGCCTGGCGCCACAACAGAGATGATGTCCTGACTTGTAACTCGGGAACACTGAGGCATAACTCTTACATAAATGGATGTCTGTATTCCCATATCCAGCAAAGACCCTCAGGGGGTTGCAGCCCTCTTCAAGTCAGACCCATTTTTTGAATGAGTTCAGCAGTCATTCAATGACATCTTTACCAGATCAGCCCTTCTGCAGACACAGATGCCTTTCCAGTGAGGTTGGCTGCCTTGTAGTGGAAACTGTCACATCTGCCAGATGGTGGCCAGACACCAGAGCAGGCTGCACCAATGAGTGGAATGCCCCATCCCACGGCCGGATGTGATTCCTCTCTGTGTACGTGCACACTCCACCTGTGGTGGTGCCCATACAGGCAGCCTGTCCTCCTCCCTGAGCCAAAAAGAGAACCGCTCTCTTCCTCACTGGGCCAGCAGAAATCATTTCAAGTTTCCCACAGGCGAAAGTCACCATGTGCATGTTTTATGTAAGGGCCAGGAGGAGCTGGAGCAGCTCCCTCGCCGCCCACCAGTGAGCTGTGAAACACAGGTGATTAGTTCCAGATGCTGCTGCAGCACAGTTCCTTCTGCAGAAAGTGCAGAAGTCACTTCTTTCAGTTTCACAAGACACCCCAGAACTGGAAAACACACCAAAAGTCAGTGAGGATTTGTTACCCCTCCTTCAACACCAGGCAGGCATCCACAGGGTTGGGGTCAGATACCTGTGGAAGGACTTCTCCAGGAGCTGGAAGGATTTGTGTTAAACTCACTAAGAATCTTATAGCTCATTCACAGTGGACCTTACAGCAAGAATCAGAACCTCATCTTATGTTCCCACCCAGTGTCACAGCATGCCAAGCCCTGTGTTTGCCAACCCTCAACAGTCCCGTTCACACTCTAACAGGGACCTTGTTTCAGACAGGTGAAAAAAGCCCTGCGACAGAGACCAGAGGAACAGGATGCTGCTTCAAAACTCACTATCTTTGATCTGTTTGTTCTTGCCTCCTTTTATGAGAGACTCTAGTGACAGTACAAGGGGGATGGTTTCAAACTAAAAGAGAGGAGATTTAGATTAGATCTTAGGAAGAAATTTCCCCCTGTGAGGGTGCTGAGGCACTGGAACAGGTTGCCCAGGGAGGCTGTGGCTGCTCCATCCCTGGAGGTGTTCAAGGCCAGATTGGAAGGGGTTCTGTCCCTTGCCGATCCATGATGATCTCTGAGATCCCTTCCAACCTAAACCATTCCACAATCCTATGATCTTGGCAGAACTTGCCATGTACATTTTGCATATTTGGGTCAGGGGGAATCCAGCTTTAATTGTTCATGAAAAAAACAGAGCAGTAGAGAAGCTGAGCCTGCAGTTTTCAGACATATCAGAAAATATCATTTCTTAGAGCCTGAAAACATTCCAGTGTGAAATATCTGGGGCTCATGGAAAGGTAATTGTGCAAATATACAGGCCATGTGTAAATATAAAAGTACTTACAAGGTCCCCCAAGGATTTTAGTCAGACAGATTGCTGGCTCGTCCTCACTATCCTTGTCATTATATTTTCCTGCATTCATGTTTCTATTGTATATACTTGGTTTTAAGGACTGTGGTAACTACCAAGACACTTGCAAGTGCAGTGAGCTATTGCTCAGCCTCCAGCCCTTTCTATCAAAGGAAAGCGCTGCTGATCAGGTTTCCACAAGCCCTCCTCTCAGCCACCTCCACGCTTTCTCCTCAACCACTGCTCTGTGTAAGCCTGTAGCTCCTAACCTTGAAGGCACAGAGCCAGCTCCAGCTCTGAGCCTAGTCATTTTAGGAAAGGGAATGGCTAAGGGTGGGAAGGGTTTATTTGAGGCTGGAGGAAGGGTTATATCTGCTGATATTTGTTGTAGCATGGGAAGAGTAATTTGTTTTGTTTGTTCAGACTCCACACTAAAAATAAACAGCAATGCAACCAGAATCTTGGGCATCTTTATATCATTCCACCAATCTAAATAAATAAAGTCGTTCTAATTCATGTAGTAACTTCATGTGGCAGCTTCATTAAATAATCAGAATTACAGCAGGTCAAATACCATCTCAAGTTCACAAGAAAATTTGCCTTTTGCTTAGGAAGCTGTCAATACCTGGCAAAGGCAGGAGACACTGAAAGCCTCACAAGGTCTACAAGCACTGGTCTCCCATCTGTAACTCACAAGACTGAGAAATAATTTGGTTTGGCCAAAGCAACCTAAGGAAATGGGGCAGATCCAAAATGAGAAGAGTCTCCTGCATTCCTCCTCATAGCCTTCCTTGTCCTGTCTCATTTGCATTTCTAAATTAATACAATTACACTTTTCCATGTGGTTTTATTTCCATTTAAATTTGGATACCGAAATCTTTTCATGCTACATTTGAAATCTGATGTTAACATTCAAGGGTAAAAAAACTCAGAGAAAACAGTGTCTCTGGCCACTGGAGATTAGGGCTGAAGAGGCTCATTTGAGTAGATCCCTCAGTGTCACTAAGTCTCCTAGAAAGACAGATAATCTATGACCTTCTGGAAACTACAAGGCTAAGCAGCCTTGTTTGTCACCATCTGTCACCTTCCATTTATATTCATGTTAAAACAACTTCCTTCATGCAGATTCATGTTCAACAAGTCTTGTACAGTTGTTTCTCCAGCAATGGGATCACACTAAACCCAAAACCCAGCACAGAAGAGGCAGAAAAAGGGAGTAAAAAGCACTTTGCCATGTTTGCCTAAGAGTGACATAGAGGCAACTTAAAGCCTAGCTGCAATTTTAATCTCACCCCCATCTCAACACCTTCCCTCCATCTTTTCAGTAGCAGCCAGCCAAAGTGTGGCCTCCTTGGCAGCAGCTCCCTTTTTCCTTTGTGCAGCCCCAACAGGATCCAGTGCCAAGACTCTGCAGAAGATGGGCTGGATGCTTTCTGATGCCACACCATTGCTAATTGCACCCCCTAATGATGTCTCTAAGAGTGAAAGCACCAAGCAGCCATGAAGCTCTCCACCAAAGAGGTGGATGAGGTGCACCGCATACGTCTTGGCAAGTTGTCTGTGAATGAACATGTGTGTCAGCAAGAAGGGTAAGGAATCTTTTTGTGTAGTAGTTGTTAGTCTAAGTCCAAACCAAAAGCACTCCCTTCTCCCCCCTCAAAGTCCAGTGCCTTTCAAAATCCAAAGCCTCAACTAAAATGTTCACTAACTACCCCAAATTTTATAACAGGCCAAACCAGGACCTTGGATCCCAAATAACCCTCATACTTGGGTTGGCTCAAATTTTGTACCCAATATCTGTTGTGTGGGCTAAGGCAAAACTAGAGGGGAGCTAAAAAAAAAGCCATCAGCCTTGGTCCATGGCTCTTTAATACAGGGCCACCTCTGATACACTCTAAAAAATATAATGAGACCACTATAATATATATTCCAGCCAAAATTCTTGGCTCCCCAAACCAGCTTTATATGGTATGCAATACAGAAACACCCAGGAGACGCCGTAAGAACTCTGACAAGGCTAATATTAAGCTAGAACAAAACAGAACTACTGGCACCGGCTCCACTCAGCTCTTAAGTAAACTTGTCCCATTAAAAAGTAGCCTTTAAGATATTTTCTCTCTGAAGTGTATAGTAGCTTATAAAAAGCAGGAAGGGTTGCCAAGTCATAGATGTGTTCAAGTACTCCTTACCCTCATTAAGGAACATTCCCTGGCAGGCAGCAGCTCTGAGTGCTCCAGTGAACCAGGTTTTATAAGGGGGGTGTTTACAGTGGTGTGCCATGTAGCTGGAAATCACAGTGCACCACAGCAGCCCTGTCCTGGTTACAGCTGGGTCTGGAGCCGTATCACCCAGGTCACAGGATACCACAGGCAAGGTGATCAATGAGGCTCCAAAACAATGATAGCTATTAAGAAAATAAATCTCCAGCCTGTCCACTCCACAGTAAGGAAAGCATCCAGAAATGCCAGTAACTAGATACAAATTAGGTAGTGAGGATCCACTGAGGGCCTGGATCTCACTTCCACCCATTTCATACATAACAGTATTTACAGAAACCGTGAGCGTGTACATACATAATTCAGCTTCTTAATGTACTCATTGATTTCCACAGCAGTTAGGAGTTAAATTCTTTTGTGAATCTGGACCCTAACATCACCTCGCACTTGGTTCATGTACAGGCTGTTTTCTCCCGCTCAGGGATATAATCCAGCCCTGTAAGAGGAACCAACATATGATCAAATACAGAAGGTCTTTTCATCCTTAATGCCATTGAAGAACTGAGAAAGACAAGATCTGCACTTTCTCTCTCACAGGAAGAGTGTGGAGGACCTAAATCCATGTATTCCCTGGAGTATCTCAGGTTTCTTCCCTGCTACCCACCCAGACACTGTTTTCCAAAGGCTTTGCCATTGTACTTGCAGGAGGATCACAATTTATGTGGCATTTGTATGATGTTTAAGCCAGCTGTTATTTATCCAAATCTTTCACTCTGCATACACAAACACACATCAACACCTGTCCATAAACACATGCTAGTTACCAGTTCCTATGAGCTGACCCCTGTGTCCCTGTTATCATTTGGGGAATCCAGCAATACATGGTTTGTATCTTTTGTGATCTTACATAATAATTGTGAACATAGAAGATGTAGAACCTACCACACACATTAACTGTGTCCTCTACAGTTTCCCAGAGCAGCAACAACATGGTTGTGAACCCTCAGCCAAGCTGACAGAACTACAAAAAGAGAATAGCGTCGCAAAAGGATGCCTGGGTACAGGCATTTGAAGATAAAGATGCTCTCAACAAGCAGCAAATGAGTGGAGCATTAAAAAAAATCAGAGCCTCATGTATTCTGGATAGGCACTTTGAGATAAAACAAAGACTAGTGAAGCAGTAGGCAGCCTCCCACAGCATCTTACTAGCTGCTGGACCTGTCAGAGAAAAAATACTTCAGAAATGTGTCCAATCTAAACCTCTGTCAGTCTAAGACTGCTGCCCCATGTCCTATCACTGCAGGTTCTGATTAAAAAGTCTCTCTCCACCTTATATGCCCCAAGTACTGAAAAGCTGCAATAAGATCTCCCTGGAGCCTTCTCTTCTCCAGACTGAACAATTTCAACTCTCACAGCCTTTCTTCACAGGAGAGGTGCTCCAGCCCTCTGATCATATTTGTGGCCTGTGGACCTGAGCCAACAGATCCATATCTTTCTTTTACTGAGGACCCCAGAGGTGGATGCAGCACTCCAGGTGGGGTCTCACGAGAGCAGAGTAAAGAGAAAGAATGACCTTCCTCAGTCCGCTGGTAATACTTCTTTCCGTACAACCCCAGACCCAATCGGCTTTCTGAGCTGCAATTACACAGTCAACTCTTCCCTAATTTTTTTCGTCTACCATTAGTCCCAAATCCACAGGGCTGCTCTAAATCCATTTCTTACCCTGTCTGTACTGATACTGGTGATTGGCCCAACACAGGTGCATGACCACGTTGAGCTCCATAATGTTGACAATGGCACACTCCGCAAGTTAGTGGTAATCTCTCTGGATGGCATCCTTTCCCCCAAGTATATCAACTGTACTACTCAGCTTTATGCCATCTGCAAACTTTCTAGGCATATAATCCCACTGTCTGTGTCATTAATAAAGTTAATCATAGAATCATTAGGGGTCAGAAGGGACCTTGAAATCTAATCCAATCCCCCTGCCACAGAAGGATCACCTAGACCAAACAGCACAGGAACACATCCAGGCAGGAGTTAATGAACAGTACTGGTCACAGAAGACTCCCGAGATATACCACTTGTTAGTGACCTCCATTTTGGACATTAGGCTGTTAACTGCAACTCTTTGCATGGGGTCACCCAGTTTATTCCTTATCCATCCAATGTTCCATCCATCAAACCATTATCTCTCCAATTTAGCTAAAATGATGTTGTATGGGACTGTATCAGATGCCTTACAGAAGTCCAAGCAGATGACACCCATAGCTCTCCCCTTGCTAACTGATGCAGTCACTGTATTGTAGAAGGCTACTAGATTAGCCAGGCATGGTTTGTAAAGACATACTGGCTGTCTCAAATTACCTCCCTGTCTGCCAAATGCCTTGACTTAGCTTACAGCAGGATCTGTTCCACTATCCTGCTGGGCACTAAGGTGAGGGTGACTGGTGGGTAGTTCCTAGGGTCATCTTTTTTTATTCTTTTCAACAGTGAATGTGATGTTTCCTGTTTTCCAGTCACCGAGGACTTCATCTGACTGCCAGGACTTTTCAGATATGATGGAGAGCAGCTCAGTAATTGCATCTGCCAATTCAGATGTGTATCAGTGTATTCAGACAGTATCTATGAGGATTTAGACTGAAACTTGGCAGCCTGTGAAGTGTCCAGCTACAAAATCCCTATCAGGTTGTGACAGTATGTGTTTTGCTTTAGTGTATCAGTATATCCTGTGACCAAGCTATCCAGAAACTTCCTTTACTGTTCCTGGAGGGGAAAGGAGTGGGAGGGAAATGAAATTTTATACATAGATATATATATTTTTATATATATATATAAATATATGTTGTCCTTCAAGTGTATAGGACCTCACTCTGAACCAAGAAAGCAGCTATAATTCTCTCCATGGACTTGTCATCTAACTGGAATACCATGGGAAACTTTATGGCTTCTTCCCCTCTGTTTTATCTGCCATGGTACATGTATAAGTCATCTGTAATGTCACAGACTGTTTTTATTTCCTCCTACCACACCGCTGGCTCTTTTTCCCCCTCATGTCAAATACAGTCAGATTATACCCAGCATCCAATATGCCTGCTAAAAACTTTCAGATACAGCTAAACTTGGAGGAGAGTTATAAAGTGTGGACAGAACAAGTCACTAATGTTTTATTCTTTCGAAGGGTTATTTGAAACCAAGAGACTGTCTAATAGATCTCAATGCTGGGAGGAACATCAACTAAAGCATCCTGCTAATAGCTTTGGCTGTGGATTTATAGCACCCAAATATGCCTTAAGGAAAAAATATTTGTATAGTAAATAAATGAATTCATTTTTCCTTCTATTTCTTTACCACAATACTTAATTCACNACCACTTGTTAGTGACCTCCATTTTGGACATTAGGCTGTTAACTGCAACTCTTTGCATGGGGTCACCCAGTTTATTCCTTATCCATCCAATGTTCCATCCATCAAACCATTATCTCTCCAATTTAGCTAAAATGATGTTGTATGGGACTGTATCAGATGCCTTACAGAAGTCCAAGCAGATGACACCCATAGCTCTCCCCTTGCTAACTGATGCAGTCACTGTATTGTAGAAGGCTACTAGATTAGCCAGGCATGGTTTGTAAAGACATACTGGCTGTCTCAAATTACCTCCCTGTCTGCCAAATGCCTTGACATAGCTTACAGCAGGATCTGTTCCACTATCCTGCTGGGCACTAAGGTGAGGGTGACTGGTGGGTAGTTCCCAGGGTCATCTTTTTTTATTCTTTTCAACATTGAGTGTGATGTTTCCCGTTTTCCAGTCACCGAGGACTTCATCTGACTGCCAGGACTTTTCAGATATGATGGAGAGCAGCTCAGTAATTGCATCTGCCAATTCAGATGTGTATCAGTGTATTCAGACAGTATCTATGAGGATTTAGACTGAAACTTGGCAGCCTGTGAAGTGTCCAGCTACAAAATCCCTATCAGGTTGTGACAGTATGTGTTTTGCTTTAGTGTATCAGTATATCCTGTGACCAAGCTATCCAGAAACTTCCTTTACTGTTCCTGGAGGGGAAAGGAGTGGGAGGGAAATGAAATTTTATACATAGNCCCCTCATGTCAAATACAGTCAGATTATACCCAGCATCCAATATGCCTGCTAAAAACTTTCAGATACAGCTAAACTTGGAGGAGAGTTATAAAGTGTGGACAGAACAAGTCACTAATGTTTTATTCTTTCGAAGGGTTATTTGAAACCAAGAGACTGTCTAATAGATCTCAATGCTGGGAGGAACATCAACTAAAGCATCCTGCTAATAGCTTTGGCTGTGGATTTATAGCACCCAAATATGCCTTAAGGAAAAAATATTTGTATAGTAAATAAATGAATTCATTTTTCCTTCTATTTCTTTACCACAATACTTAATTCACTCCTAGAGAGTATGTTCAAGAATCAGCACTTCACTAATTATTTTATAGAAGGCAACAATATCGAGTTCTCTGTACCTACGCCCAGCACCTACATTTAGGAGAGACAACTATTCTTACTGCTGGCTCTAAATGCCCATGCCTTAAGTTTTGGATACTGGTTCACACACCAAACAGCTTGGATTAACACATTGGATTAACACAAATTAAAAAGTGTAGTTAAAAAGACTAGTTTTTTGTAAGCTATTCATTTACTCTATAGTCAGTGGAGGCACTTCCAGAAGAAAATTCTTCCTACCTACCTTAAATTGCTACCCTTGGATGGGAGAAATTGCTGCTTGAAAATGTCCATCTTACGATACCAAACACGCAGGAAGCTGAGACTCATCATCTACGAGTCAGGTAAGGCAAACTCCAGCATAAAGGACTGTACCTACTCTGTCATTGCTCCTGTAGTGTAAGCTCACAAGATTCTCTATGCTACTAGATTCGCCATTGGACCAATTGAACCTCTACTAAGCAACATCTAACTGAGCATTACAGAGCAATTACTGGCTCTGGTGACAGTGGTAATTCAGATCCCATCATAAACATGAAAAGAAAAGGTCTCTTTTTCTTCCACTGGTGCAGTGCTTTACACTGTGGGGAGTTCTTGTACTCCTTAATCCCTCCAAGCTCCAGGTCTCAGAGGACCCACACAGCCTCTGTGCACAACGTGACACTGAAACCTTACAGATCTGCAACACAAGAGACCTCATCGTTTTCTCCCATGACTAACAAAAGGTTCCACGTCCAAGCAGTGAATGCAGTTCAGGAGGGAACTGTAGAGGGATGCACTGAACCAGTCACCAACCATCTTGGCCACCACAAAGCCAGCATTATCAGTAGCAAGACTGGACATCTTTTGTGATCTCTGCCTAAGGAGAAATCAAAACAAAGGACTTTCCTCCTTTTTTTTTTTTCATGTATCTGGAGACAATAGCAATGGTTGCACCTTTCACGAGGCAAAGGGAAGGGATTCAGCCTGCTAAAAGTGGAAGACCACTGCCTCTACTTTCCCAGGGACAGGTATTCGATCAACTGTTTCACCAGAGAGTCTTGGCTGGTGCAGTGACAGCTCCCCCTCCTGTTCCTGTCAGCTTGAAGCATTGACATTAAAACATGATTCCCATATTTCAGGTAGCTTGTGATCATTTGAAAGTATCAGAGAAGGGTAAGGAGAGATGGAGTAGCCAGATTGCTTAAAATAACTTGGCATTGTGACAAAGAAATGCAAAGAAATATTTTGTTCTTTCTTGTTGAGCTCAGGAGACGTAAAATTGTCTTCTCATACTGCTCCTTCCAGACCAAACAAGCTCCTTGTACAAATGCTGTCTTAAAGGATGCCAGAAACAGGAGCAAGAAGCTTTCAACAGAAACCCAGCTCAGGAGATCAAGCAGCGGGAACATCACGCAGTCACTATCCTGGCCACCACTCAGCAGCCCCACACATGGCAAGGGCATCCTTGTACCTGTAGTCATCTATGGACATGGCACTGCAGAGTGGCTGTAGAGGAACGTGCCATACTTTTGTGGTATCTCATCTAAAACTTCTTTACTAAGTGTACTTGCACTTTCTGTCTGTGCAGCGAGGTTTGGGACAGCTGAGTGGCAAAGCACAGAGCATGTTCTAGTACTTCATCCCCTGCAGCTACTTGGTTTTACCCCTCGGTTGGACACAGCCACCATAGCAGCACTGCCGGCTCCATGCAGCACAAGGGTGGGCTAAGTTCACTTGGTCTGCCACTGCAAATGTCTAACAGCTGTGGTGGCAGTGCCTTAGCAAAGCACATCCAGACAACTGCCTTTTAATGAAGGCTCCTGAGTGAATTGTTGTAACCAATTCACAATACAATCAAACAGCTGCTCAGAAATACTCTAAACTACCTTATTAAGTCTCTCTAGTAAAAAAACTATCTCCTTTCACTTCCCACTATTTCCCCTACCATTGCATCCTACCGAAAAGGGACATTCATTAGCAGTTATCCCGGGATTAAATATGCAAACTTTCCTCAAAACACTGTGAGACTCTTGCCCAGAGACTTCTCTCCAATTCAGACCCAGTGAATTGCAGCACATTGCCATTTAATAGCCCTCATTAGCTAGAGACTGTTAAGTGCTCCAAGAATCTACACTCGGGGAATGCCAATAAACACGTCTGCCGGATAAGCTGTAGCAAAATCATCCAGGCTGAGACTTTCCCCCCCTCCTGTCTCTGTTCTGGGGTTGCATAGATAACGTCCAGGATGATTTACAGTATATCCCAACAAGGGACCCCTAGGGCATGGTCAGCCATGTATGACAGGGTCATGCAACTGTCCTTTCTGCTTAGACATAGCCAGGGATTTCTAGTAACACCAGAGCATTCTTTGAATGTCTCCTTAAACCTACTACTGGACTGTTGTATTTTAAAACACCAGGAACATGTCACTTGAAAGGAAAACAGCAACTGTGGGATTTTAAGAATTGCTTCATCCTATCTGCTGCAACTCATTCACACAGATGGAGACTCCTTTATTGTGGATTCCTTTTAAGGTTGGGTTGGGTTTGTTTTTAAGTATGGGGACTTCCTCTGAAATAAAACCAGCATTAAAAAATTAATATTTAAAAAAAAAAACTCTACAAAGCTACAAAAGCAGTCTGAAACTTTTAAAACCTCTTGAAACTCAAACTCTAAGAAGTGCTCCCAGGTGATTGCTTTAAGCTATACAAACTATCTCCAGAACAGCAGGGAGCAGAGCTCCTCTCCTTGGTTTTCATCCCATTTTATCCCTTTCTCCTCCCCTCCCACCCTCTAGCGGGAAGTCAAGCTGGTCTGGCCCAGGCCCTCATCCTTTATTGTCACAAACATCCAGCAGCATTTTACATCTGCTATTGAGAAACTCTGAGCCTGGTGCTGGTTCTCTCCAGCCCTACAGCCCTCCCAAGAGCTGGGATCTGGTGGCGGGGGAACGAGGGGGTGGATGGCTCCTCTCAATAACGGCACCTGGAATACTTGCTCCAAGCAAGTGCCGCTGGGTCCAGCATCAGTCCCCACTGCCTCCAAGAGTTAACGGCTGCAGAACAGAAAGGCTGTTTATCTTTGGCAGGCTAGTAGGGGTGAGGTCATTAGACAAAGACATGTTAAAAGCATTTTGAGCAATATGTTTTGTGTGCAAGTATATTTAGACTTTGGCTAAAACAGAGCTGATAGGGCTGTCCTGAGCTCTCACTACAGACGGAAACTGGAGAGGCAGTTTTTGTGATATTAACTTCCTTTGGAAATGGGCAATATTAGAGAAAAAACATAAAGCAAATCTACAAACGACTTCAAAATCAATTGTCTATTTGAAGCATGAGCACCAAAAGCAGACAAAATCATTTATAATGTTTTAAGAAAACTTTGCATGAAAATTCGATCCGTTATGTGACGTTAAGGTAAGGTGAAGCTGTACACTATGGCTCAATCTACAAGGCCCAACCTAAAGGCAAGTTTTTATTAAAATTTGACTTTCTTTCACATCCAAATATTTGGGTAGCTATAGAAAACCTTACATCTTTCTTCCAGGGGTTTTTCCAGTTGTAAGAGAACATTTGTTACCTATAAACACACATCAAATACAAGAATAAACTCCAGAGACCAAACACAAAATGCTGGGAAAGGGAATCACAGCAAAGAAAGATCCACACACAAAAGATGCGGTCACTCAAACCAGAAAAAGAAGTAGTCTTAGCACTGAAGGGAAAGGAAGGAGTCATCAAAACCTGTAGCTAAAACACAAGACCGTTGATGACAAGGCTGATGGCAATGCAACAGCAAGGTTCACCTTAGGGTGTCTTGATAAAAATCAAGGAAGCACAAGAAAATCCAAGATAGATTCAATCCATTTTAGAGAAACATACACAAACCTCCACACACACATACCTCCCTGTTTGTCATCAGGCCTTACTAGTATTCCCAGTCTAGAGGAGGACCATCTGCTCCATGAGGAGAGAGACAAAGAGCAGAGCCTCAGGACTGGCTGCATTAAGAAATTTGCACTCCAGTGAGCTTGGCCATGAATTTACTGCATGTTAGCTGCTCTACACTCCCTGCCTGTTTGGGTACCCTTGCTGCTCAGGAAGTGAAAAACAACACAGCTCACCTTCCACATATTGCCCGCCTGGCTCTCATGGAAGCACAAAAGCTCTCTCAGTAGGTACTGGAAGCATCCACCCAGGGAATTAGTGCCAAGTAACTAGCAGGCTGTAAAATCACACTGGAGCTCCCTGCATTCTAATTCCCCCAGCAGACAGGCCTCTGTAAGCCCAGAAAAGCAGCCAAGCAAGCCCAGCCACAGTTCAGCACCATTAGGAGCCCATGTGGTCCAGGGCTGAAACATAATGCAGCCTCTCCTTAAAAACTACCAATCTGTTCAAACCAGTTCCTAAAGGATCTAAGAGAGGAATAAAATATAAAGAGTATTACAGAGGGAGAGATAAAGGTGATAGGAACAGAGAAAGGAAGGGGGAGTAGTCAGGAGCAGCCACCAAACACCTACAACTCTTCAGCCATTAGAGGTGATATTTCATTTATTGGTATTTATTCCCAGCTTGCTTCTTTAGGAGCTGCTCTTTAGGATACAATTTACTCTCCGTGCCTATTGCCAGATCGTTGTTTTTTTCTTTTGATCCTACTGGTGCTGCAAGCTGTGCCAAAAATGTCATTGCCTAGGGCACCCGGCTACGCGAAGCCAGCAGCACTAATAGGCGCTGGAAGCACTCGGCGCTGACACTTCATACATCAGCAGCCCAGTAAATTGCACCTATTTTTTTTTCAGTATTCTCTCTACATACATAATCTTGAAAAATCGTTTACACACACACGCACGCAAACCACAATTAAGTGATTAGCACAGTTATTCAAACCTCTTTAAATATCTTCTGTGTCACTGGAGGCACTTTTCAACAATCCCCACGGTCCTGAGTTTCTCAGGCCTCCACATCATTATCTGTTAGGCACCTTCATGTTAGCTTCGTTTTATTATATAACACATAATTATGCATTTCATTAACAGCATCACCAGGCACGGTACATCAAAGGAAGAAAGGCAGCTGCCCAGGAAATTCAAAAAGATGCCGTTTACTTCAAGCTCACTGTTAAAACCCTCCCCCGCTTTTCAATCAAAGTGCAGTGAAAATGTTTCAAAGGTTTTACTCCTGCTCAGGGAACAGAGGCCAAACAACCTCATTAGACACAAGGCTGCTGATACAGTGAATTTTCCCTGAACCACTGATATTTCCTGTAGTGTAAAAGAAAAGATGGTCAGCCAGCTACGTAATGCTAATCAATTCTCTTCCTTTTACAGAGGACCCACTCAGCAAGAGAGCTCTCTTGCTGCTTGCATCTTACAATGAGAAATGCGGAAGAGGGGGCCTATCAAAATGGACAAATATATACGTGAAGTCAACTTCATTTTCCAACATCTTCCTTCCTGCCTTGCCTTCCTTACTTCCTCGCTTTCACCCTCTCTTCCTCCCTTCCTCTCTTTCTTCCCTCCCATGATATAAAGACCATCATCCTTGGCAGAAGGTACAAGACAGTATGAGTGCAAGTTTGAAAAGAGAGTGGATGAGAAGTGTTGCCATGCGAGTCTTGACGTTACTAGCCAAATTCAATAGTTTTGGAGCTGGGGCTGTATCTGGCATGAACTACAGCTCTAGGCACAGTTTCCCGGTCTCAGTGCCACCACATTTTGTGGAAGACTACTCACTCGCCCGGGATACCACACGTTGTTTCTCCTGCACACAACCAGAAATTATCTCATTTGACACACCAGGAAAAAAATCGTTTGCAGAAGGTTTCCAAAGGGTGGAGGGCTTGTAGCCAGCAGAAAACCTTTGATCATTTTTTTTCTTGGAGCAAATGCCAACAAGGTTGCAAGCTGATCACTGGATGTAAGTAAGGGAAGGAGAGAACAATTCCCTATTCAAAGCAGTAAAAGAGCTGTTCATGGAGCTTTCTTCAGAGCAGGAGTTAATGGAAATAACGTCTCCCAGGATTAAGTTATTTGTATTGTCACAGCCATTTCATAAACAATCAGAGCTGTATTTCAATTTCTTTAATCTCTGGATTATGATCTACTGGCCTTTAGCAACCTGTGCATTGAACACTTGAGACACTTTACTTCCTACTTTATACCATGCACAAAAACGTGGGCTGAAATGCCATTATGGTCTGCTAATTTCATCTAGGAATCAGAGAATCACAGAATTGTTTAGGTTGGAAAAGGCCTCTAGGATCACCAAGTCCAACTGTCAACAAGCACTGTGCCAAGAGAGACACCTTCACTTATCAACCCAGCTGAATACTCCCTCCCTGAGCTTCCATTGATCTCTCTCGTTAAAACTAAATGGAAAATATTCCTTTCCTGTGCACTTCACCTTTAAGCAAACACTCTATAGTCCTAGGTATCTCACTATCTCCTTATCACTCAATGCCATCACTGCTCGCAATTTTTTGAAAAGTAAAATGCTGCAATAAAATAAACATAAATCTCCTGAAAAGTCACAGTTGCCACGCTAGCCCCAAAACGTCAGGCATTCAGGTTCCCTCACTGCTGAAAATGATTATTTCTTACAGCCTCAGGCACACAGAGCTCTGCAATGCATTCTACAAAGGGTGGCACACCCAGCGTAGGTTCACTGTGAGGACGTCCTGCCAAAGCCCAGTGCCAGCAGGATTACACAATTAGTGGGATTCTTCCTCTTCCAGAGCTCAGCCCCTAGCACCCAGAGCTTAATTACTGTCGAGACAGAGCAGGAAAATATATCCTAGCACAGGGCGCATACTTTTTCTCTTTAAGCAAAGTAGTTATAATTAACCACACTCGTGCACTCCTACTTAATTTACCTTAATTTGGAGTGTTTATCGAGATCTCATCCCTGTTTTCTCTGATGCAGATTTAAATATTTGTGTGAGCTCTTCCAATGCCAGCCAGCAGTTTGTTCATTATTTCCTTGCTGTAAGAAAGAACAACTTTTTCTAGTTCCCAGACCTACTAGAGCAGCAGGAGATTGCAAAAGAGAACAGCAAAGTACTCAGCAGAGATAACTAATCCCTGGAAACATCTCAATCCTTGGGAACTTGGATGCAAGATGTTATGCATCTTGTTTCAGTCCCTCAATGCCTATAAATACACCTGTTTTGACAGGTTGTGGCAATGGATGTAAGGAATATAGGAAATGGTATAGGTGATAGCAGCAGCTCTCGCCAAGATCCTCTGGAAAGATATCTATCCATGATTTTTACTGTAATCTGGCTCTTTATCTTGCTTCTGTAGCAGACACCAAACCCTGAAAGGAGGTTTCAAAGCCATCTGAAATCTGTATCTTGGGAAGGTAACACTGGTGCACGTTGTGTCAAGTGAACCTTCTGTTAATAAAAATAGCAGCACTGTGCACGTGCTGCCGAATGTGCCTGAACGGTCTGCGGGCTCACCTAGGAAATCTTTCCAAGACAAGCATCGTACTTGTATAATAACCCAGCTAAGCAACTCTGGACTTTTTTTAACCTGTGGTATCACAGAATTCTTTATGATTCATGAGCATTTTTAAAGTAAGACAGGACAGGAGGATGGATCTGTCACATTTCAGCGATGCTCAAGCTAGCATCTCCAGAATGCCACAAGCGTTATGGCCTCAGCTCCTGGCATCTAGAAGAGACAGGAGATGAAAGAGCCCCACAAGAAGTTGCAGACTGGAAAGGGGATTTACCAAGGCCACCCAATAAACTCTCCATCCCATGGGCTGCAAACAATTTCAGCTTTAACTTCAGTAGATTAGACCTTAAATAACAGAAGACTTACAACAGCTTGCTGTTCCCCAAGCGGACATAGGTATTCATTCACTAACCCCTCTCTCCTTAAAGAAGAGCATAAAAAATGTAAGGTCCTGAAAGTGTTCCACATCCCCTTCTCCATGAGAGCAGAGTTCCACTTATTTCATTTTCCAGACCAGCAACTGCCAAGAAACACACAGTACTCTTGCCCTAGTTGGAGTAAATTCAAGAGAGAATAGCAGAATGTAATGCATTTCACAGTCGGCTGGTAACGAGCAAGACTAGGATCAATACGGAGCTACTCCCCTACGTGAAAAGGTGACACCACTCTCTAGGACGTTCCAAAACAAGGTTAAATATACCAGTGACTGGGCTCCTCCTGACAGGCAGCACAAGCAGAGCAAACACCCCAGTGGGAGTAACAGTGGGGTTGGGGATTTTGAAAAATTGTTTTGACTGGGGTTTAAGCTCTTCAGTAGAAAAATCAGGCAGCTTAGTTAAGAGAAAACTGGACCCTGTCAAAACAACGTCTGTGAACCATCTCAGGTGTAATCAAACCGCTAAGTGAGCCCTGAAGTGTCTGACTGTGACAGGCTGATGCATTGAACAGCCTAGCACTGGGAAGAGTCTGCTAAATGAGTTCCCAAGTAATGAAGCACTTCGTATGCTTTAGAGGAAACGTGACGTAGAAAACCTGCAGCAGCACACATCTGCCCCAACTTCTGCAAGAGATTTTCCAAAAACAGGTGGAAAATCACCCCTGTGGTACTCTCTCCTAAGCTCAATTTTGTACTGAGCAGCTCTGCAACAGAAATTGTACTGAACTACTTTTAAGCACCCAAGGAGAGAAAAATCTGAACCTGACCAGAGAATTGTCTTGGTCTGTTCCTTCCCAAATGTTGCATAGGCTGAGCTAAAGAAGGAGAAAGGGAAAAGCCTGACTGCAGCCACCCAAATCAATTATCTTTTCTTTGAACAGGGGTCAGGCTGAGGAACAGTGTGAGATAGGAGTGGTATAACCAAGGTAAACCAAGGTCAGGCTTCACGCTACTTGATTTGAAGCACCAGGTAACTCCACTCCAGCTATCTCCACAGCTGGGCAACTTTATCCCAGGCACTGTGGTTAGCAGGTTGCACCCACAACTGCAGAAGACAACTACTGCTGCATAATTCACAACAAACTGGTTAGCCACTGCCAGTTCAGGGTATTGCTTTGTTGTGGGGTTTTTTAGTGCTTCAAGAACGCAGCTCAGGTCTGGCTCTGCAGATTTGCCTGAGACACAGCCATCAGGAACTCACAGGTTTCACTATCACCTCCATTCCATCTTGCTCATGACAGCAGCACACCTTTGGCCAGCATTCACCACCACCATGGTGCCATGTGTGTCTAGTCCATCCCCCCTGAAATAAGCAGGGACATCCTCAACAAGATCAGGTTGCCCAGAGCCTTGTCCAGCCTCACCTTGAACATCTCTGGGGATGGGACTTCCCTGGGTAACCTGTTCCAGTGTTCAACACCCTTCTTGCTAAAGAATTTCTTCCTAACATCCAATTTAAATCTCCCCTTCTCTAATGTGAAACCACTGCCCCTCATCCTATCAGTCCAGGCCTTTGTAAACAGTCCCTCTCCAGCCTTCTTGTAGGCCTCCTTCAGATGCTGGAAAGTCACTATCAGGTCCCCTCAGATGGTCTGTCTTAGAGATCTTCCTCTTTCTCTGGACCTGCAGTATGAGCCTCCTTCCCACCACCAGACCATGTTCAGCTCAGCAGCTGCTGGGTTGTGTAACCACTTGCTCCTGTTTCAGCTGGGTCCAATAACCAAACAGGATTTCTGGCTCTGAGCCCCCCATTCATTAAAGCACCCGGTTACACTGGGTTTTTAATTCAAGATGATGATAAACCCCTCAGGCTGAAAAAAAAAAGAGATAGGCTTATTGTAGTAGCTTTTGTCCCAGAGATAAATCATTTTCTCAAAATTTGGAAAAAACACTATTGGCAACATTCTGGAGGCTTTTAAAGTTAAAAATATAACAAAACTTAATGGTTTCAGATGCTTTTCATGACAATGTAACTGAAAAATGTCTTTAATTTGGAAACAAATTAAATTTGGCAAAGAATTAGTACATAAGACAGCCCGATCGCATTTTGCAATTTGAAAAGAATTAAAAACAGATAAGATACTGTGAATTAAAAATAACTTCTGCACATTAAATTCTCGTGAACTCTCATTAAGGTTTGTATTACACGTCCCAAATGTACTATTGGGTCTTGTAATATGCCAGATTGCTTTATTTATAAAATACCTTTAAAGCTACTGAAAGCTGGAGCCAGCAGAAGAATGACTGTGTAGAAATGTTATCTTCTCGCGTTACAGTTTCGTGTCCAATGTGTGCGCTTAAAACAGAGGTGCAGTCTCAATTCCAGTATTTCAGATGCGCAACTGAACTTTCTAAAAGTTCAGTGCCAGTTGAATCCATGTACACTTCAGTCCTGCCTGATAAAACCCAGTGCCAAAGCTGAAATTACTATATTAGAGATAAAGCTGAACTCTCTTCTAATTTGTGAATTACCTTCTGAGTAACCAACTGCCCCATTGCTCCAGATCTTCTTTACAGGTGATGAATGAATGAATCAGAGGAGACTTGTTTGGACTTGTGAGCTGAGTTCACAAGGCTGCCATCCAGAAAGAAAAAGGCATTTCGTTTTCCCTACAAGCATGCATTTTTTTCATGGAGTGTTCCAATAACTTGACAAATTGTTTACCATCTCTATAGAGCAGCATTTTTTAGGTTAAAACCCAAAAAACTGTCAATTAGAATGCTCTTTGGGTGTCTCTTTAGAGATTTAAACCTAGATTTGACTTGGCCTCTCATGTTAAACTGCATCTGCCTTGGTGCACCATGGATTGCACCCTCCCTTCCTCCAAGGAACCAAGAAACCATCTCTGCAGCTTCACAGAAAATCACAGAATTATTGAGGCCAGACGTCTAGGATAACTACGCCCAGCCCATGACCTAACATCACCACAATCAGCTAGACCATGGCACTGAGTGCCACAGCCATTCTACCCTTACGCACCTCCAGGGATGGGGACTCCACCACTGCCTCCCTGGGCAGTCCATTCCAGGGGCTTCCTTCCTTGTAGAAAATACTAACACACAACACCAAAGCTTAGTGCAATGTGGTTTACATATTCTTTCTCTGTTTCTGTTTTTTAGATGTTCATCTTTTTAGTGAAATACCCAAGTTTTTTATAAAAGCAAATCTGAAGACTTGATTTTTAAGCAAAAAGAGAGCAGACAGGAATATTTTTTAATTACTCTCACCAGGGTGGTGCTGGAAAATCAAGCTGTTGCAGACTTCCAGTTTTAGTGTCACTCCCACCACAAAGCTAGACACAGAGGAACGTTCAGCTTACTCACCCCCAGTTCTCACACCTCAGAAAACCGTGATCCTTACCAAGGAAGGGATCGCACATCGGATGCCATTATGAGTGTGGAAGGGAACTCCCTTCTCTAAAGCTAGCCAGATATTACACTGTATTCTGAGCGCCGATTCCTTTTAAGACTAGGAGTGATTAAATAATTTAATTTGACATCTTGCAAAATACTCTGCCCACTGTAGCTACTCACCCTGAACAAGGCCCACCCTGAAGAGTTGTCACAGATCATAATCCAACAGGCTCCAGGTTCTGAAGACCACAGCATGACAGTAGCACAGCTCAAGTTCCGTTGCTTCAGGGTCAGCTGCTCCTCCATTTGGGAGGAACATAAGGGCACTGGTACACTCATTCTGTGCATCTATAAGTTCACAAAAAAGAGAAAGATGTACTAGGTGAAAACTATCCTGAAAGTTGCCTGCATTGTAGTCAGTGTTTAAAAGTCAGGTATTTAAAGGGTTCTCCTAGTAGAAGATCAAGAAGACTGCAATCACATCAACAAAGCTCATGCTAAGGCATGGTTTGCACCTTTAAGTCCCACCAGCTCTGCAAGAGCAGCTGCTTGGTACCATCCAGGTCTCTTCGCAGCCTCTCCTCATTGCCTACACAACAATCCCAGGCACTCATAAACCAGAGGAGAACAAACCTCAAAGAACCAACAAACAAGTTAATCATTTCAGACTATGAGTTGTTGTCCTTACTGGCCAGCTCAAGGGGCAGAAGTGAAGAGAGCAAAGCAGAAAGCCCAAGTGGAAGGAACAACCCCCACCCAAGGAGGGGGTTGCCCAAGGCAAACAAACACTGCTGTTTTACATGAGGAGCAGCACATGGACCACCAGAGCCATCCTCTGTCCCTTCTCAGGCATACCTTGCCCTGCTGGCAGTCCAGTGGAACAGCACCAGGTAAGCCAGTGTTTCTACCTGAACACTCTCTGCTTCTAAACTTTTGAAGATCTTGAAAAAAAGAAAATTAAAACCAGGCCCTGCAGTTTAATTATCTGCACCCAGATCGCTCAGAAGAGCACAGGATCAGGAACATGCAGAGGCGAGCAGGGACCGTTTGCACAAATGCTACAAGGTACAACCAGTTACCAACCCAGACCATGGCAACCCAGTCCCTGGCCCTCCAGTACAAGGGAGGAAGCTACAGCAGAAAACAACGGTCCAGCTGTTTGCAACATGTTGAAAGGCACACCTATGCAGACTTTTCCTGGTATCCTATTAGGCAAGAAGGAATATGAGACTTTACACCCACTAACATTTAATCCCAGCAAGATGTGCATCACTGTTTTGTTTCTTACTTCATGTATAGTTTATCCATCTTTGCCTGTAGCATAGAATAGAGCTGTCATCCCATTCGATCAGGCCTCCCTCAGAAGAAGTTTGATTTAAATCAGGGAGAAATCCTGCCCCCTCAGTGGTTGTTCAGCAGTAACATGGATGAGAAACACCATGACCAGCCAGGATTGTTTCCGCTGTTTGGTCTTAAAGCACCAGCCTTTATCTGACACCTCCCCTCAACAAGGAAAGCTTGAGAATTTATATTTGGTTTAGCATTTTGAAAAACATCTTCCTGCTTGCATCATAATTACCGCAAGCAGTTCAATATGCAGCATCATGTGTCCCACAACTGCTGAGCAATGCTGCTGTCTTGGAAAACACTTGTGTTGAATACCAGGCAGATTTTACATGTAATTTTAGAAGTCCTGTGCTAATTGTTTTAGTATCTTTTATCACTATTCTGCTCTTCCTACATCTTTCCTCCACCCGTGGATGGGGTGGTCATCTGTAAAAGATGATGTGTCTGCCATATCTATGGTAACTGCCTGCAGCTGATGCTCTACTTCAGTTTCTCGTGAAAGGACTTGAGCTTCTTGAGCGTTGTTCTCTCAGAGGAAGTGCAAAGGGCAGGGTAGCCACAGAATTTGCAACAGCACATCCTATAATTTTAGGTAAGCACATTGTACCTAAATTCAGAGTACTGAAGAAATATAGAGAGGGGAGGTTAGGGTTTAATTGCTACTGCCTGCTGATAGTTATTTTACTGCACTTAAATTCAAGGTGACCTCTGACACTGCTGTGAAATGTGTCAGACATTGGTGTTATACCTGAGGTACCCAAACTGTGCAAAAACTAAATTCATTTTCTTGTGCCTAACAGATACACCAAATGCCCCAACCCTGGGGTGGCCGTTTAGTCCAACAGTGCACCCTAATACATGCAGTTCCCTGCCAGTGGGCCTGTCTTGAGGGAAGCACCAGAAAGCAGAGTCCAATCTTTTCTCCAAGTCTTGAATCCTGTCTTAGGAACCAGATGATTTTATGTACAGCTTGTTATTTCTGCTGTATTGCACACTCTGAACCCCCATCAGATGGTCATTTTTTTGTCAGTACAAACATCATGCCCATTAGAACAAACCTCATGATGGCTACATCTGCCATCAGCAAGAAACTCAAGGACAGACTTGAGGTAATTTAGTCCCTTTTGGAGATTTCCCTTTGGATTAGAGAGCAACATTGCATTTCCCTCTCCAAATCCTAAGGAATACTCTTCTCTGTTTAGGCTACATCTGTCAAAAGCCTGATACTTTTAAGTTTCACACTCAGAGGAGGTTTTGTGTCTTAACCTTTTCAGAAATAACAGCATTCCCCATATCCATCAGAAGAGATTTCCTGGAGAAATATATTAGGGCAATAGACTGAAATACTGCTTTAACTCTGTGTGGATAGAACAGGCAAGAAAGGGGAGACCATCAGGGCTTTTTTCCATCGTGTGTAACAGAACTAGCTTCTCTCAGCTTGCACATAGGAGCATCACCAGTACTGGGCAAGAACACCAATCCTAGGCTAGCCCAGTGCCACCTTTCCTCTTTAATTCTTGCCAGGCAGTGTTATTGAAAGGTAAAAAGCCAAAAGGAACAAGAAAAATGCAGAATGACCCAGAGACAAAACACACTGTAGGATGATGCTGTTCCTCTTCCCACATCTCAAGCGCTCTGAGGCCAGCAAGCTCAGGACACATGGCGCTTAAAAAGATGTGGGAGGCAGAAGGCTGTGAGAAGGCAAGTCATAAGGCTGGTCCTTGTACTTGCCAAGGAAAATGTCACCACCTCTACCATTTGCCACAAACTGCTGAGGATGGGGGTCAAGTGTCAGCATGGGGGATAGAAAGAGGCAGCCAAGAAAGAAGAGGTGGGTAAGATGCCTGTGGGGTCTGCCATGAGAAAAATTTTTAAAAGCATCTTACAAACCTGTTTGCTACAAGTCCCACATTCATAACTGTTTCCAAATGGAAGGCTGTGTGAAAAGCCAAAGCAAACATTCTCAATTCTTTTTGAACCCATCAGACAATATAGGAAAAATATGTGCATTTTATGGTTTGAGGGCACAACCTTTTAATTATGTTTTTGCATTGTCATGTCCAAAAGGTTTTTTCTCCTCAAAAATTAATATTTCCTCAAGCAATGCAGCTATTTATCTTGGAAGAACATGAATAGAAACACAATCTGCCTCTGCAGAGCGAGGCACAGAAGAGTTATAACATGACACCTAGGGGAATTCATAGCGCAGTGCAATGCAATCCTCCTCATTTTTCTAGTGCCTTTTCAACTGAGTTTCCTACAGCTTTCTTAACAGTTTCCAGCTATTGTTCTGTATGTGCCCTACGCTGTTCACTGAGGCACTCGATAAAAAAAGAACAAGTGCAGGTAATGCGGAAGGCAGGGAGAAACTGAAGCAAATAAAATGTTAGGGGGTTCTCCCTATGGAGCTGATTGAAACATAGTTCTGTCATCCAAGACCAGCAAGTGTTCTGGCACATAATCACTTCTCACTTCCCTGCGATGAAGCACAGCCCCATGAGCACAACGCTAAGGAAGATGTCAATCAACTGCTTTTGCCACTAAGGACTTCTATCTGCAGCAGGACCACGGACTAATGGTTTACAAATGATACTTCCATTAAAAGGTACTGAGCCATTGCAAGAAAATTCAGGCCTGCTTTGGAAAAGGCATGAAATTTAGCACTAATTGGGGCTTTCAACTTACACTTAGTTTTCAGGCACTAACATTCTCCCCTTCAAGCATTACAGACTTAGTAGCCAGCCAGCAAATCATACAGTAACTTCCAAAATATGTGTAACAGCAATCACAGAGGCAAAACTACCAGAGTACTTCATTTGTACTTAATGGGCGAGTAAGTGCTAAAGGACCAAAAGAACACTGAAGGATGAGTGTTTCTGTAATCAATCTAATTATTGTTTCACAACAGAGAAGTTTTACCACATGTACAACGGCTTACAAGTTAGAAAGGCAAAAAAAAAATGCTCCAGTCTGAATTTGCACAACCTGTGACTAAAACCCAATTTGGAATAAGTGCTGATAAACAGTCCCTTTATCAAACACTGCGCAACATCGTACTGGGAGGGAAAATCCTGGCTTGGTCACCCTGGATGAGTTCTGACATCTGCAAAGATTATAATGAGATCCTTTCGGGCAAAACCAGCCAGGCAGCCAAGACTGAGTTCAGTCATGGGTGGAATTTCCACACAGAGTAATGCTCCTAGGACTTGAATGTCCTTCTGCGGAAGGGTGAAAGCTTCTCCCTTGTGACCTCTACATCACATTTCTATTGAGGAAGCTACATTTCATCTCCGTCTTACAACTCACCGCCTCCAGGTGTTGTAACAGGGGAGAGTGAACAACCTCTCTAACTACAAGAGCAGTATTTGCCAATCCTTCAGCTTTCAGAGGGTGTCTGGGAAATACTGAGGTGCATCCTCAAGATATTCTGTTAGAGGAGTGTGGCAGGAAGCAGAAATATGAATTGTGTTCCAAGTGAATCTCAAAATTTTGAAACCTACAAGACATGCATTTACCAGGGAGACAGGAGAGGCTTCCTGGTGCATCACATGCCTGTACTATTGCAAATCCTTCACTTGCTCCACTCAGAATGGCACAATCAGCCCAAGCATGAAAAGGTGCATCCCACAAGTCTTTCAGCTGCCACAGAACTCCATTCCAAAGCCAAGCAGTGTGATCTAGGATCTTTTCATAATAGAGAGGCAGCAAAAGACAGTCATTCTGTTTCCCTGTTTGTAAACCAGTCACCATTATTGTTTCTGTAACCCCCAAAAAATTTTACAAGGCAAACCATCAGATTTATTAGTCAGAGTATTATTTTGAAACTTACACTTCACAAATAAAAGGTCTCAGAAAAAAAACAACACCTCTCAAGGCAAGCTAGAAGTACAAGCCAATCATTTATTTCTCTGTGGCTCAGTGTGTGTGGGACAACACCTGTGTTTCATTCAACTGCATCAGCAAAAGCTCAACTTAACCTTGGCCACACAAATACCTGAAAAATTGACTTACACACCAATAGTGCAGTGAGGGAGATGGTTTGCCTTGACACATTGCTCAATAAGGAGGCAGCTCCAAAGCAGCAAAGAGACCTGGATCAATCCATGCTCCATATTCAATATTTTCAACACCAAAAATACAAATAAGGATCCAACTGATTAGCCTGCCATACAAAGCTCCCATGCTCACTCCCCATATGCAAAAGGAGAAAAAAGAGCAATCCTCTTGCCAGAAACACTGCTTTCCCAGATCTCTTCTAGCACACATTCAAATGCTTCTGATCCCTGATTAATTTTGCTGACTTCTGTAGCTCTTCCTTTCCTAAGATAAGCAGTAGCATCCTTCCTTAGTGGAGCATTAACTTAGCACCAATCGCCAGCATGAAACTGGCAGATTTACCACTCTTGGAAGAAAAAGAACTATTAGCATGTCTGTCATAGTGTTCTTCAGAGCCAAAGGACAACGAATCTTGCAGGAATACAATCAAAAGTAGAGGCTGCAGACCTGCACACTGGGATATTTCACCTTAAAAGCCCACATTTGTAAAGCTCCAGCCTTACATAATTGCCTTAAATGAAGTTTACTGATGTCCTATAAACTTGGCAAGTAAAACACTGCAGCCACATAACAAGTGGACACAAAGAAGTAATAGATGTTAACAGTCTACCCAAAGCTCACCAGGACTGAGGCTGTGAAGAGAATCCAGTCCTCAGACCAAGCACATTCTACAGCATACAGAAAACCCAAAATTCAGCACATTGGGGGTGGGAAATTGTGTGATACACAGCACTTCATCCATATGCAAGGAATTCTGATCTTACTCCACAACTGGGTGACCCGTCAAGTGGATGAGGGAAATGCTGTGGATGTGGTCTACCTAGACCTACCTTCAGCAAAGTCTTTGACACAGTCTCACACAGCATCCTCCTGGAAAGCTGGTAGCCCGTGGCTTGGATGGGTGCACCCTCTGCTGGGTTAAAAACTGGCTGGATGACTGGGCACGGGAGTGGTTGTGAGTGGTGCCCCATCCAGTTGGCGTCCCCCTGGGATCAGCACTGAGCCCAGTTCTATTCAGCATCTTTAGTGATGACCTGGAATAGGGGATCAAATCTCCCCTTAGTAAATTTGCAGATGACACCAAGGTGGAGGGCAGTGTCAGTCTGCTGGAGGGAAAGAAGATGCTGCAGACAGATCTGGACAGGCTGGATCAATGGGCACAGGCCAATGGGATGATGTTTAACAGGGCCAAGGGCAGGGTCCTACATTTCAGCCACAATAACCCCCTGCAATGTTACAGACTGGGGAACGAGTGGCTGGAGAGCAGCCTGGCAGAGAGGGACCTGCGAGTACTGGTCAACAACTGGCTGAACAGGAGCCAGCAGGGTGCCCAGGTGGCACAAAAGGCCAATGGCATCCTGGCGTGTATCAGCAATAGTGTGGCCACCAGGAATAGAGAGATCATTCATCCCCCTGTACTGGGCACTGGGGAGGCCTCTCCTCAAATACTGGGGACAGTTCTGGGCTCCTCACTTCAACAAAGAGACTGACATACTAGACCAGGTCCAGAGGTATGTACATAATAAATGTACTATCTGACATGAGGAGCATCATCTTGCACTATTACACAACTTTTCCCCTTTTTTTCATCCAATAATCTTTTTTACTGATGAATACAGTTCTAATAGTTCTAGAATAGTTATAACAATTAGATGCTTGGGCCAGAAACACAGGCACTGACCAACCAACTTGTCCCCATCTATTAAGCCAAGAGTGCTGTATTTTGGCAAACACTGCATATTAAAAACTGGTTTAGATGAGAATTCAAAGGGGAGATAAGGCGAATGAATGTTCAGGGATAGATTGAAGATTTCACACACAACCATTACTTTTCAGAACTTTTTCAGTAATTCATAGAATCATTTAGTTTTGAAAAGATCTCTAAGAACACTGAGTCCAACCATTAACCCAACAATGACAAATTCTCCTCTAGACCTGTTACAGTTTGAACATTATCAAAATTTCAAGTGTTAGTTTTGGTGGTTTTATGCTGAAAGACCATTCTATTTTGAACCTGGGGGTAGCTTTCCGAGCAGACCCCTGCAGCAGTGTCCTGACCCTACAGGTGATTAGTGGACAGAGCCTATAAAAGACTGCCCTGGGCAGCCCATTCCAGTGTTTGACAACCCTTTCAGTAAAGAAATTCTTCCTAATATCCAGCCCAAGCCTCCCCTGGCACAACTTGAAGCCATTTCCTCTTGTCTTATTGTCACAGAAGTCAGGAATAGAACTCCTTAACGCCAGTGTTACATTTACAAAGCAGACATTCTCTTTATTACAGCCATTACTATGGCCAGAATGTTTGCTTCCAAACTGTGTGTGTCTTAGGACAGCATTGGACAGCCTTTTATAGAGAGAAGACATACCTATTCATTGCATTTCTCAGAACTAATTACAAGATACAAACCTACCCAAGAATAGGTGCAAATTCCATCTAAGAATAGGTCGGTGAAGAAAATGCAAATTCACTCTAAGAATTCTGGCTATCTGCATGGCCCAAGGCTTATCTCTGAAGTGCTGATGGCCTTTAAGTACTGCTTAAAGTGATAGTTTCTGTCCACACCCAAGGAACACCTCTACATTCAGCAGAACACCCAGGAAACACCATCTAGAATTCTTTTCTCAGACACCACTCACAACACTATTGCTTGTTACTTGGGAGAAGACACTGAACCCCACCTTGGTACAACCTCCTTTCAGGTAGTTGTAGAGTGATAAGGTCTCAGTTGAACCTCCTTTTCTCCAGGCTAAACAACTCCAGTCACAGTCCCTTGCTTGCTAACATTACACCTCTCAACATTACTGTCAGAACTCTGCTGTAGTCCACAGCCTTTTCCTAAAAAGTACAACAAAAGACCTAACTGAAGTTTTCTCCAATCTTGGTATTGATGTCCAAGATTAAGACTCAGGCTCTTATGTACATGAGAAACAGATGAAAAGTCTGGATCTAAACCCGTGTGTCTACAGTTACAGTGATGGAGCCAGCAGCTGAGACTCTCTCTGGGTCCCCAAAGGATTCGAATGATCTATACTTGGAAAGTACACAGCTTTGGCTAAGGTCCTTCCACAGCTATTCTCAGATGATTTTTCTTTATTCTTTTCCACGACTTTAGCATCTTTCCAAGCAAACCATCCTGTTCCACCTATACAACCTTCTCCAAGTAATTATAGGTTTGCCACTGCCAAGCTTTCAGCTTGCAGTTCAGGTTGTTGCTACTCAGCACAGGTCTTTTGTACAGGAAGCTCAGCCCAAGACACCTGAAGTGCACAGCACAGAAATAACCAGGCCACTGGCAGCCGCGGAACCTGCCATCCAAACAGCTGAGGATGAAATGCCAAGCAGTGCAGAGAGATGCGTATCCATATTCTTCCCAAGTCCCATGTTTAAAGTCACATGTGATCCTTTGCTTCCCATTTTCAGCCAGAAAAGCAACAGTAACTCCATTGTAGAAGGTCACTAGTTTGCTCAGGCAGGACTTGCCCTTGGTGACACAATGCTGCCTAGCTGAATTACCTCTCTGACCTCCACAGACCCTCAGTATGGCTTCAGGAGGATCTGTTCCATGATCTCTCCAGGAACACAGGGGAGGCTGACAGGGCGGTAGTTCCCACAATCCTCCTTTTAGAAATGGGTGTAACATCTCCCTTTTCCCAGTCTCCAGGGAATGATACGTGACTTTTCAAACATCGTGAAGAACAGCTTGGCAATAACATCAGCCCTTTCCCCTCAGAACACATCTGATACGCATCTGGTCAGGTGCCATCCACTTAAGTGTATTCAGGTGTCTCAGATGGTCACACACCTCTTGTCTTATGGCAGGAGGGACTTTCCCCTTGCTGCTACAGACTGCTACCACAGCCTATACCCAAACCACACATAAAAAAATGTTTGTCCAACACATTCTTAAAGCTCTCCTTCAGCAAACACTTGACATCAGATATTTCAACATCTTGCAGTTTAGACTGACAGTTATCAGGCTGCCCATGACCAGCCTTTCTGTACAGCACTACTAGTCCTAGGTACTTCCAATCTCTGTCATCTGCAGCAACTGCACTGTCCAAGCAGGTATGACTTCCTTCTCTCAGTCTGGAAAGCACCCAGCGTGTTTTGGACATTCACCACAACTGAAAGAGTAACAGCGTGAACTCTGTTTCTGGAACGAAGAGCAGGAGATCTGTGGTATTTGACCCACCTGAACCCAGCTCAGAACTACAAGGAAAACAAAATGCAGCCAATATCTAGTGCAAGAAAATTTCTTCCAGACCCCAGACTGGCAACCAGAGGAACATAAGATACTTCCCAATCTTGTGTTTGCTTTTTTTACATTAATCCAACCACTCCAGCAAGCTTATGTTCCAAATTCATAACGGCCAATAAAAAAATAAGTAAAATTATGTATTCCATCCTGTTTTAAAAGTTGTAAGAGTGTATAACCCACTTACAGCAAAGCCTCGAGTTCCACACCAATAGAGGAGTGCACACAGAAAAACCAGCTCATTGGAGAGGCAACTGGAAGCAGTGCCAAAGTAACAGAGAGAAACAGCAGAAGAAAAGTTTGTTACACTCAAAATGCATGGCTGAACACGAGGAATAAGGCACAGAGAACCGAGATACCCTAGGACTTGTATATACACGGTTTTGTACCACTAACTCCATGTGTTTAGTAGAGACAGGTTTCTCCTGGTGCTAGCAGAAGGATTGCACATTCCTATGCCTGTGCTGAACCCAACCATGCTCAGGGAAGTAGTCCACTACTTCTTTACCTCTTTCTCCTTTACCTCCTATTCCTCCTTCTCCTAGGAGTATCAAGGCCTGAAGGAAAGTGCCATGAAACACTCCTGAAGGCGCTGGTCTGGTATAAATTTATGAGGATGAGCTATGCTACAAAAGTGCCATCACACTGGTACAGCCACGTACAGCCCAATCTGCATTCATCAGAGATGAGCTCAACCTAAACAATCCCACAACTGCAGTGATAAATTTTAAAGGACTTTAGATTTTTTAATTAAGCTGCTTCTCCACATTTAGTCCTATACCTTAGGACAAGCTTACTACAGACATCATCGCTACCTTCAGCATATGCACAAGCTTGCTGAGTCCAGGGTAATTTTGTGCTTAATTCCATTCGGATCTATCCAAAAACTTGTTATATGACTCTTGACAACTTGTAGCCACAGCATGTGAAAAAATAGCACTACGATGGCTTAGCCTCTAGGTTGGATCAGCCTGGCCATTTTTGATTCAGCGACAGACAAAAAGCAGCCATGAAATTATCACGTTCCCACATGTTTTTCCTTCAGAGCGAAAATAGTTTGGTTTTGAAAGATAACATTTTGCAAAAATTTAGACCTTAAAATAATAAAGAACGACTGGGTGAGGAAAAAGGCTTTTCCTGCAGTATCCCCACTAGCTGTAGTCACTAAGCCCTGGTACTATGTGAGAAACCTGCTTTAATAAAGAGTATGTAAATATTTATTACAGCAAGCAATACTGAACCAGATATTGCAAGTGAAATGACCATCTGGAGTTGGTGGCTCTGTAGGAGACTATCTGCTTTCTATACACTTGAATAAGTTGCTCAGGGACCAGTCACCGATGACAAGTTTTCAACATTTCAGTCAGCTTTTACAGTTCCAATTGTTCAAGGAGCATGAGGCCGCCCACTTGGAAGGAGGAATTCATACATTAGAGAAGTTTATGAGTTTGTAAACCTGCAAGTTGCTATCAACCATTTGCAATGACTATGAAATCAAGCTGTCCTTTAACCTCCATCTGGGTAATTATTTCTCCCTCCTCTGGATTCCTCATACATATTTCTCAAGAAAGATACTTGGACTGCAAAAACCGTATCAGATTTAAAGATCTCTTCAGCTATAATTCTGACAGAGACCCCAGCCATGTAGCCACATATTCCCTGCCTGTTTATTAACTTGGTTATCTGTCATTCTAAATCCCAGATTACAGCTTGTGCTGTAGTGGAATGCACCTCTGCTGTGTTACCTATTGCTGTTCTTACAGAGATTACTGATCAAATCATGACCCTCAGCCAATAGTAGCTGAATGGAACTGAGCACAACAGTTTTTCATAAGTTTCCAGCTCCCCTTTCCAATTAAAGCACAGCTTGTCTCCTATAGATTTACATATCTATAAGGGCTATGCATCTTTTAAAGCAAACCCAGGATTCTGAAATTGAAAGTAGTGCTTGCATGATACACACAGCCCTATTGCAGGGTCTTTTCATTTTTAACTTTCTTTTGTTTTTATTTCTCCTTTTATATTCTTTACTTTGACATGGTGACAAGTGTCTCTCACCAGAAAACTTTAAGTGTGATGAAATTTCAGTGATTACATGGCAAAATGTGATTCTTGTCTCTACATTAATTAGTTTTAAACATTCAGCTCAATGCACCTTTGAATTTTTCCGTCCTAGAATCTTGTTATAGCCAACTAGGAGAAATGGTTAATGATTGTATTTACACAGATATGCTTCTGGTGACTGCCCCCACTTCAATTTCTGAGCTGTCTCTCAGCTGGTTGTTTCTCATGCTCATGACTGGGGTGCAGGAAAGAAACGCAGTAAATACACCACAGCAGTCATCACGCACAGCTGCAGGCATTAAAATAAGCAAACAGACTACCATGAGATGTAGAAACAAAGAAACCCAGAAAGATAAGTGTCTGAAAACAATAGTGCCAGCAGTTACCAGAAGGAAACTGTCCTCCTATCTTGCCCACACATCTTAGAAGATCAGCATTTGCTCTTAAGCAAAGGGTAGAGCCAAGACTGACCCCTAGACATGCTCACAACGCAGGCAGCCATCAGGCCTAAAAGCAGATTACACACATACAGCTGTGGCAATCCAAATGGATAAAGTGATGTCTTCAGGCCTTCTACTAGTTTTCCATACACCCATTTTGAAGTAAACATGAATGAAACAAAACATGTGTGAAACAGAGCACAGTGGAGGGTGTTCTCACTGGCTGCCTTGCACTCACTAAAGGAAGTTTTCACATGAGGTGACTGTACCTCAGTTACGCGTTGTTTTCAGCATAACACAGCTCAATCTAATGCAGCTATAATTTAATTCAAAACTAATGCTAGTTTCCTATCGTAGTCAAGACCAATTTGCATTTCTAAATAAATGAATCTAAACAAAAAATAAAGATTTTTAAATGAATACCAGCAGACATCTGGAGGTAAGTTACACAACCACGATAATAATGTCTTTTCCAAGCAGAAGGTTTCGTGCACTCTGAGGACTGTTATAAAACAGCTCAGGTAGCACATCCATAGAACCCCTCAAGCTGAGCTCCAGCTGTGCACAGCTGTCAAACAATCGTATCTCAAGTCTTTGTTTCCCTCTGTCACAAAGAATAGAAGCTTGTGGGCAGAAAACATCTACAAGAGAGAGATGAAACTGGGAGTAGTTCAGTCTTCACAAATTTCTCCAGGCTAAACAATTTCTAGTATAGTTCAAAACCAGGATTTTTTTTCTAGGATAGTTCAAACCCAGGTCAAGTTTTTGCCAAAGTCCAAAGGGATGGACAGCTAGCCTGGAGCCAGGGGCTACCTAGTTAAAGCAGCAGCCCTATCTTCATAGCTGGGTAGGAAAAACAATCATCCTCTCAAGCACCCTTCTCAAGTTTTGACAGCTTCACATAGAAGTCTATATGCATATATCCTTACGCTGTCCACCCTGCCCATGGAAACACTCACTGAGCTTTTGGAACAGAAGCAATAGTGAACTTGATTAAAAAAATAGAGAAGGAAAGATAGCTCTGCCAGATTCTTGGCAAAACATTATCTACATTGTGATTTCCTCACAGAGAGAAAGGTGATGAATTGAGGAGAAGCAAACGCAGGCCAAGGGGCAGAAGGGCACTTAGGAAGACAGCTTGGCCTAATCTATGAAGATTAGATATTCAGTTCCAGTCAAAGGAATGGTACTCAGGGTTATGTTGTGGGTGTGGAAGATACTGTGATGGGTTCTTTCCAAGTTTAAATGCAGACTGGTTTATCCAAGATTATTTTTGGTTAAAGTCAGTGTGACATCGTTTCTTTCAGTTGCCTGATTGTACAAGGTTATTAAAAAAAAAAATCATTGTATGGTTCTGTCTCAGATCAAACAGCTTCTTTCCTGCCATTCTTTTTGCCAAGTTGTAATAAAATAGGGACTGTGACCTGAGCAGGATCTTCTAGAGCTAATAAAAAGGAAAAGCAGGCCGAGTAAGAGTTCACGCTACAAAGCTAATGTAAAAAAAATAAGTAATTACAGGATGGAGGCAAAAATATATCAACAGAAACGCTCTCGTGAGCACTACAGCCCCACAAAGCACGTGCTGTTCTCCCAGTTTCAGGTATGAGCTGGCAAGGCGCTAACTGTTCTGTGAACTTCTGGCATCAGGAAGGCACCACTCGGAAAGAAATCTAAAATAACACTTGGGGGGCATTTTCTTTGTATCTGACACTAAATCTTTGCTGGCTGATCCTGAGTTTAATCCTAGAGCATCTTCTAATAAGTTTGCTGGCTTAGATTGTGGATTGTTTGGGGTCTTTTCCAAAAGGTAATAAGGAACCACATGGGTTTCGTGTGTTTCAGCAAGGATTTGGAACATCCTACAAGACAGCCAAACTCTTCTCAACGGTAGGGGAAGTGCCCGTCAAGCACAGAGCTCCGGTCCAAATGATTCAAGCACTGTTTGTAACAAACCTCACCCCTCCGGAGCAGAGGTCCTCTGGCAACTGTGGAGTTCACACAGGCTTCTCTGGGCTCACACAGGCCTTCGCTCCTCTGGACTGTCCTCAGGGTGCCTCATCGCAGTGACAAAGTCCCCAAGCCTTTGCAAAACCTGGGAGCAAAAGGAAAGGAGGCTGAGCAGAGCCAAGGCTCTCACTGGGACACCCCTGTTTTCCCTCTCACCCTACCCACCTCTCCGCGCAGACAGCTCCAGGGGAGCTGCTCCAGGGTGTCTTCCCTCAGGCGGTTGCTGAACGAGGCCTGCGGGCTGAAACGCCGGCATCTGCCGCTAAGAGGAGCTGAACTCCAGCGGTCCCCATGCCATGGGCCTGCTCCAGCTCCAGCGTCCCTCCTCCCTTCTCCTCCTGCTGCCGCCGTTCCCATTTCCCCCCTGTGCCAACAGAGACGCTAACACGGCGGCCGCGGCCGTGAGCCCGCCTAGGAGAGGCTGGCCTGCCGCAGCACCCAGAGCTCGCAGGGACTAAGGGAAACCTGTCCTTGGGAAAGGGGGCTGGAGAATTGTCCGGCAAGGAGGGACCTGGGGGTGCTGGACGACAATAAGTCAACAGTGTGCCCAGCTGGCCAAGAAGGCCAACGGCATCCTGGCCTGCATCAGCACTAGTGTGACCAGCAGGAGTAGGGCGGTGATTGTCGTCCATCTCTACCCTCTACCCCTACTCTGCCTCAAGTCCTGGGTTCAGTTTGAGCACCTCAATTCAAGAAAGACCTTGAGATGCTGGAGTGGGTTCAGGGAAGGGCAATGAAGCTGGTGAAGGGCCTAAACAACCGGTCTGATGGGGAGAGGCTGAGGGATCTGAGGCTGTTTAGCCTGAGGAGTAGGAGGCTGAGGAGAGACATCATAGCCCTCTGCAAGTACCTGAAAGGAGGTTGTAGTGAGGTGGCTACTGGTGTCTCCCCCCAGAACAAGAAGGAAGGACCTCAGGCTCCCCCAGAGGATGTTTAGTCTGGAAATTAGACAATTTTTATTTACTGAAAGGGTAGTCAGGGACTGGCACAGGATGCCCAGGGAGGGGGTTGAGTCACCATCCCTGGATGTGTTTAAAGAGCGTTTAGATGTGGTGCTTAGAGATCTGGTCTAGTGAACTTGACAGAGTAGTGTTATTGGTTACACTGCATCTCAAGGGTCTTTTCCCAAGTGAATGACTCTATGATTCTAATTCTTCTGACCCCAAGGAAAGGAAAAACATGGCCGCCTATAGGCAGCACATGCATCTCTGGAGAGCTTGTGGAGACTTGACGATGTGCCTCAGTCTTTGGTTAGTCACATCCTGAGCTCCAACAGTTTCTCCCCCTCATATTTAAAATAACAATTGTTGCTTTCCCACTATCATCCAGCTCACTGGCGCAACCCAAGCCGATTGCTTTCCCTGGTGCTTATGTCTTTGACTAGAGACTGCTGAAGGCAGGTCTGGGCTGATGGAAAGAGAACATTTGTGTGGCCAACCCACTGGTCTACAATTGAGCAACCCTCTTGCCAGGAGGGAGAGAGGAGAAAATATACAATAGTATGTATAAAAAACATACCTGGCATCCATAAAGCATTATAGCAAGTCTGCCTAAGAGAGGGTAGAAGAAAGGAGCTTCGTTGTGCACCAGTTTCCTTGGAGGATGGTCACAGTGAAGGTCAAAATGTTCCAAGTCCAGCAAGTTCTTAACCCGAATAAAAGAAAGGAGAAAAAAATACTGTGAACATCCTGCCAGTGACATGTAATCCTGTACTCTTTCTTACACAACCTGGTACCATAGAGTTGTTGCCATACAGGAAAAGGTATTTCCTTGTGGTTTAGAGAGCTCAGTTAATTAATTTAAAGCTGATATCATGAGACATGGTGTACTCTTGTGGCACACCTCATGGTGGCAGGACCAGCAGGCACACACTGGTGTTGGCAAAGAGCAGAAAACTTCTGATGCATTGCAGTTACCACGAGAACTCAGCACTTCAGCTTACCGAAACAACATGACACGTTGGCCTTCACAAATTGCTTAGGAGAATCTACTGAAGCTACTGAAGCAGAGCTTTGCTCATTGTGTCTATATCTACATCAAAAATCAGGAAAGTTAATTCTTTAAGTGTCCACCTGCATCCAGGTGCATTGAGATCATTTTTAAATAAGTAAAACTGAAAGTAGGTGTTATACTGGAACAGCTTGCAGAATAGCAAATCACAAATGCAGAATGCAACCTAGCAGCTGCAATAGTAGCTGAATCTTCTGCTTGATTCCTCCACAGGCCGCATGGATGAGAGCAGCATCATGTTTTAATTTTATCTTCCAGTCAACAATCTATTAAAAGCTGTGAGGATACTATTTCCTTAGCTCAGGCTTAAAGTTACACAGTGTTTTGTCCAGATTATGATCTGGACAGAGTAAGAGATCATTACATGCTCAGACAGCTACCCAGCAAGAAGCAGCAAAGGGTTGTCTGCAAAAAAGACCCAAGCTGGCACAACCCTGGGGGTAGCAGATGGAAGAATTTGTCAGCCTTCCTTGTTCAAGCAAGTGCACAGTCCTCTGACTTTTTGAAGTTTTTCTTCCTTCTCCACTGCTTCATGAACCTTAATCATAGTTCTGTTCTTGCTACAACTACCTCAGGTTTTAACGAATTCACTGCATGGCTGTATGAGACACTGGTGGTACCTCCTGAGAGCAGAAATGCCAGGGTCACCACCCAGCCAAGCATGAAGTGCTGGTCCATCGGGTGCTACAGACTGGGAAATGGGGTCTGGAAGAGAGAGAATCCCAGTGGCCACTCCCAGGCAGAAGCAGCCCAGTTCCTGCAGGGTTACACTTGCATGAGTATGAGAGCCTTAAGGTGTATTTTGCCTTATGACCAGGACTATTACCATCAGGTATATAGGAAACTCTACACACTAAGCAAAACCTTAATAATAAATCCCTCCTTTTCTAAATAATTTAAAGAGATCCTTTGGATCTCTTGGTTTAAGATTTTGAAATCTGGAGAGAAGCAGCTTAATTTGAAGTAGAAGAATTGTGCTTATTTTACTGCAGGAACACACTGTTTTGGCTTACATCCCACTTAACTCCAGTCCTGCATCAAAACTAAAAAAGGACATACGTGATTTGATTGTTTTCTTTCCCTACCTCCTTTTTTTTCTTAAGGAAAAGAGATACTGAGCTGTTTGTTTTAAATGAATATATGAACATCACACTGCATTCACGTGGCAATAAAGGTAAAGTCAAGCGAGTGCTCCACATGCTGGGAATGAGAGGTGGCACAGTGGACACTATGGGGTTTTGCAGTATCAACCACAGTCTTTAGGAAGTCATAAATAAATCTGGTGGGTATCAAGCAAGGTTCACCTTTACAAATCATCTAGTGGTCTATGCAAAACCAGAGTGGAGCTTCCTGAAAATCTCATGCTTTGGAGTACAATAAATTCCCCTTGCAACATTCTGCTAGGTTGAATGAAACTAAAGAAAACAGTGTTCTTGAGAAACATAACCCACAGCTTTCAACTCAGTTTATTCTCTGTAAACTGTGTTGGTTAACGCCACAACACACGAAAGAAATAAAATTTCCCCTGAGTCCCATGTTCAGTGAAATGAAAACGTTTCTGGTTATTTGTACCACACTGAGAGCCAAAAACAAGTGAACCCTAGCAGAAGTTGTGCTGATAATGACTGTAGCTAGCATTTCCCTCTAATGATGCTATGAGAAGATAGGAGACAAAATCCACTTCTCTTTCCAGAAAACATCCTGAAAGGAGGGATCAAGCCCTTGGAAACAGCGCCTCCCCAGCTTTCCTGTAGCCCCCTTCAGATACTGGAAGGCTGCTCTAAGATCCCCCCCGAAGTCTCCTCCAGGCTGAACAGCCCCAACTCTCTCGGCCTGTCCCTGTAGGAGAGGTGCTCCAGCCCTCTACTCATCCTTGTGGCCCTCCTCTGGACACGTTCCAATATCCAATTAACTTACAACCATCGTTTCCCCTTCAGACTCCCTTCCCCACTGCTTTTATACTCCAGCTAGCTCACAATGGCTCAATACAATTCTTTGTATTAACACACAGGAGTCTTCCTTATTAACTTGCTGGGGGGGGAAGCCAACCTAGTATTGTATAGGGTTTATTATGTTAATGTGACAATAAATACCATCCAGAAGACATTAAATGCTCTGTAATTCTTTTTTCCAGAAACCCATCTCATTAATTGCAGTAGAACCATTCACAAGAGAGCGCTTGCCAGAGCTGTCTTGCAGACACACATGAGCAAAGAGCCAGATTAAAAAAGCATCGTGAACTATTTACCTTTTCAAGTACTTTTGTCCCCTCCCTGGAAGTGTTCAAGGCCAGGTTGGATGGGGTCTGGAGCAACCTGATCTTCTCGTAAGAGGTGTCCCTGCCCAGGGCAGGGGTGTTGGAATGACTCAAAACCTGACTGTGTGCACACTGTGAAACCACCCTCATCCTTTACCCTAGGCCAGCACTGTTAATTGGAGGATAAAGCCTAGAGCTAAAAATCTTGCACTTTAATCCCTCCTTACAGAACCCTCAGAGCAATAGGAAAAGGTCTCCAGCATTTCTGTAGTATTTCAGAAGCATTTGATTAAACAACTTGTGAACTTTCTTCTAAGCAATGTAAAGCTTTTCATTCAACTATTCTCTTTTAATTAAGAGCAGGTGGCTTTTTTCCCCCCAAACAGCAGCAAGGCAGACAGACTGCTAGAGCAGAGTAGCCTCCTTTCTCTTTGAATGCAGTGAGCTCACAGGGGACCTGCTGAACACTCCTGGGACTCGGAGGTGGGTGAAGAGGTGACCCCCACCTCAGAGTCCTACAGCTCTGCTTGAGTTGAATTCCGAAGACTGGTAAAGATGGGGAGGACCAAGAGTGTCCAACTGCAGGTGGCTCAGGCCACACCCCAGGAGAGCGCTACAAGCGCTGTTGTATAACAGAGCTATCCACCCATAAATCATTCATAAACCAGCCACGGTTAGATGCAGAGCAGAGGAAAGCTGGTGTGCAGCAGCGCAGCTAGATGGCTTCAACAGACTTCAATGTGGCAACTGTCGAACATGTACTTTAAATATGCAAAATCCTTTTGACATAAAGCAGCAGGCTACTAAAGACTTCAGGGTTTCTGACTCAGAGACTTAGATGATTTTTTTGCAAGGAGTGATGTGATGATAAACCACAAAAAGCCTTTTGAAACCTCTGCCGAGTGCTGTGACACATCGGGCTGCAGCACATCGCTTCAATCATCTGCTCCCAGGTTACTGACCGCAGCAGCCAGAGCTGCCCCATTTCTAACAGAAGATGTGTGATGATTTAAATTATCACAGCGTGTTCCCAGGCAACACTTCAAACTCTGCTTCAATGGGAAAAGAAGAAACCTCCAAACCCTCAGTGAAATGAAAAATCTACTCTTGGAAGAGTTTTCTACAAGACTTGAATTAGGAGCCTTAACAAATCTCTCAGAGGCTCTTAGCAACTCACTCGTGTTTATGTTTAATAAAACCAGTAGAGGGTTCCAGCTAAATTAAATGAAGCCAGCTCTTAATTCCGATGTTTTGAACAGGCATCGCGTTAACACAGCCCTGACTTTCTTCATGGAAATAGGATTCAATTCTCCTGGAGACAAACGTCTGAGAGCAAAGAAAACTAGAGGAACCTAAAGCGAGAGCTAAACCTCGGCAATCATTGTCTGCTAGGTTGTGGCTGCCGCTGACTAACCTCACTCCTAATGCTGAACATCTGAGTCATCACCCAGGGCCCTGCACCTCAGTGCAAATAAATAAATAAACACAAAGCCAGGGAATAACCCCGAGTGCCAAAGGGTGGCGGAGTGGTAGGTGGGTTTGGTCAGGGTGCTGAAGAGGAAGAAAACAAACCTCAGGGATAAATACATTCCCAAACCATAATGGGTCAGAAACAAAACAACAAACCAGCCAACAAACAGCTCACATCATGGTAGCAGGGACCAGTATCACCGTCTTGATTCAATGCAGAGCTTCATAGTGACAATAAAGCACAGCAAGTAAAGGAAATGATGTCACCTAGCAAAACAGGAGAAGACCCAAATCTTCCTCCTCTACCCTTCTCACAAGACTCTGGATCACAACAGGGTAACAGGGATTTTCTTTCTCTGTATATAACAAGGGGGATAAAACCATTATCCTTTAAAAAAACGATGGAGTCCTTGCCCTGCCTAGAGGCACAGTATTACACTGCCCTGTGAACAACAACAGCTGCAGAAGAATTCCGATTCTGTGGTCCCCCTGAGCTGGAACCAGCAGCTGCCACATCCCTAAGCAGGAAACAGAGACCCTGAGGGCATCCTGCACCCTGCACAGCCCTTACAGCACTTCTGCAGGTGGCTAAAAAACTGCTGCCCCTTCTGTGCATGGCCACTTGAGACTCGCTATACAGACCCTGCACAGGTGAGAGCAGTGTCAGGAGGTGCAGAACTACCACAGGGGCAGGGCAGGTTGCTTTGCAGAATCTCGGGACTGCAGCTGTCCAGGTAACTGCTTGTTGAAGCCTTCTCTGGGAGCTGTACTGAGGAACCAGCAAGCACTTTAAAAATGCAGTGAATCAACATTTACACAAGCACGAAAGCTCCTGCACCCAGCAGCTCTGCTGTATGCATACTGGAACAATGAGAGAAGACGAGACCTGATGAGGACCTCCGGCCCAGCTCTCTGCCATGCCCATCCCCAGTGCCTGAAGCCCACCTCCTTGTCTCAGCACAGGCTGGCTGCAGAGCAGGGTGTATGTGTAATCTGCCTGACTTCTCCAGTCAGTTCAGGTTTCAGATAATTTAAGCTGCTGAGTTATTTCCACTGTAACAGCAAACTCCCTCTTCCTACTGCTGCTAGTTTTTGGGGTAGGTTCAGTACAACTCTGACTTTTTCTCTCAGTCATGCTGTTAATTGGCTAAAATTGAGCACAGCACTACAGTAAATGACAGCCAGGCTCAATGGTTTAGCCTTGCTGCCTCGTAAACCTACTGACCTGGGCCACAAGTGATACCCACACAGCACAGCCCAGTGTAAAACCAGCAGTAACTTTTCTATGGACTGATGGCTTAGGCCCCTTCCAAGGGGGTGGAACTTTCACAAGTTCCACCAGCTGCTGCCTGTATTTATTCTATAAACATCACACGCCAGGTGCAAATTGCATCACTGCCACCACCGACCTCACCCCTGGCACTTTTATACAGGTTATGGGTGGTGGAATCCAGCTTCAGGCTGAAGGCCAAGAAAGGCTGCTGTAGGGCTCTATAGCAGAGGAGGGGTTTTATAAATAAAATAGTGAATTAACCAGTGTTTGGAAGAGATTTAGTTCATCACAGAACTGCACAGGAGATACACCACTCAGGAGCACCAAGCCTGAAGAGAGGACCACCACGGCCAGCCCTGAGCCAAGTGCACACAGCCAGTCACATGGCTGCTGTCTGGCTGACAAACACATCACTGCATCAGCACCCATCCTACTTTTCAATGACTTTTTGTCTCACCGAGTTCTGCAGGCAGAGGGTGTACTTTGGGGAAAACCCAGAGCAAGCAGCACAGGCTCTTTAGAAAGACAGGAGTTACTGTAAGAAAAACTATAACTTTCAGAGCCAGAGGGATTTTATTCCACAATTTATTGCCCATCCCTGCAAACACTACAGAGGACAGGCTACTACTCATAAAGGCCCTTTAGAGGTAGAAGGTCAGTTGAAGCACCCTAAGAACATGCATGGGAATACCCTAAATGGTGTCATAAGAAGACATTTTGCCTGATGTGGAGGCTTCAAAATCTTACATCAGTAACTAGCTCCATGAATTTACAGCTATTCTTATTAGAATATCTGTGAGCAAACGCTTTCCTGCTCAAAACTCTTCAGTCTGTGCCTCCTCACATCTAAAACACATGATTCAGCCTCCCTGGCTCTTTGGTTGGTTGCTTTGTCCTGGGGCTGACCGCAGCCGTGCTGGCTCCTGAACCCCTGGGCTCCCACAAGCTGCTTCCCAGTGCCCAGCTGTGATTCATTGTGTGCAGGTCAGACACATCCCTGGCATTTCTGAGGTCACAGCCTTACTGCTGGCCACCACAGCCTTCCCGGCAGCATGTCCCAGTGAGCCTTTTGTTAGGGCATCACAGGGCATGGCCAAACACCAAAGCAAAACACGTGCAAATGAGTTTTGCTCATCCACAGCTGAAGGAGCTATTTAGGTGGGAAGGTCTTCCAGGAAAGGAATCACACGTTTGAACTTGTGAGAGCTGAACTCCTGTCCCTCTGCATCACTTTAATACAACAGGACTAATTGCTTAATACAAGAGGACCAACAGGCTGCTTGTGATGCCCTGCAGTTGAACTGCGGTTTCTTGCCATGGGTTCTTTATTTATATGTTGATGTGTGTATACACACACGTGCACGTACATACAAACACACAGACACATGTGTGCATGAGTATCCATCCCCTGGTGATATGTTTTATAAACTTATGCATAGTTTGTGTATAAGAAACCCCAGGGAAATTAGACTCCAAGAGCATTATACATACTTTCCTCATGGAAAACCTAAACTTAGGCCCTCTGATATATCCAGCCTCCATCTGTTCCACAGACTAAATGTCTTCTTGCCTCGCAGTGAAGTGATTGAGATCTGTCCTTCAGCAGCTGGCGGCACTGCTGCTCCATTATTTCACTGAATGATGGAGGACACACAGCCATGTTTCCCATGTACCAGACAGCCCACAACTGGATACTGTACTCCAGACATGACCTCTCCAGTGCTGAGGGGAAGAATCACCTCCCTTGACCTGCTGGCAACACTCCTCCTAGCCAGGAAGCCCAGGTCTACATGCTCAAGTACCTTAAAAGAAACCTAATACCTTTCCTTAGGCGACACCACATAAAGCAGCACACACACCCTACGTACAAGAATAAGACCACAACTTTTGAGGACTACTACATCAGTCCCATGACAAGAACGCCATCAGACATTACTTTGTACCATGGGCTGAGCTGCATCAAAGGACATCAGAGCACCACGCAAAGCGCCGCAGGGTCTCTGATGCCCACACCCAGCTGGACAGCATCTCCAAGCAGTGGAGAATGTGGTTTTTCTAATAAACACAACAGAGCGTCGCCCTCTGACTTTCTCTTGCTCACATGCAGGTACTTGTCCACCAGACCCCACTTCAGGTTGCTGAGCCAGTCAGTTACCTGGTGAATCACAAACCCCAGCATCCCACCTGCTGCTCTGATTCACCCCATCAGCAGCCATAGATCCCGCTCTTTTCTAGAGACAGGAAGAGTCACCCCTCAGCCTGCAGCTCAGGACTGTAAGGTGCTTCCTCCCACAAACTGGGAAGCACCATTTTTAGAGCATCATGTTGGTTACTCACTCACTGTGACTGCCCGAGCCAAAGGCTGGTTTAGCTAGCCTCCCTTTCAGAACCATGCATACAACAGAAGTCCGCCTTCTGGTGAAAGCTATTTCTGTTTGGATAAGGAACATGGTTGGAGTTTGAGAGATCTTTTGGGGGTTGGGGGTAAATAGCAGTTGAACCTCCTTGGAGCTGCTGATTGTTTGATCTCATCTGGAAAATCCATGATGCAACTCGGTAACCACGCGTTCAGCAGTGTGCTCAGAATTCATCCAGTTTCTTCTACTGAAACTAAAGCACAAAGCACCTACATGGAATTGTGCACACCCTCACCTCTGCTCTGTGCCTTTCCTAAAGATCATAGAATCATTAGGGATCGGAAGGGACCTTGAAAGACCATCTACTCCAATCCCTTTGCCACAACAGGATCACCCAGACCAAGTTGCACAGGAACACATCCTGGTGGGTCTGGAACATCTCCAGAGAAGGAGACTCCACAACCCCCCTGGGCAGCCTGTGCCAGTGCTCTGGTACCCTCCCTGGGAAGAAGTTCCTTCTGACAATTTAGATGGAACCTCCTCCGTTCCAGCTGGCACTCATTGCCCCTTGTCCTATCACCAGATGACCTTGAGAAGAGCCTGGCTCCATCCTCCTGACACCCACCCCTCACAGATTTATAGACATGACTGAGGTCCCCCCTCAGCCTCCTCTTCTCCAAGCTCAAGAGACCCAGCTTCCTCAGCCTTTCCTCACGAGGGAGCTGTTCTCCTTCCTTCATCATCTTCATTGCTCTATGCTGGACACCCTCCAGCAGCTCTGTGTCCTTCTTGAACTGCAGATGTATCTCTAACAGTTATTATGCACCAACAGTAACTTACTCCTTACTAAGTATCATCTAGGACTACAGTACTCCTACTGAGACTGAAACACAGATTACACCAAGAGACAAGGAATTTCAAGACTCAGTAAGAGAACCCTTCCCCAAACCCCTGTAAAGCCTGCTCCTTTTCAGTTGCATACCCTGAGTGGTTAGCAGAACTTTCTCCATGTATCAGTGATTTCTCAAAAGTAAAGGGGGGGTGTGTGTGTGTGTGCTTTTACAGTACTCTTCCAATCAAAGCTGCCTGCCCTGGCCCCCATCTACATTCTGCTAGTCTCAGCAGTCTGTCAGTCATCTCTGAAGTATGTACAGAAACAATAAAGAATGTTCAATTCCTTCTGCTGTCAGGTCATTCCCTGAATTATCCAAATACCCACAGACTAGAGCAACTTAATGAGACGAAAGGGAAGTTTACCTGGGTGCTCCCTCTTGTAGCCACTTCTTCTAAACTTTACCATGTAAACTCTCATGGGCTACCAGGTGTTCTCTGTCCTCCCGTTGATAATGCGCTAAACTGCTTGTGCTGATGCTGTTTTGCCTCCTAAAATACTGAGATATTATCAAATCGGGCTGGTGATCTTCTGTCACTAGCATCAAATCTTCAACGTGTCCACGTATCCTACAGGAAAAGAGTGATGACATTACAATGGCCTCCAGCAGTCTTTGGGATGCCACAAGAACAAAGCGAGCCCCAGATCTGTCTCCTTCAGACTGAAAAGGAAAGGACTGGATAAGCCACACGAGGATGGAGAGGCTGTAGCACAGGCTGGCTGGTTTGTGTTTGGTTTTGGTTTGCTGTGGCTACATACAGACGTTTATCTGTGACACCAGTAAGTCCACAGAAAAGTTACCTGAGAACAAAGCAGGCGTGGTGCGATGATTAAATCCTTCAGTCCAAGGTGAAGAGGAACAAGCAGGTTCAGACTCCTCTTCTGACCTGTTCTTGTCTAAAACACAAGGAGTTTTTTTAAGCACTGTAAGTCAGACCTTAGCTTTGTGTTTAAGCACAAAAACGTTTCAATTAGCCTTACTCCCGCTTTAAAAGGAAACCAAAGGCCAGAGAAGAAAAGGAGACAGCTGAGCAGAGATCCTGGCTGGGATCACACCACTGCTTCGCTCAAGTCTGGCTACTGCAGAGCCTCCACTTAATCCACTGCTTTAGGAATTTGTACAATGTCATTTCCTAGTTGTGTTGGATGAAACTGGTATACTGGAGTACAGCTGGGTGTTAGAGACACTGCAGCAGCAACAGAAAAACAAAACCCACTGAACAATAGACCTTTGTGAGGGAACGGGACGTGGCTACGTCACACAGGTACTCCTCGCTCCACGCCACAACTACCTGACACATACTGCACAGCTGGTTTCCCTCAAACAGGAATAGCACTGCCTTTTGAAAAGCAGGCCTGAGCATCTGTCTCTGCTGTCCCTAGCTGCCCGAAGACCGCAGCTGACAACTGCTCTTCCATCAGACACAAATCCAAACTGGTCTCTGCTGAACTGTAAATCCTCATAGGGAGAGCCCCATGCAGGCAAATTAAAAAACCCACCCCAAAACCGAGTAAGAATGGTTTTTTCAAACCTTGACCCCTAGTTTTTCTTGAGTTTTATGGGTTTGTCTGCAGCTCATTTCAACCCACCCCTAACACTGCACCCCTGACTTGTGCATCTGTCAAGTGCAGCGTTTCTGTTGGCTTCTGATTAACACTGAGCACTACCCAGACAGTACCAAACCCCAGCAGTGCCACACGGGAAGACACAGTTAACATAGTTAATTACACAGCTCCAAACAAATCTCAGGGTAAAACTACAATGCCCAAAGAAACGCTTTGGCTTGATGATCTTAAAAGGCCTCTTCAAACCACAACAGCTCCATGAGTCTGGGAAATGGTTACTGCTCAAAGAAACAGGACCAGTTCTGAATGTGTATAGCTGATATATCTATGTCTTCAGAGTTTGAGAGCCGGGCAGTGAAGAGCTTCCCAAGCAGTGCCCCATTCACAACATCCCACCCTGAAGACCAAAACCATTACACTACTAGTGGTGGTGGCTCTCAAAAGAGTTTATTTGACGAGTGTTCAACGTGCAGTCTGAACGACAGCTCGAGGAAGCCAGTAATTATAGTGAACAGCGATACAAACCCATCACTGACTGGAATCACCGTGGCTATAGATTTCCATGTCACATTTCAGCACGTCAAAGTTACAGCGTTTTAGGAACACAAGTACAGCACGGATTCTGCATGAGGACATCACTGTAAATGACTTGAACAACTGATGCCGACTGTAAGGACACGGGATGGTTGGATCATTTTCTGGTAAGGCAGTAACACATCTCACATCTTCTTACAGGCCCACACAAGACCAGAAGTGTAATCTTCATCCAGGAAAAAACCCCATGTCTGAGAGGAACAGTTGCAGAAAACAAACTAAACTGTAACTGCCTGAACAAACGCTGGCACAGTGATGCCACAGCAAGGAGACGCGAGACACCAGAGGCTTTCCAGAAGCAGACAGTCCCCTAGTTCAAAGTGCAACACACCACGAGATGAGAAATGTACAACATTCACCCTGAAACAGCAGTCCAGCAAACACAAACCAGGGAAGAAACCATCAGCCAGGCAAGATGGGGTCAGGGCACTAAATACCCATGACAAACAACTTTAATCTCATTCCTGGTACTGAATCCATTCACACATCCATTTAAATTTCAAAACAGCAAACTAGAAATAATTTAGATTACATTGGGAACTAAAAAACCAGCACCACACACTTCCCTGGCTCCTCACCAGGCAAGATCAGCCTACCAAAACCCGCAAGAATCAGAATCATCATGACCTGCTGGACCTGACCACAACACTGAGCAATTTTAAATGCAGGAGTAGTCTATCTCAGAAAAGTGCACACAGCTCATAGACTCATTGTCCCATCAGGGTGATTTTAAGGAGTTCCCATTCTGCAGGGCTCAAACTCCTCTCCCTTGTTAACCCAATATTCATGACACTGGAAATACCTGCTAGAAAAATTGTCTCCCATGCCTTCATGGTAACTGCACTGTTCTACTGCTTGAGCTGCTCTCACCTTAGTTTTAACAGCTTTTATTCCTGTGATAATTAGGGAAAGCAAATTTTTCACGGCCCATCTCAAGGCCGTGACATGCTGTATCTCTCCCAGGTTTCTTCTTTCTTTGATCAGTAGATATTAGGAAGGGAAACCAATCCCTTCCCCCTCCCCTTTCTCACCCCTGCATGTTCAATGTAATAACTCAAAAGGAAAACACTGTGTGAAATCAGCATCCCTACAATCCCTAAGAATCACCTGGGAATCCTCCAGAGTGGGAACAAGCTGAAAGCAGCTGATAAAAACCTTTCTTGTTGGTGTCTGCATGGCCGTTCCTTATTTGTGAGTTCACAAACGTACAGGTTGTGGGGGATGTTTACACCCAGCGTACACATTATAAACCCATGTCTACAGTTCATCAATACTGCTGACAGTACTCAAATCAGGAGGAGGGAGTGCTTCTGCAAAGAAACGATGAGAAGTCATGAATTAGCACAGAAAACAGACATTACATCAGGAGACCCCAGTGCTGGTTAATCATCCCTCAACCGTCCGTTGTACAGCTTGGCACTAGCATGAATTATAACAATAATACAAACTTCTTTTACAGTTATTACCATTTTAAATGGTAGAGGCAGAAATTGAAACCATTTGAGCACAGCAATGCCACTCGAGAGGCAGTATCTGATACAGAATCATACAGTTACTTAGGCTGGAAAAGACCCTTAAGATCGTGGAATCCAACCATCAACCCATCTGAGCCAAGCTCAACACTAAACCCTGTCCCTAAGCTCCACAGCTGCACAACTTGTAACTCATCCTGGGATGACGACTGAACTCCCTCCCTGGGCAGCCTGATGACCCTTTCAATAGAGCAGCTCTTCCCAATGCCTAACTTAAATTCTCCCAGCACAACTTGCCACCATTTCATCATGTCCTCTCACTTGTTACTTGTAAGAAGAGAACAAGCCTCACCTCTCTGCAAGCTCCTTTCAAGTAGTTGTAGTCAGCAATAGGGCCTAACCAGCTGATGTGGGAAGCTGCTGCTCTCACCACGGAATGGGTACCCATTCCTGTGGAAGCTGGTATCAGCCAGGGAAAGGTGGCTTTCTCTCTTTTTAAAAGCAGCTTTACAGCCAACACATCCTTCCTGACATTTTAGTCTGTGATCAGTTAGGTCCTCATCAGCAAGAGTGTAAATACACTGTTTCAGGGAGTGCCACAACCACCAGTAAAGCTAAGATCAAACCCCTCTCCTACAATTGATTCATTAAGTAGGTAACACAGACGCGTTCCCAAGTGTTAAAGCTTATTATCGTTATTAAAGAAAAGCCACAGGCATTCATCATGTTCCCCCAGTAATTCCCAACCTTGGAAACCTTCCTAGGCTTCCCCGAAGAATTCTGAACGCATTCTTCAGAGCAATTTGATAAATCTGTTTGTCCCACTGCTTCACTTGCACCTAGAATTTTACTCGACCAACAACAGTATTCTAAGTCACCTTTGCGGTACAGCAACACACCTGACTTGCTTGATACCAGCTTATTCCTCCTCCTCTTGCAGTTGAGATTAGCCACAGCAGGGGCAACCTGGCCAAGGTTTCAATAACTAGAGGTGAAAATAAAAACAAACACAAGTCAAACATCCTGCCTCTGTCTGCATCAAAAGAGTAAGCTTTCTCTCATAAACAGCGCCAGGCCCTGAATTACTGTCCCACGAACCAGCAAATACATTTCCACAAAAGAACCAGGTAAGTAACCATGGAAAACACAAACACTTGTCTAAATGAGTTTATTCTTGTTACGAATAGAGTCGATCCACTGTCACAGGATGGGCTGAAGCTTTCATTTATGTATCTCCTATATAACAACAGCAGAGGAACGTGCATTTTGCGTTTATTTCACAAGTGGAGGGCTTCACTCCTGACTGTCTCACTGGGTGTCAAGTGTTCTGCACTGGCTTTCAGGAAGATGAGCACAGTGAAGGCAGGCGGTAGGTGCACACCTCGCAGTGTTCTATGCGCTCTGTCAACGAGTAAGGCACAGGATTTGTAACAGGGATCTTCCCACAGGTTTGCTCGTTGTACCTTAAGGTTTACAAAGGATGAATCTCAGCGTCTTTGGGAACTTCTTGCTTCACAGTGGACTTATCCATCCCTCAACCAACCACACCACAAGAACTTTGGTAATGCTTCAGAGCACAAAGCCCGTTTCAATCCCAGTTGATGACCACCAACACGATTCAAATTTGCATTTCACAGCTTTTGCACTTTGCCTTTCACACGGCTGCGACTGAAAATGGTGCTCTGCTGTGCAAGATGTACAAATACAGCCTGAGAAGAGGAAAAACCACACACCTGCTAACAACAGCAAAGTCAAACCTCGCCTAAACAACATAACACAAGTGAAATAGTTTCAAGGAGAAAGAATTCAGGCACCTAAGTGGGTTACGCAAGAGAAACCGCAAGTACATGAGAACACAAATTACTAAGTGAACACTGGTCAGACACAGATACCTGTAAAACAACTGAACCTTTCTTGCAGCAGTGCTTCAAAATCTTCTGCAGGTAGTAAGAGTTGTGAGGAGGCTCTCTACTTTATGCAGTAGTCAAAGGCATGTTAATATTTCATTGTTTTACTGTGAGCAAATGGAAAAGCAACAATATCACTACAGGAATTTTTACAGCCATCCTTTCTGTTACACACACTGAGGTCAGAGAGCAGGTCAACTCCGCCAGGTGGTTGCTTTCTGCAAAACGCATCTGCTTACAGCTGGAGTCACAGATTGTCATTCATTCACAGTACAGACAAGGAGGAATGACTGCTGGGAGATCGACCTGCACCACACACAACCAAGTGAACAACCAGCAATTCGTTGTGCTCTGTGAAGGAGTCATCCCCTAGATTATGCCATCAACTGAGTACCAGGGTACAAGTATTTCTCATTTCCCAAAAATCCACATCTCAAGACTACGCAGTTCCATTGTTTTAATTGATTCAATATAGATTGGCAGTAAGAAAAGAAGATTCAATGGCATCAAAATCGTTCCAAAGAAACCAACTAAGCAAAGGTCGCAGTGCGCTTCAGCCAAACTGTCACACGTGATATGATTCACAAATACAGACACGAGGTAGCTGGCAGCTACAGATGCGAACACCAATTGTGGAAGTGTTCTAAAAATCATAACCTATTCCACCTTTCCATTGAAAAAAAGGAACCCAACACAAACCAACACCTAGTTTATTGCTTTCAAGGTTCGGTTTTTACATCAGCAATAGGCAAAGGCATCAAAGGAAGTTACCTGGCTGTTGATGGCTTTTGATCACGTTTGTTTTTGAAAAACAACCACTAAATAACACCCTGCACACAAAGAGCTGACCTGCTCCTGACGTTACATGTTCTCTCCAAAGCGTTTGCATTTTCCAAGCAGGGGGGTGAGGAAAAAGGTGTCATTACCAAAAGTCTAGCAGCAACTATTTTCTTGGCAGAAAAATCGGTAACAGAAGTAAAAGCAGTGTTCCCACCACACAGAATACATCGTGAAAACAGACCAACGACTGCAGGAGAGGCAGAAAGCGTTCTAGCTGCAAAGGTGGCGGTGCTGTGGCACACAGTACATGGAATGCAGTGGAAATACAACCTGTACCACAGGTGTAAGGTTCATTAAAGCTTCCCAAAGTTTCTTGGTTGTGTTTCAGAAAAGGCAAAAGCAGAACAGACCAAAACAAAACCAAAAAGGCAAGAAGCAGAGGAGGAAAAGATGAAAGGCGGCAAGAATCAAGGCAGCAACTGCAAAAACAAGACAGAGGGCTGAAAAGTAGGACAACTTCAACAATGTAGTCTGAAAAATTGCTCAGAGGTCAAGTAAGCAAAGTGAAAGTTATGCTCCATTCTGAAAAAGAATCTGGAGGAGAAGTGAAAGAGAGGTGGGAAGGCAAGGTTTTCTAGTTTTTATTTTGAGGTTCGTTTGGGGGATTGTTCTGTTGCTTTTTTAAAATATATATATATATACAGTGCAAACTTGTCTAGAGAAGTGATACTAGAGATGACAGAACTTACTCCCCTGCCACAAATGGAACACCCTGACCTCTCAATTCAAGCATACAAAAGTGGCAAGAATAAAAGGTGCATGTAAAACCAGCAGCAACATCGTTTGGCTTTCCACTACTTCTGCAAGTTACTGTACATATATTACATCACTACCATAGAAATGGCACAGCCTCAGACACTTTCCACATTTTATTTACATTTTAAGACTAACTTGAATCTCAATCACATATCCATACATTTCCTTTGTTTCACTAAACTTAAATGCATGGTTTATTAGAACAAAGACTGTAAACAAATATCTGCCATGTCCGATACATGTAACACACAGGAGCTGCTGAACAGAAATTCATCCCCCCGTTTTATAAATATAGGTATCAAAACAATCCTGAACATACTGTGTGACACTACTAGTAGTCGGCACCCACACCCTTGCAAAATTAAACGATGAGCAACGGTATTCACTGTACCTGCTACTTTGAAAACAAATCGAACTGCAGCTCTTTTACTAAGCAAGATGGATAAAGCATGCCATTTATATTTTGCCTTCTCGAGAGATTATTTTCAGAAACATACATTATTCCACAGCAACCTGACACTTTCTGTCATGCTTTCATCTTGTAAAACCTGATTTCCAATCGCAGGCTAGTTCAGGCTTATGCTTAAATGACAGTGCCTTGGTAAGAGGAAAAAAATTGTGCTGCCTTTTTCTCCCATAGTGCCTGAAAACCTATCGGGCATACATATATTATATATATATTCTTACAAATGTCCAGGTCATGTATACCAGCTGAAATTCTTTTAATGTGTGGGTGTTTGCATTGTGAGATTTAATCAAGACATTAACATGAGTAGAAGGTTGTTGTTTTAAGACAGAAGTTTGAGAATCAGCTAAAATTAATTGTTGTAAGTTTGTCCCTCTGGAGGTTGTGGAAGCTTCATATTTTCTTTGGACATCATTAGACGTCTTAGCTCTTGAAGTACAACTTTAATGCTATAAGAATTTTGCCATTTTGCTAACACTGGTATGCTCCGTGCATCCACCTGGAAAAAGAAGAGACAGCTGTAAGTTCCCGTGACATACAGAAGCTCCAAGTAACTGCTATTCACCTACTTATTCTACAAAAGGGTCTGAGCATTCCCTGGCACTTTCTCTGTGGCATAAAGTCCCTGTATTCATAAAATAGTTTAAGGAAAACAATCGTATACTTACACACAGATACAGATTCTGCGATAAAATCCATGCAGGTGGACCCTTCCTATCTGTGCTGATACTAATATTAGTGAGAAAGAAAAAGGGGGAGGGGGCAAGGAGTAGATCAGCAATCCATTCACTGCAAAACCAGAGCCGTATCTTGCAACATTTATTTAACATCTCAAATTACCCTGAAAAATGTGATCACCTTCATTATTCCAATAAACATACACTTCAGTTTTCCTCAGTTCTTTAAAAGAACCTGCCACACAAGAAACCACAGAATAACTTCTTAAAACTTCCCTTGTGCTTCCCCTTACTGCGAGTATTCTTAGTGGTTTATGTCTCATCAATATTATACGATGCTTCGGACACATCAGGAGTCACTACATCTACTCAGAAATGGCTTGAAATACTGAAACAACCAACTCAAAGTTTGGACATTGCTTAGCTCTTTGCATCCTTCTCACAGTAAGCCATCATATGGAGCCATGAAGATTTCCGTACAGCACTTACCAAGTGGTTTATGAACTGAAAGGAAAGGACATGGGACTTCTCCTATGCGTTTATAAAACCTGTGGGACAATTTACACAATTATATTATAACAGGGAGGTTTCCATAGGAAGGTCAGCAATTGACAGTCAGCTTGGGAGTGGTTTGAGCAGCAGGCAAGTTCCGGCCACTCAGCAGCTGCCATGAGGAACTTAAGACAACAGAGGGGAGAAGACAGAGCGGCCTTCAGCTGCACAACTGCAAAGCAGACCTGTGGGCAGAAACAAGGCCGCTGCACGCTACGGAACTCCACCAGCAGAGTAGCACAGGCAGCCCACGCACCTCTGAAGTGCTGGAAGCCACTCTTCATGAATTAGACAGCACAAAACATCAAGAAGGCTCTTATTCCATCTTCATCAGAACAAACTGAAAGAAACAACACTGGAATCAGAAGTGAGAATGGTAACACAGATGTTTTATCTGTGGGTTGTTTGAAGTGGGATTGTCTGCTTTTGGAACACCAGATGAGACTCACTCTTTCTGCAGGAGGAAACTGAGGCTGAGATTTAACAACATGCTGGCTGGGGCAGCAACACTAAATCAAAAGACTTCTGCCTCTCATTAGACACTTGTTCCTTTAACACTGCTATTGCCTGTTAGCTTCGGTGAACCATGAAACCTATGTGGAGCTACTTTATGGCCTGAACTGATTGTACCCAGCTAGCTTAAAAAAACACCTTGGAGAGCAATCCCTACGCAGGATCACAGCTCAGCACTAGAAGCACTTCTCTTCACACAAACACCACCCTGGCTCCATGTTGGGAACCTGGGAACCCCTTACAAGCCAGCAGAGCTCCCACATATATTATCAAACCACCCTATAAAAGGCAGATTACTTACATTATTGCAAAGATAGTATTAGGGGGAAAAAAGAGCATCAAAAGGAAAACTTAATCGTGCAACAGGCTCCTGGCAGTTTAGAATATACATGATTTATGAGGCTTGTAAATTCACACTGGTCAGACCATCACTGCTCCTAGACTACTAGTGCTACTACTTTTTTAAAGGGATACTTGATTTAATGTGGTAGAGAAGAGGCAGCATCAGAGCAGAATAATCTTGGCATCTGGAAAAGAGGTTCTCTTTCTTTTAAAGAATAGACTTTCAGATCAAACCACCAGTGAGTAAAAGGGACATTCAGATCAGAGATCACCTGTGCTACCACGCAGCAGCCTACAGGGCTGGGGGGGTGGGGGGTGGGTCACAAAGAAAGGAATACTCTTTCCAACTGCATCAGACAGGACAAGGAGTAACAGATGCAAGCTTGAACACAGCAAGTCTCACCCCAATATGAGGAAAAACTTCTTTACAGTAAGGGTTATTAAACACTGGAATGGGCTGCCCAGGGAGGTTGTGGAATCCACTTCTCTGGAGATGGTTCAGATCTGTCTGAATGCATTTTTGTGTAGTTTGAATTAGGTTTTCAGGTGGTTATGCTTCTCAGTAATTTGTATCCTACCTGAGCAGAAGGGTTGGACCCAATGGCCTTTGAAGGCTACTTCCAACCCTAATAAACTGTGTAAACTGTGCAGAGCAAGGCATCACAGCCTGAATCTTTGTTCTGAGACACAAGCTCTTAGAGATCTTTTCCTCTCCAATCCTTCAAGAGAGGATACTCAGGATGTTTTAGGCAGCAAGTTGGACCTAGCACACTGGGGATGAGAGTTCATTTCAGATGTCAGAACAGTAAGTATCACACGACTCAAACTGTTCTCCATAGAGAAAATGCCATGAGAAATGCACGAGATCACCATCTGTTATCACAGGGTCCTAGAGAAAAGAGAAAAACTTGACGGTGGTGAAGGATCATGTTAACTGAAGAAACAAGGGCTCAGATTTTATGTTCACTTTGCACATAGCTAGACATTTAAGAGCTTATCCCCACCCCCAAACTAAATATGGGAGTACTCCCTGAGTGCTTTGGTATCGAAGTCCTTTGGCAGACCAGTAACTTAAACAACTTCTGTGTTAGTCTAAAACATAATACTTTCTACTAAAGCGGCTGAGGAGAGACCATGTTAAGCATCAACTAATCTAAAAATATTATCTACCCGAGAAAAAACAGGAGAGAAAGAAGCCACAGTAAACAACTACCAAGGACCAAATAATGGTTGCAACAGAAGATTCACAACCAGGAAAGATGTGCACTTCAAGGTGGAAGCCCATCCAGTAAACTGTTTTAGAAGAACACTGGTATAGCCTAGATGGGTAAGAAGAAATTACAGCTTTCAATAGATTTGAAAGAGAAGTAGTATCATGACCTGTTCAGATAAAGACTGGGTTAGCAAAATATGCCTGTAGAAGCAGTTGCTCTGGGACTCCCCACATGAACATCTATCCTCAGCCTGGAAATATTTCTTTCATACCACCTTCCTTCTGTCTACTTCTCAACCCAGCCCTCGCAGGCCCTGTCAAGTCTGGATATCTGCATTAACTACAGCACATAACAGCCACGAGTGCAATTCTACATACACTGGCTCTACTGGAATATGAGACCTAATGACTTAAAAATAAGCTGCTCCAACTTCTCTTTCTTGGCTGGGAATTTGTAAGAACAAACTCACAGACTGTAAACTGCTTTAATAGGGTTAGGAATGTTTTCTGAGTGGGGACTACAGCAACATGACATTCTTCTTATCTCAATTCTCTTTTGGTTCAGGTTCTGTGTTGTTGAAATTATTTCCAAGTTACTGAATAATAAATTCACTTTGTGAAGAACAAAACGGTATTCTGAAGAATAACATGATGTATGTTCCAATCACACAAAAGCATTAGGTAACATTCAAGCACACAGAGACATTTCAAGGTCACATATAAGGTAACAGAGCTGAGATCAGCAATATGAAGACTATTTTAATCTCATGGTACACTACTCTAAGTCCTTAAACAGCAGCAGAACCACCAGCATGTATAATGCTTTTCTGTTCTGGAAAAAATGACGTTATTTCATGTTGTAACAGCACAAAGTACTCCGTGATTATAATGCTCAAACATTTAAACTTTAAAGAAGGCAAAATGAATAGCTAACTCCTTCGTGCATCATGAATACACTCAGAGCTATAGCTAAGCAATAGTTCACAGGTTTCCAGCTAAGCAAGTTTAAAGGAAACAAACATTTCCAGCTGTAAATGGCATCTAAAAGAACAGAAGTCATTGCAAATCCTGCAATTGCTCTCAGAAATGCAAGAGTCAGACGATTCTCCCAAAGACTATGAGAAAATAAACATCAGAATGCAAGCTGTGGTGCATCAATACAAGAGAAAAGACCAGGTGGCATTAACAATTATCATTTAAATACAGATGTGTAACAGTGATGCCATGTGCATATGAAGGTGTTTTGTCCAGCCCTACGTATGTACCTGGATTGACTTCTCTGCACATAGTACCCCAGTTCTTCATACAAACACCATAGCTCTGCAAGCAAAATCGAAAAGCAGAAGAATCACAAGAGCTAACTTGCAATTTAACAGGGTGACTCAGAGCACCTTAAGTATTTTGACATAAAACACTCCTGGAAGCAGCCCTCTCCTTTCCCTGCACTGCATTTATGGAAAACAGGGATCCCTGAATAAGCTCATAAATGTCAGTATTGATAAATCACTTGCACAGCTGCACTTTCATGTAAAGCATGAAGGGACCCAACAAGGCAGCACAAGACTTGCTTCCTTAGAGCCCTACTAACTCACACACATTTAGCCCCCACATCCACCATTCCTACTCCAACTCCAGACATTATCCACCAGTAAACTCATGCTGAGGACCCCCTACTTTTCCTGGGGCATTCAGTGGCACACATCTCCTGTAAAGTGCAACATTACAAGTGTTTTGAGTGGCAAGATGATACTGCTAACATACAACTGTTACTGCTTACTTCAGGCCTCTTCTCTACAAGTCACCAACATTTCATGACACTTACAAGCCATGTGACCAAAAGGTGGCCACATGTCAAAAACCAGAAGCAGGGACAGAAGAGCTGGTGTGGAGATGAAACCCTGTCATTAATTCAAAGGACACAGCAAACCACTTACTAGCTATTAAACAAAAGTCTACCAGAAAGTAGGGGAACAGCTGGGAAGAAACAGAAACTAAATCAGGAAGCAGCAATGTGAACCACTGCAGAATGCTAAAGGTGCCCCCAGCTTATCTGACAGATTCAGGTGAGCATGACAGTGAAACAAGTGAAAATGCAAGGTAATGGGACAATAGATACATTAGAAAGTACATTATAAATCCATTAGTTTGGAAAACTGTTATTGAAAATACTGTATAGACCTACTTAAATCCACTTAAAAATCTGTACTTGTGCATAGCAAATCTTTCATAAGATATACTAGCATTTAGAATTGTTGAGAAAAAAACTTAATGAAAGCTTTGTATAAGCTTTAAACTTATTAACATCAAATTTTTCAAGGAACCAGGAGGATTTTGCATCACAGCATTCACCCTGCTCCTCAGCAAGCTGAGGGGGTGTTTTGTTCTCTGAAAGCTTGAGCCAATTGGCTCAGTAAACACAAGTCCTCAGGCTCTGCAGGTCTGAGATTCTGCTTCCAGAAACCAACAGCCCTATTCTCAGACACACATGGATGAAAGAACAGGAACATGCTTCTTTATCCCTTCAGAATAATACATTACTTGGGAAAGGCACAAAAACGGTGTAAAGATACCAAAAGCTCTGCTGCATTCTAGATCAGCCACTCTTCCTAGTCACCAACGCTTATTATATACACACACTCAGGCAACAAGCCACAGTTGTAAAGACAACAGCTACTCTGTAGAAGCAATTTTACTAAATTCTTCAGGTAGAGTCAAGCTGTTGTCTACACAAGTACTTTCAAATCAATTCTAGATTATTTCTGAAGTGTCAGTGCACTGGCTTTGAATAACCAACCAGTAGACTACCCTACCACCTCACCCCGCCCAAGCACCTCACCTTGTGCTACAGATAAAGATATTTCAGCTTCACGTTTCAGCACTGCTCATTACACAAATGCAAGTCCATCTTTCTTTTAAATCTTGCAAATCACTTACAATCTAGAGATGCTTCTCTGACTCACCTTTAAGTCCCTTAAATCCAATTACTTCATTCACTGGAAGACATAAATCTATACACAGACAAGTGTGGTTCTGTGATTCTGTATTTTGTGCTGACTGTCAATGCAAGACAGCTCCCACCTCTTATTCCTAAGCAACAGGTGACCTCAGACTTACAGGATTAAAGTACTCAGAGAATAATGAAGCTACAACCTTGCCTGAGCTGCCATTCATTGCTCATGTACATGAATTCATCCTGCCCCAAGCACAGGATGACTGAAAGTAACTTGTTTAAATTTTAAAGATCAATTTCCAAGTGATAGTCACTAGTACCAGAGATCTTCTGGCTGAAACTCAGAATCACCCTGGATTTGAGTAACCCCAGTATGAAACAGTAAGAGTTTAAATACATTGGTTTATTACAGACCAATTACTAGACCCAGAATAGACTCATCAAGAACCACCCACCATTTTTCATTAATGGAACATCAGATCATCTGTAACACTCCTGTTGCAGTGTGAATGCAATCTTCTTATTACCAAGCAAATACCTATATAGAGCTTAAACATATTTTTCTGTTCTAAAATTAAACCTTGAGTTTCATTAAAAAGAAAATGATGTCAATACTAAAAATAATGCTCGTCTCATTAATAAGCCACTAAGAACCACTAAAACTTTGTAAATGCCTACAACTCTGAAGTAGCAGGTAACCACAATTTTATTGAAACCAAGTACTTATATTGCAAAATTGAACTATCAAAGCTCCATCTCACATGCATGCTCCTCACCTTGGTTTTCACAGAAATACTTTATAGTACAGACAGATTAATATGGTTGATCTTACCATTTCAACTTACCATTCCATTGGAATTATTTATCCCATTCATATTAATTTTAGTTACAAATCTAACTGTAGGAGGTGCTTCTGGATATTTAGGTCCACACTCTACTTTCAGACTGTATATTCTGTTTTCATAGTTAGTCTAGAAAGCAAAAAGACAGACTAATGCACCTTTCTGAAAGCTGAATATTAATAAATAAAACAAAGCAAAGGCAAGAGGAATAAAGTTTTAGGAAATATGAAATAATTATATATCTGTTAATATTATGGATCCATTGACAGCCTTAGTTTACTGATTAATATTCCACTATTTCGGTCACACCGGTTACTCAAACACACAGAGATTACACTAACGATTGACTATACCACATAGAGGTTTTAACAGAATACAGTTCAGGTTTTGTTCACATTTATTCTCATCCTTCCTACCCTTCTGGAGTCCCAAGACAAACTTCAACACAGTGCAGGGCTGACAGAAAAAAACCCTCAGTCTTTAGGGACATTTTACTGGTTAAAAAAAAATAAATCTAACAGTGCAATAAAAACCCAACACTGGAAAAGGAAAAAAGCAAAAGATGCTAAGATGATGTTAACGCACAATGAAGAATAAAATCAAAACAGTATTTTGCAAAACTATTCTGGAAGTAATTAAACACTCCAGAGGATACCTCTATAGCTTGGTTTTCTAAAAGCCTTATGAATATTGGACAATCCAGCATGAAGATGACGCCACTCCAAAAAGACCACAGAACAGATCATTCTATGTGCAAGTAAATTTTGAGAAAATCCAATTAGAAATTAATTCTTTTATCATCTTGTCAAGTAAGCCATGCGCAGTAAGTATCAGCGGCTTGGCTGGTCACTAATGCAGATGCCTCTGAGCTCTGGAAGGAGAATAAGCCAAATTTCTCCATTTGTTTTTCCAGTAGCACAACAGACACAGCTAACACAAACCAAAAGCAGGAACAGGCCTCTGAACTTTCCAGAAGTAGCACCTTTAAACTGCTCTGTACCAGCCAACCATCATTCTTTCCAAGCAGAAGTATCAACCACACAGTGAAGCTATCCTGTGACAGTCTGCTGTTGCAGTCAAATAGAAGGCAGAGTGGAAAGAGCGCTACTGAGGCACTGAAATGTACCCTACAATTCCGAGGGGCCAGAGATTGCGCAGCAGTGGGTCAAAAGGAAACAAGGTGAAGCAGGACATCTTTTGTTAGAGAAAAACGTTTTGTATTAGTCTTTTCCATTAAAAGTTAAAGATGCAAATGAAGTGATCTCATCCTGCCACAGGTACCACAAGAAAACACAGTATCAAGAGTTAGCATTATTCACATAGATAAAACCATTTACATCCTTAAAGAGAGATGCTGTCAGTTACAGTGGATGTAGGCCAAAATGCAGATACACTGCTCACAGCTCCACAAAATCCTAGGAACAGCACTCATTCCCTTATTCCTATGCAGCTGGTTTCTCCACTTTGCTCAGTTTTCCAAGTTGCTGCTTTAGTGCAAGCCAAATACCCCAGCCAGCTTCCCTAAAAGCCTGAAACCCCATTCTGGGGTTGGGGGGCAAAAGTGTTTCCTTTAACCCAAAACAAATCTTCCTCTCCCTGCTCTACGGGGGTTTACCTTTCAAATCAAAATAAAAACCCCAAGTGGTAAACTATTTTTGCACAGCTCTAGAGAAGCCACACAGATGAAGATCTTCATGTAGTGGACAGTATTAACCACCTTCTCAGTGCTCTGCCTGCACACTGTCTAAGTCACCCAGCTCCAAAATCACCCATCTTTGACAAACCCTCAAACTGCATATGCAGTTCTTCTCAAAGTACCCTCAACTGCCTCTAGAGCTGGTGGCTTTCACCACATAGTACAAGTCATTACACCAACAAGACTGCATGCCCCTGAAATGGCTAAAACATACATTGTGCACACTCTTTCATAAAGAGAACAAAACAACACCAACATTAGTTGACCAGAATTAAAGGTGATTCCCACGTTCTTTGGGTTCATTTCGTTGTTTAAAATACACAATAGTCACTCCCTTCAAAGGGGTATTAGGAGTCTAAATTAGATTGAACCAGAAACAAGTCAGGCAGTTCTGGAGGCTATTTGGAGAGTCGAGGAGACACTACCTTGGTTAAGTCACTTTTTCAGGTTCCCTTGAAAAACCTTAAGACTACAAACTTTCTTCAAAAGCTGTTTATATCTGGATTCCACAGAAGCTAAACTCCAAAGCATACTGTCAGTACACTTATCTTTTAAATTGATTCTCTCTGAACTGTGCCCAAATCTTAGGGGCTCAGCACAATTACACAGATGACAGAACCATATAATCACTTTTGTTGGAAGAGACCTTCAAGATCATCCAGTCCAACCTTCAACCCAGCACCGCCAGGACACCAATAACCATGTCCCTACGCACCAGGTCCACATGTCAATTAAATATCTGCAGGGATGGTGAAATCACCACTGCCCCTGGCAGCCTGTTCCAACACCCAGCAACCCTTTCAGTTAAAAAATTATTTCTGACACCCAGCCTAAACTTCCCTGGCATGGCTTGTAGCCATTTCTTCTAACCCTTTTGCTTGCCACCAGGAAAAAGAGGTTACCCCCTCCTTGCTCCAGGTTGTTGTAGGAAATAAGGTGTCCCCTCAGCCTCCTTTCCTGCAGGCTAAACAATCCCAGTGCCTTCAGGCACTCCTCATATGCTCCAGATCCTGTAAACATACAATGCCACAAGTTGCAACTAAATCTGACATCCAAAAGGAGGTTCAATTACACCAACTCAGTGAAAGGACTGTTTTCCAGAGTACCACAAAGGCCAAATTCTGATCTCAGTTTTGTCTTGTACAGTCTTTACAGTATCATGTTATAACTCGTGAGAAAGAGTGCACAGAAGTCAAGTAAAGATGTGCCCTTTCCTATCTGATGAGGCTGATACTCAGGCAAGAGAGGATGATTACTTCCTCAGCAAGGCTTTACCAGCGTACATCATATTCTACAGAACTTAAAGAGGTTAAAAGATATACAAAGTTCAAATCCTTCTATCTCATTAGAGATAATCAAAAAACTGAGTGGTCTTTAGGCATGATTCAACTGAAACGCATAAACTACTGTACTGAAACACTGATAAAACTCGAGCAAGTTGAGAATCTATTGTCAGTTTCCTACAGAGTTGAAATTACTAAGTAGATAAGAAACTGTAGAAAGACATTTACCTGTTTACTGCACTATCACTGCACACTTGTGAGTGGTAATGGTGGCAACAGACAATACACTCCTAACTCCGTAGCAATTCCCAAATTACAGCTGTAGAAACATGTACAGAGAAGGGAACTAGACTGAAAACACTCACATGGCAGGATTTTAACTAACTCCTTCACACTACAGCCAAGTAACATTTTTTGCATTTTGTCTTGCCTACAAAAGTAAGAAAAATGGTGTAATCCTTCAACTTACCCTCGGTGGCCCAATAATCATTCCTGTCCATCTGGTGAGTGTCATGTCTTCATCATCCTCTAGACCCCAGCTTACTGTACCATCACCTACTCCTTTTTGCCCTTCTTCAAGTTCTTCCAACAAGCGAAAATTACGAGGTACTTTAACTAGAGAAAAGGGAGAAACATAACTAACATTGCTCACATTTAGAAAAATGAAGTAATTGCTTTTATATAAGACACACAAGCAGCTGCTAAATATACTGTCAGAGCCAAGTATTTTCTGTGTGAGCTTACTTAGCACTCAAATTATTATGAGGTATCTAGCCACTACCAGAAGCTAGCTACTACCAAGAGATAGCAATACAACTTTAAAACACAAAACAAGTTTTCTTTAGTTTGACAAGTCCAAATTCACAGTCTTTCCAAGCACTGAGCCAGTGCATTTCAAACTCAATTCACTGTAAGTCTACTCAACCAGAATCCACATAAAATTGATAAATTCCCTCCAATAATTAAGAGTGAAACATATAATACAAGTGATCTTTATATATGTAAAATGCAAGAGAAAGACTGACACGTTGTCACTTACTTCATCTGATTTGAAAAAGCTTTACTATCTATAAAGCACATTGAAAATCAAGAGATTTTTTTTATCTATTTATTTTCCCACTCAGAGGAAAAAAATAGGTACAGAAGTACAAAGTTGTTAGAGAAAGATGATGAAATATCCACAACAGAATATGAAGACATACTGCCTCCTAAGAGAGCAAAGAGCAGCAAGTGGGTAGTACTATAATTACCAGATTTTGAGTATTAAACATGAAAACTGAGCTATTGATATGCATTTGAAAAGTGGGTGTTTAACTGCTTTACATCACAGAACCAAAAACAGCATTTCAGCACTGATGTAGGGAATAAGGGATTCAAGGTAACTGCATGTGCAAGTGTTAATTATGGTATGCTTTTATTTTCAAATATTACATGCGAAGTGATGCAGCATCAACACATTACAATAAAACTTCCATTTTCTTATAGCTACTAATAGCTATAGATTTTTCTTATAGCTACTTACAGCTATAATGGTTTTTGTTTTCACTACAGATCCCTCCTTACACTGGCAGAGTACAGGTACTCTGTGTGACTGGGTGCATACAAAGCTGTTAGAAAGGAATACATGCTGCACATCTTTGGAAAAAGGCCGGGAGTCAAAGAGAACCAGTTTTCCCTATCAGCTATTTGGTCACCATGACTGTAGGTTTTACACTATTCCAGTCTGCATTTCATCTGTTCTCTATGCAAAAAAATAATCAGAGCAATAGTACACAATATGATTTAATCATTGTGTAGGCATATGGATCAGTACAGATAAGCAATACTTGCTGAAGGCTGTGTTTAACTATGGTTTCTCTTAAAAATACAAATAGTTTTTAATGCAGCTTGAGTTACACAGTTACAGTTGTTTCCAGGGAAATCACTAAGAGTACAGTATCAGGATAGCACAAGGAAATTAAATCACCTGTGTATGTCTTTTCTTTCCTTCCTGCTTTGGTACTGTCTGTTAACTAAACTTACAGTGCGCTACTTCAGCTTGCTAACTCAGCACAAAACTACACGCTTTGATCAGCCTCCTGAAAGCTCAGCAAACCAGCCCAGCTCAAAGAGATCTTACAAGTACTGGCATGCAAGTGCAGCCATGGCACCAACACCACACGTAAAAAGATGCTCAACTACTCTGCAAGCTTGTTTTCAGAGATAAGAATCCACAATACAATTACCAGAAGGTACTAGCACAAAACATCAAGGAGCAGATAAGTTGAAGAAGGGTCTGCAGAAGAAGCCTTAGAAGGAAACTCCGAGCTGGAGCTGTTTAGTTTGAAGAAAAGGAAGTTCAGAGGAGAGCCTATTGCTGTCTACAACTATCTGAAAGGAGGTTGTCAAGAGGAGGGATTGGTCTCTTCTCACAAGTAATGGACAAGAGAAAACGGCCTCAAGTTGTTCCAGGGAAGTTTATACATCAGGAAAGACTTTTCTATTGAAGGAGTCTTCAGCCCTTGGAACAGGCTGACTAGGGAAGGGGGTTAAATTGCCACCCCGGATGTGTTTAAAGAAGAAAATTAAACCAGCAGAATACACTTCTACTTAACTCCACTTCTTGTTTTGCATCACCCAACAGCTTCTGATTGGTACCTGGAGCCTCAAACAAAAAAAAGACTCCAACAAGCCCCAAACTCCAGGTACTTTAGCATCCAGACATCTTTGACTTCTCCAGTAACTTAAATCCACTGCTTTTCAAAATCCCTGCTCTGACTGCAAAACTGTTAGATAAAATTTAAATTGAAAAACAAAAACCCCAAACAAACAATAACAGACAGCACCAATCAATCAATCTGATCACCTGCTATAACCTTCCAGTGCAGGTGAGATGACCCCAATGCTCATTGCCAGGAGAAGCTCCGTGCCTTCTCCAAAACTCTGTTGAGCATTCTTGCACTAACTAGGCTCCTCTCTATTAGCCACACTGGCACACTAACTCAGCAAAAAGCTGTTTTTCCTTTAGGCAAAAATCAAATCCAACCAGCTAATCAACTGAACTGACTCAGGAGGAAAGATCAACAAATGCCAGAGCTGACTGCTGCGTCTTTCAGTGCTTTCCTTTGCAAAACTATGGGTGTGGGGACAAGGGAGCTTTCTGGGGCACAGAGCCATTGGACTGGCTCAGTTGTATCAAACCAAAGTGCAGGAGATGATATATCAAGGAACAGCCACCCCTTTTGACTAATTGTCCAGTTCCCTACAATAATTTTTCCACTATGTGATTGGTGCTCAGCTGGGAGACCTCTAGAACATCTCCAGAAAATAATTCAGATCTGCTCCTTTTAAAGACAACAAAACCCCAACTGTCTGACAGCAAGTGTCAGGCTCCTCGTGGCACCCTTAACCCTCCTATCAGTGCTAGACCTAGGTAGCAAACCATCAAAGTTAAAATGAGTCAAAACAGCTAGTGTTTAGAAAAAGTAACCAATCAAAAAAACCACCTCCTAACACACACAGAAACAAAGAAATAAAACACCTAATCTAAATCTGCCCTCTTTCAGTTTAAAGCCATAACCCCTCATCCTACATGTAGCCCCTATAAAAAGTCCCACTTCCAGCTTTCCTGTAGACCCCTGGAAGGTTGCAGTAAGATCTCCTGCAAAGCCTTTTTTTCCCCTCAAGGCTGAACCACCCTAACTCTCTCAGCCTGTGCTCATAGGAGAGGTGCTCCAGTCCACTGATCATACTCTGCGCCCTTCTCTGGATCAGCTCCAGCAGCTCCATGTCCTTGTGATGGGGACTGTCAGCAACATCACATTACAGAAGCCATTCCCATTCTTTAGGTGACTACCAGACTTCAGGAAACGAGTAGCAGAGAGTAATGCCTCTCACCTTTCAGTACTGTTGACCTGCCAAATATTGTTCTCCCCAGTTTTATCTGCCATCTGATTGCAGGCAAGTACAGATAAGCTGACTTTACTCCCTGCAGCAGGCATCTTTCTGCTAAAACCTCCCACTTCCAAGAGAAGAGGATTAAAGCAGTCATGGAATTTTACTACTGGCAGAGTAACAGGACCGGGACACTCCACTGAGGATGCTGTGATTAACAGCTAGGTACATCACTGCACCCAGCATAGATACTTGCAGTGATAGACTAAGGCTCTCCACATGAGAACACAGCTGGGTTCATCACCATTAACAAAGCAAAAGCAGCCTCATCCTCCAACCCCCTTTTGGTTCATCTGCAAAGCTTACTTCATCCCTAACATGGATTATACCAACAAATACCTTCTGACCTCCCAAAACTATAGTCAGGAACAGTATTTCGTGAATTTTTACCAAGAGTTAAGGCAACATATTTCACTTAAACAAGCATTACCCACTCTTCCTGAAGCACAGCAGTAGTTGCTAATTTAGTAAGTTTAATCACAAAACTGGACTACAACAACTGTTATCTATTAGAAATTTGTAAAATTACCACCAAATTTAATGTCTTGGAACAACAGGGAAAGAAACAAGCAGAATCAGTAAATAAAGACCTGAACAAAGCAGGAGGGTTTCCTTTCATATATGAAGCTGCTTCAGACAGCACATTCTAAACCTCCAAATTAACATAAGTAGTACACTATCACACAGACTAAGTTAGAAAAGAAATTACAGCTATGCTTTTGCCTATTACAACACCCATAGCAACATTCAGTTTATCTTCAAATCCTCTTAGCTCTTGGCTTCAGTCGCACCTCAGTTACCTCCACACCAGGAGCCCCTTCCCAGAGTTATACCAGCACACTGCCCACCACAGCTATAAAACCAAATCCCAATAGGAACATAAGAACAAATTACACATTAACATTGCCAGCAATACTGCTTTTCCTAGACACTAGCTACATCAGGAAATGTCTGCAGTATAAATGATTTTGAATGGGTAAGTTTTAGTTTCCATTAGCTGGAAGTCAGTGAGTAAAAGAAAAAAAGAGTGTATAGCTTCATAACGGAAAGAAAAGCCCTAAAACCCTTTTAACAGCTCCAGGCTGGCTGAAAAATAAGTCTTTTCTAATGACAGGGAAGGACAGAGGGATGTCACCCGTACAAGTCCTAAGCCCTAATGCAATTTCTCCTGGGGCAGGGAGGGCAGGAAGAAATAAAAAAAAAAAAAAACCCAGAGATAAACACACAGAAAATAACAGGTTCTTTCAGCCGAACAATTCGAAGTCGTTCTGCTCCTGACAAAATAAAGCAAGAAAGTGTAATGCTGTACTAACAACATGCCACACACCCATACACAGAAGAACCATCAGAGCCTTAAATAGATCTGATACAAATAGGCTCTGAAATGGGCACTGCACACACAAAAAAAATAAGAGGAAAGAGGGGTCAGACATGTGAAATAGTCATGTAACACTCTGGCTGCTAAACGTATTCCAGAGGAACTGAATTTCTGGCAGATACTGTTCTCTGGAAAAACAATTATTTTAAAAACATGATTTATATTTCTGTTTTCCAGTCACTGTGCTCTCATACTCTTTTGCCTAGTACAATATCCTGAGGATACAAACAAAACAAATGCTGGCTTATTATCATCAGGAACCTACTACAAAAAATATGACCAGGTTTACTGTAATTACACCAGCATTTTCTGAGTTTGGTCACAGTAACTTGGCTCCAACAAGCAGAAATAATTCTAGTAATTTGCCTGATTAATGAAGCTAGACCTGGGAGTTTGATACACAAAGAAAAACCACACACTGCTACTGTTAGCAGTGCCATGTGGCAATTCAAGACTGAGGTTTTAATGGACTCATCGAATTGTTTAGGTTGGAAAATACCTTTAAAATCATCAAGTCCAACCATTACAGCAACTGTAACAAACCACAACTAAACCACATCCCTGAGTTCCATACCTACACGAATTTTAAACACGTCCAGGATTGGTGATTTAACTCCCTCCCTGAGCAGCCTGTTCTAAGCCTGATGACCCTTTCCATGAAGACAGTCTTCCTAATGTGTAAACTAAACTTTCCCTGGCACACCTTGAGGGCATTTCCTGTCATCCTATCACTCCTTACTTGGGAAAACAGACCAACACCCACCTCATGACAACCTCCTTTCAAGTAGTTTTGTTGTTGCTTTAAAGAACATTACTAAGACCACAGTAAGAGCACCGTTTCCAATAAGGAGGGAACATTCTTCTTAAAGGCAAGCACACGTTGCTGCTGCCTACAATTTAAGTTGCCTCTTTGTGGGCTATCACTGAATGTATTATTAGATAAGAAGTGGCTGAACATACTCCTCATATGTTTTATGGTATGAAATGACAGTGATTCTTAGAGAGTTGTGAATTTTATTACTACTTGTATTTCGTAGAAAACAACCTTAAGGTAGGAAACCAGTAAAGAGCGTTCTGAAGAGATACCCTGTCACTTCAAAGAACACCAGCAATATTAATTGTGATCTAAAAGTCACAAGAATCAAGATTTTACCAAAGCAGCCTAATTTCTATCATCAAAAGCAAAAAGCACTAAACCAACACAGGCTTGTTGAGTACAATTAGTGCCACTACTAAAAATCATAAAGCTGTATAACTACAATAAAGGCAAAAGGAAAGGTATGATGGCAGATAGGTTCAACTTCTGAAAGTTTCATTTTAAACCAGAGACTGCTTTGGTGAAGAAGGAAAAGGATTTTAAATAAAAAGATGCTTTAAAAAGTAAGTAGGATGCTCTGGGTTTTGTTTTGTTTTCGGATAAAGGGACAGGTCTGGGAGACTGAAGGCTGAGGCCAACAGCTCCTCCTGAAATGCCTTTCATAGAGCCTGTTTTAATAGTAACAATACAATGTATGATCCAGATAACAAGGGTAGCACCAAGGACTCAGTTTAGCAAGCTCTAAAGCTGCCCATAAAGAGCTAGAAATCATAGATTAGCAAACAGTTGTTGTACAATTCGTATGAAGGTCCCTTCCAACATGACTCAGCACCCACCCACAGTCTAAACCATGAAGATCCTTTATCTAGGTAAAGCAAATAATGCCATCCATTGTTACTCTTTCAATAGAAGCCTAAGAATCCACTTACGGGCATAGTCAGCAACCGTACCAATCACATCATTTATTACAAAAACTGCTATTAAATTCTTTCCCTACATGATTTTTGAGAGTCCTATTTCAGCCTGCTGTTTTCTATATGCCATGGTTATCAAAAGTTCAAATTATTTAATATTTACACAATCACATTCAGTGCAAAAAAAGCTTACAAATCCTTCCTTGAAAAAGTTCTAAGTTAGTAAAATGTACAGTTTTATTCATATAAAATAGTGGTATTCTGGGTAAAGCACACTTTGTTTTACATGTATTGGGAAAAACACTCATGCTTTACTAGAGCAAATTGCAAACACTCCTAACTATCCAGTCATGAACAGTTACAACTGCAGTGAAAGATGGTGATTCTTCCCATTCTACAATTTAAATGTCTAACATTTTTTTCACTGAGCTTATCTAGATGCTAGGCATAATCTTTCTGACTTTTTTTTTAATCTCATTGAAGGTTCTCATCCTTCTGAAATAAAGGATTAATTCAGGGCTCTGAAGTTCTAAGCACTGAAGGTTCCATTTGTTCCAAAATGCTAACTACAATGATCCACACATTTCTGAAGAGACTAAAAACAGCAGCTCATACTATTAAGAACCAGTCTGACAGCTTCACAGTCAGAGGTTTATGCACTGATTTTATTCAAAATATTGTTCTAATTGTATCTCATTAGTGTCTTCCAAATGACACACACAAAGAAAAACACTCTCTTGAGCAGAAAAGCATAGAGCAAAATTCTGAGAGCAGCTCAAATCAAGAGTACTTTCAGTACTTTCCTACAGTACCTCTTTCCTTCCCTCAACCTGTAAGTGGCTCCTAGTGAAACAGCAAAGCAGCAAAATCTGAACTGACACAAGCAGCAGAAGCTGATCTGGTCCTTCACATAAAGTTTTGGTCGTAAGAAATCACAAGCTGTAGCCCAAGAAAAAGCATTTAAGAGTCAAGAGAGAGAACAAGTCTGTCAACAAAATGAGGCTGAACAGTTTCACAGCACTGACTTAACACTACTTTTGGAAGAATTTTACATCAGACAAAACACAAACACTAACCACAGTGTTTAAGTGAACTCCACCAACTACCCCTCAGACTTGGAAATCTAATTCTCATCCATGCTTAGAGTTACAGCATGGACCATCTGCCTCCAAGTGCAGAGAGGCATATATCTTCCTGAATCTGCGTGCACTGTGTATTCATCCAGGCTAATATTTCCTAGGATTGTACAGATTAGTTTCAATGAAGAGCTTTAATGCTGTACCTGATTGCAGATTTGAATTTCAAATTCATTACAAGCAGAAAACTATAAAGCAGGCTGTTCCTTTACCTCAAAACTAAGCTATTTAGCCTGTGAGCATCTCTTACACAGCTGTTGTGGGAGACAGTTTTACATTTAATCTTGTATTTAAAGAAAGAGTTGTAAAACTCAACCAATAAAAGACAGGAAAATGGTAAATGAGGAGCTCTGAGAAGCGATGGAGTATCCTGCATATAATGAAAGTAGAAAGAGTTGATGTTCTATATACAGTTTAGAAGTCATTTATAAGTTAGAATGTTCTCAACCCAGCTCAAGCACATCTGAAGTTCTCGTGGCTTGCCAAGACGTTTTTAAGCAGGCAGAACATTCACAGTTACCACATCTTGTGCATGGAACAGGATGGAAAAATGCCCCATGCAGACTAGCTGCTGTCTCACAGAATACAGTATTTTACTTCGTTTGGTCTGCTTACTGCAAGAAGTTTGTACTTAAGAGAGCTAGCATTATAAATATACTGAACAAACAGTAAAATTCTAAACAGCTTTTAAACTGACTTTTTGGACAGGTTCTAGATAAGCAAACAGTGTGATGAAGTAGTTACAGAAGAACAGTGAGGAAGTAATAAGGTAAAGCATACTCAATAAAAAAACAGACAAATATTTCCTCCACAAGTTAAAAAACAAAGGAGGAAATAGAGGAAAAGAGAAATATACAGGAACAGCTTCACACACATTTTCTAGATACAGAGCTTAAATTATACCATCATCTATATGGAAGAAATACTATTGAAAACATGACGCTGTATCTCACAAATTAATTCATTATTCCACTGAATATCTCTTAAAATCTAGGACTCTCCTCATAAGGGCATGGTGATCCAGCAGTCTCTACTCCAGTGAGCACAGAACACAGACATCAGCTTGACTTGGAACGGATAAAATTGCAAAGGACCTAGAGGACAGTATTAGAAACACCTGCCTCACATTATGGAATCTCTTTCAATGGAGGATTGAGGGGGACAGAGGAAAGCTTTAAAAACAAAGCAGAAATAACAACCGACACTCCAATCACCAGGAAAGATAACAGTCAGTCCTTGCTTCACAGCTCGGGGGTCAGAGCGAATGCATTCAAGACCCCTTCCTGCCCTTCATTTTTAAGATCAGCTTCCTTAGAGCAGCAATCATGCGCACTTAAGAGCTGCCTTCACTGCCAATAAATGCTTGCAAATAGAAGCAAAAAAATAAAGAAAACAATTTCAGGCATTGTCTGATTTCTAGTAAAAAACCCAATCATACAAAAACATGAAGATCGATTTTCATGGGCACCATAAGTCACACAAAGAAGCCAAGTAATCCTTAAAGACCAGAATATCTGGAATGAGAGTACAGATTTAACAACAAGAAAACCTGCACCACACCTGTTTGGGATCTTGCTGTGCTTCTTCAAAGGCATCAAGCACACTTTCAGAAGAGAGGGCTTGTGACTAAACACTAGCAGTAAATCAGGAATCTCACATGGAACTGCTGACTGCAGATTGTCCCCGAGTGCACAGTTTCAGCAAACCAAGGGGAATCTTCACCGACTTTGCCCTGCTCACCCTCCCCCAGGCTACTAAAGAGGATGGAGACAAAAGCTTTAGCAGCCCATAGTTAAGAGCACAGAAATAGACACTGCTAACTTAATTCGCATCTTCTCATACTTAGTGACATGATTCACATTTATACCCCATACAAATAAGGTAATTTTAGGTAAAATAACAATTATGGAAAGGAAGTTAATTCATTTTAATGATGCCACTTATCCACTTCTTTTCCTCAAGTAACACAAGGTATTTTAAGTGGCATACCTTGGTAAATTATTTCTCTTAACCAAAAACTATGCTTAATTTCATCTTCTGCTTTGTGTTTTTAAAGGGACTACTGAAACAAACCTCCAGCTAACCAAATGGCTGACAACATCAGCAGCTGTTCTCTTTAAAACCAGCAGTCCCCACACCAATAGCACAGGTCCAGCTTCAAGGAAAAGTTGCCCATCACAAGATCAATCAAACTGCAGGTTACAAGTGTCCATTTCTAGGACAACGCTGTGAAATCAGTCAATGCAGGTTATTTCAGAAAGCAAAATATTTGTCAAATATAACACTGACAGACACAGTTTCTTTAGCACAGATTAATGAAGAGCTGTTTTGGAAGTGTATTATCCGCTGTTAAAGGCACATAAACTTCTACGTGATTGCTCAAACAATTCGTGAGCCCAGGGAAAGGAATTTCTGGGACAAAAATAAGTCAGTCAACCTTAGCACAAGTTGACAGTCCCACTGCTGATACGCTTGGGGCTAGAATTTAAACAAAGAATTTAAACAAAAAAAGAATGGTTTAGTTGCATGAAAAACATAATGATGTCAAACTTAAGAGCAAGAGCAAATTCAATGCACACAGCCAGGTAGAGTTAAAGCTTATGTTTAACACAAATCATTCCCTTCCCTCCTCCACACCAATGTAGCACAGCTTCCTGGCAAGAGTAGTTCTTTTGTGTGAAGTCCTAAAAACATCTACTTCTTTGCAGAAAGAACAAACCAAAACCACCCTTCCCCCAATCCACATATATATAAATAAAAAGCCAGCAACATTTTCTCCCCAGGAAGCAGCATTTTGCTTTAGAAGCCTGACTAATTTGCCCAGCAATTCTGTAGATGACTGTATGCTCACTTCAGTACCAGCACTTTACACTGTTTGGAGCAGATACCTGTATAAACAGTTTTCTACAGCTCCCACTTTTTTGAACTTTACATGTTCAAATATAAAGATGAATTTTATATTTCTGAAACAACCATACTGAGGAAGTGCATTTTCAAATACCACATGTAAGACTGTGAAGGGTATTTGTAGCAGTAAAACTAAGGAAGTTTAGTCAAGAAGTGTTTCTTCTTATGAATAGTCTGGAAGAAGAAAACAGCTTTGTTTTTTTATAGTAATGGGTGTTCTAAAAGAGCCAAACATAATGGGTTACAATCCAAACACCAGTACTCAATCTACACGATCTACATCGACTTCACTTCCTGCACATTACAGGAAACCCCAGGCCAGAGCCCAGACACAAACTGAAGTCTTTGAGAGCTGCTGCATAATGAAAGTACTAATAAAATCCTTTTAAACTTAGACACAGGGAAGGCAATAAATTTTAACAAAATGCAGTAATCCACAGATGATCCACAATGCTTATGTTTCTCTAATATATCTAATCCAACTCAATTTGTCAGAGGCAACATGGGAACTTTTTGAAGTGTTTTTTCACAAGCTTGCTAGAGCTGCTCTATGCCTCAATCTGTTGTAGCCTGAACAAACTCCACTCTGCAAATCCCCCATCGATGCATTACACCAAGGGGAAAGGGCTCCCCTACCCAAAAATTCTGCCCAAGCTTTCCACACAGGGTCAACAGTAAGTTACTATGAGGAGTTTCAATACACAGACATTTCATCTGGTTTGTTATAGTCTCAATATCCCAATGATCCACTGGATTGGGAGAAGAAATAAATTAGTAACTAACATCCACCCTAGACTGACCACTAAGATCATTTAATTTCTCTGTCCTGGGCTCTGTCCAACCCACCTACAAAGTCTCATTCATGAAAGGTGGGGAAATGAGGCTCTGAAGACTCAGCTTTTTACACAGGGAAAACATCTTTTTCTGTTTCAAGCCTGTCATGAAATAAAACTGAGTCAGTGGAACTGTGCTTCTTAAAATTCAGCGTTCAGTACTGGAAGGAATATTCTTGTCCCTTTTTACCTTCCACAACGCTCAAATGCAAATGTCTAGCACATCTTACACTGATGCTACTGATACGCGAATCCTGTGATGACTTGCAGCTCTCTGCCCTTCCATTTGCCTACAGGACAGACCCTTTGGTTTCAAGAGCTGTCTAGGGAAAGAAGGCAAGATGCTCCACTGCCCTTCCCCACCGTGCTGCAGTCCCCACCAAACTGAACCACCTTTGCCTCAAAACACCATCGAGGCCTGAGAGCTTTTCTCCTGCATCTGGAGAGGAAAGGTACTATCCTTTAAGTACCATGGTGCCACGACTCCTGCACTCGCTAGATGCAACACTGGGACAAGTATTTTTCCTCCAGTGATTTCGCCAGGCTGCTTACATCTCCTACACACACACACGACTCTCAGCACATGAAGCCCTCTTCTCCAGCGCTACCGACACCGTAGCCCTGTCTCCCCGCACTCATCGCTCAGACCCGGCTTCCTCCAGGCGGGAGAGCCGGTCCCTAGCGCAGAGCCGGGCCTGGCGCCCCTGCAGCCCCCCGCTTCCCCCTGTCAGACAGGAACTGCTCCCGCCGGCGGCAGCTCCTTCCCGCTCCCACATCGGATCCTCCCAGCCCTTGCGCGGCCCCTCCCGAGCTTCCACTCCAGCCCGAAGCCCCGCAATCCCGTTCCGGCGCCGACCCCACCTGCAAACCCCCCCCTCTGTCACCGACCTGTGGATCCGGCCATCTTGTCCAGCCCCCCCCACCGCTCCAGGCCCGCACGCCACACGCGTCACTTCCGCTCGGCACAGCCCGTCACTTCCCGCACGGCCACCGCAGATCCGGAGCGCAAATAACGCGCCGAGAGGCGGGGGCGGAGTCAGAGCGGCTGAGGGGGCGTCGCCCAGCGGGGCGGGCTGGATGCGGCCGCAGTGCAGGACCGGCGGCATCGAGCGTGGTTGAGCCGGGAGGGAGGGTCTGTAGCGACGTTTATTGATGCTGGGACGGGAACGAACGAGTCGGAGACGGGCTCGATTCTGCCCCCGTGCTGCCGGCTGCAGCAGGAGATGGGTCAGGGATAGTGAGATGGCTAAAAACGCTCGTCAGACACGAAACTGTACTATCAAATGTAAATTTAATTGATGGAATCTGGAGCCACAGACTGAAGGGCGCATTAAATAAGCCCACTTTTATTTTTCACTATGATTTGTTCCCGTTACTGTTGTCAGGGTGTGTAATGATGGTTGTTCTCTCGCCGCTCACGACAAAACAAACGTTACTCTTAAATACAAAAAAATTGTGGCGTGTTAACTTTATATTCCATTTCTTTGAGGTTGCGTTGCAATATTATACAAGGAGGAGGGGGAAAAGCAAACCGCCGGAGCAGATCATATTAAACCCTGTGTTCAAAAAGCTAACTGGAGAATGCGGGCATCGATCCCGCTACCTCTCGCATGCTAAGCGAGCGCTCTACCATTTGAGCTAATTCCCCACCCGAAAACCTGCTCTCTATAATTCGTACTTAGCGACTGCGGACTGGCCCCGGTTCCCGCCCTCCGCTCCGGCCCCGTCAGAACTGCCCTGCAACCTCATTTAATTGTGAAATCATAGTCTCCTGCTGAGTCATTCTTCCTACTCACCAACACCTGCTCACAGCTGGAACCCTGTGCTTCATCCTTCAGCATGAAACTAGTAAAACGAACTTATTCATCTCTTTTATAGCGCAAGGCTTTGCTATTTAGCTGTTTTCATAAGAGAAGATAAAAAATCAGTTTGCAAGAAACCATGTGTTTGTGAAAAAAACAACCCAACTTCTACAGAACTCTTCCAAATTCAACAAGGAAACCCATGATTTTTCAAAATCAAGGCATACACATGAAAAAACCTGTTTCAATATATGTTTAATGAGTGAAAAACATTACATACTTGATC
>VZRI01001018.1:261031-368120 GCA_013397515.1 Upupa epops | reverse complement strand
TTCCTGTGTTGGGGGCTCCAGAACTGGACACAGTACTGCAGATGGGATCTCATGGGAGCAGAATAGAGTGGGAGGATCCTCTTCCTCGACCTCCTGGTCACACTTCTCTTGATGCAGCCCAGGATACGGGTGGCTTTCCGGGCCACAAGCGAACACTGCCAGCTCATGTTGAGTTTTTCATCGACAGACACCCCCAAGTCCTTCTCCTCAAGGCTGCTCTCACTCTGTTCCCCACCCAGCCTGTCTTCGTGCTTGGTATTTCCTCCACCTAGGTGCAGGACCTTGCCCTTGGCCTTGTTGAATCTTATGAGATTGGCACTGGCACTCATCTCCAGCCTGTCCAGGTCCCTCTGGACGGCCTCCCTTCCCTCCAGCATGTACACCACACCACATAGCTTGCTGTCATCAGCAAACTGCCTAGAGGAGGTATTTAGCTCAAAACACACTTCTGGAGAGGTCATTATCTATTGCTACCCTTAGAGAAAGCTTCTGATGACACAAGCCCTCTTCCAGAGGGGAGCTTGGAAGAGAGTTGGAAATATCACACCGGCTTCCTTGCCCAGCTCCCACTGCTGAGGACAAGGTGAGTTTACAGGTTGACAGATGGGATATGGTAGGGACCTGCACTCTTCTGTTTGCTCTACAGGGTCTTGCACATACAGCCCATATCTACCACATGGTGATGTTCTAACTGCTTCTTAAACATCTTAATTTACAGAGTAGATGGTGCCTGTGCTGTGTCAGTACTACACCAGATAACAACTCTGCTCAACCGAGCCATGTTGCTTGCACCACAGTGGCATGGGAGGTGTCACTCACCCATGAAGTCTAAATGAGGCTAAAGGGAAATTGAACCAGAGTGTAACTGGAGGTAAGATCTGGTAAAGCCTAAGTAGTTTCTAACTGGTCTGGCTTGTTTTCATGTCATCTGACTTGCTTCTGTTGGCATCAGATGTACTGGTTTATATCCATTAGCCCTGACTGGTGTCTCAGAGCCATTGCAGTTGCCCATTCCATTGTTCCTGGAGTTAGATTCTTCGTCAGGTGGCAACACAAAGTAGGAGTAACTGAAAGAAACCCACTGTCTTTGCATGGCACAACTCACTCCCTGTGTGACAAACTTCAGTCTTGATTTGCTACTGGCAGTGCCAGCCACGAAGAAATAGAAAGGGGAAGAAAGAATAATGGCGTTTAAAAATGTAGTTGGCAGCTCTAAGGTCAGGAATAGTGCAAGGGAGAGCAATATTGAGAAATAAAGCTGCTGTGGATTTATGTCCATCTGTAAATCTGAGCTATATTAGATGCCTTTTTTTAATACTAAAGCTATTTCTGCTGGAGTTAAAGCCAATAAATTCTGGGTCGTGGGGACTGAATGTGTATATTTTTTTTAATGTTCATAGAATGGTTTTAAGATTAAAAACAGCATGAAATTGATGTGTTTGTAGTACTGGTGAAGTAAGAAGTTATCTCTACCATATAAATAATTCATTTCTCTGAGGCAGCTGCTAGAACATGCACAGACACTTCAGCCTGTTCTTTGTGTTGAAAACATTATAGATTTCTGTGTCTCCAAAACTCCTTTCTGAAAGTTGATTTAAACAATTGATCAGCTACTGGTAATAAAGCTTAAAGGAAACCCCTGGAAGGCATCATCAGTTGCACATAACTGTCACTTCAGATTTAAATGAAAAATTCAACCCAGAAGTGAAATCTTTGGGTAGTTAAGAAGGAAGCTAAGTCAGCTGTAGCTTGTCACACAGGGAAGCTTTCTTACCACAAACATTTCATTTGTAGAACCTGTGATACAAAACCCAAGTGAAGTCAGGCACCTATGGCTTTCATGTGAACTTATTTATCAGAATCAATCACCTCTGGACTCTCATCTGGGCCTAACAGCATCTGCTCAGCCCATTGGTAGGAATTTAGGGTGGCTAACAACACTCATCACTCCACAGTGAAGGTTGGTTGTTTTCAGCAGTGATGACACAGAACATGTGTAGAGTAGTCATTCTGCAGTAACTCCATAGTGAGTATTGTTGTTCTAAAATAAAAGGGGTTTTTTAATCCTTTTAAATCCCAACAAACAAACAAACCCCACTTTATTTTTATCTTCAGAAAGTGTGAAGCTTTCCATATAGAAAGTTGTTTGGAGATGGATACCATCAGTTACTGCTATAATCTTAACTGACTGGTAAACAAGTCCAAATCTGCATTGATCTTGTCTCAGGTTGTCTAATGCCATTAACATTTTAATCATCCCATAACTTTGTAGTCCTTTGAGAAGTGTTGAAGTAGATCTAAGTTTACCCACCCCACTTAGCAAAAAGAGCCCTTGTGAGCTACAGAGTCTTTTGCCAGCAGAAAAGCAGCTCAGCTCTTGCTCAAATGAAATTTTAAATTCATTATTTTTCTTCTTTTGCTTTTTATCTGCAAAGAAATTATCTTGAAATATGCAAAGGCATCAAGGAAACCAATGCACAGGAGATGGATTGTTGCCAAAACTGCAGAGGCACTGAGGGGCAAACTGGAGCAGCTCAGCCTACATGATTTCTCCAGGCCTGCTAGCAGGATAATGGCAAATGGGTCTTCCCATCTTACAATTAAACTGTCTTTATCTGTGAGCAGCTACCCTGATGTTCGGTGTCAAAGGTTCTACAAGAGCCAGACTGAATGGGTTACAATCCAAACACCAGTACTCAATCTACACGATATTTTTGAAGACAGGAGGAGTTTCTAAAGTTGCAAATGAGCTTGAAGTTCCAGTCTCTTTAAGAAATAAAGGAGTCTGGCTGATAGAGAGAGGTATCTTATATATCCAAGTTCTTCAGATATCATACTGTCACAAGTGCTAGAAACTACCACGGATGCAGCTTTAAGAAAAGAATGTTGTCCCTCTTAAACACAGACCAATAAACATATTTTTAATTACTTTTCCCAACCTCCACCCTGAAAGCCATGCCTGGGATATAATGCATGAGCATGAAGTCTAATTATTACTTTACAATCTGGAGAGAGAGAATAAAAAGCTTTATTTAAGGGTGTGCACTCTGTTCTTTACAGCCACTGCTGTGGGAAGTCTGGAACAAAATCCTTTCTCTCCAGCATCGCCTTCTCCCCTCAAGACTACATAGTTTCAGCAGGTGGGAACCAGAGGGGCTGTGGAGGCTGTGGGGAAAGTGTCTGGACCAAGACCTTTGAAAGACAGAGCTGGCAGCAGAGGTTTGTTTGGCAGCCTTTTAATCAGGGGTTTTCTGGTCGGGGTTTTATCTTAGTGGGTGTCATGGCCATGGAGGGGTGCTTCATTGAAGGAGGAGGTGCTGCTCCTCAAGAGAGAGCTGACTTTGGGTAATCTTCTGGGGCAGTACTGAGCTGTGCTGCTGGACTCAGGCTCAGGTCTCCTTTTCAGACGCTCGCAACACCTGCTACACCACCAGTCTTACATTATATTAATAAAAAATGAATAGTTGCTGATTTCTTTCTGTTCTGATGCTGTTTTTTCTCTTCTGATACTAATTGCCTGCGGTGCTTTCAGTGCAGGTTTGGATACAGAACTGGAGTTTGAATGGTTTTGTTTCATTCCCATGATGTCTATCAGCCTGAAGATCAGGCTGTTTAAAAGACCGAACTGACTGTACTGTACTTGCCTGTATGACTGTGTTGCCACTGCTTCATCCATAGTTAGTTCTAGGTTTTGTTTTCCTTTAAATAGATCTTCCCCTACTTGTTGTGTAAAAGGTTTAAAGACTATGACTGTTTAGTAACAAATCAGAACGTTTTACAGTGGTTTGTGTGCAGTTCTAAGACTGCTTGAGGCTCCCCTCTAGCCATATAGATGTGCTTTACTGTTTGAGAGCTGGCAGAGTGAATCCCTATTCCTGCCTGGGCGGTGTTCGTACAAGCCTAGTGCAGACACAGTTGAAAGGGTTGTGCTTGTTTATTTGGCAACACAGGTATTTTTAAGAGTTGGGTGATAATTTATTCTGAAAGAATAGTAGTGGAAAAAACCAGCCAAGCAAACACAAATGAAAATCTGTCAGGGTTACAGCTGGTTAGTTTGGGTTTGTTGGTGTTTTTTTAGTTGCTTTGAAATGCAAAGCTGAGAGTTACACACTGCTCTTTGGGAGGAAAATAAGCTTTTGGTTCATGAGTGGTTTTGGGTTGCCTGTTTTGGTCAATCATACAGAAAGCAGATGGCAGTCCAACTAAACTAAGTTAAAATACTAGAATTTTTAGTAATGAAGCCAACTCCTTTAAATCTAGTTTGTTCTTGTCACGTACCGGAAGGTAAGGGTGCCATAGCTCTGAGTCACTCCTGAAAGTGCTGCTCTGGAATGGCTTCATCAGAGCTAAGTGCTGTGTTTCTAGTTATTGTATGACTAAGCGGAGGAACTTCTGGATGTCTGAGAGCCTCTTGATGCAAAAATCCAGTTGGTCATGTGAAGACATCACAGAGTAGAAGTAGCAAGCTTGCCAGGCATATTGACTGGTAGGGCTTCCAGTCAGCCAGTTGCTGAACCATGTATGGTGTCAACAGAATAATTCCAGCTGTAAAAACTTAATTATCTTCTACAAATTAATTCCAGATGCTTCTTTCCACATTGATTATGGTTTAATACGAGATGGAGAAATGTTTTTTTCCCAAAGGCAGCTGTTTCAATCAGAGTGAAGAAGCAGATGGCAGGATACTGGAGTTTGTTGATTGAGAGAGTGTGTGCAGGGCTTTTGACACAGGAATTTGAAGTTGGTTAGCCAGGTTGGTCTTTTACGTTATTTCTGTTTGAGGATAGTGTGAAATCAGTTGCTTTTTGTGTGCGTTTTCTAAATGCCACTTTCAAAGAAGTCTCCTGTAGAGAACTTCTAATAATGGGAACCTGTGAAGACGCTGCTTTCTTTGTGTTTTCTGACGCTGATCTTGCTGAGCTGAATTATAACCACTGAACAGAATTCTCAAGGCTGTTTTATTATAGCCGTTATTCCTTTTTCTTCCCCATTTTAATTATGTATTTTTGATTTTTACATAAACGCGTGAGTGTTCATGCCTATCTGTGATACAAATATTCCTAAACTGAATAATGTGAACTATTTCTTTCCCAGTACTCATTTCCCTGGGTTCTTTTTTTTTTTGTATCTGGGGCTCAGATTCCATTGCTCTAACAGAAGGAACTGGAAGAACTCAACCCGTTCAATCACATCTATTTTATTTTGAAATGTGGAAATACATGAAGTAATTTAGCTGATTCTATTCCACCTAGGGATTGCAAATAGCGAAAAAATATTATTTTAGGAAAAGATAATCTTTAAATATATCCAGATTTCTCTAAACGGTCATAAATGTTTGGTGTGAACATGGATCTGCAATTGCTTGGAAACACAGACCTTCTGCTATCCAGATGCAGCTCAGCTGAAAAAACCTCACATGCTGCTAGATCAAGGAGTCCAGATTTTATGTCAGGCAGAGTTCCCACAAAGGCTGTCAGAAGCAGCAGAAAGAGTGAATAAATTCTGTTCTACGCTGGGATGTTACGTTCTGTTACTGTCTACTTGTTAGGGGAGCGGCACTGGAGCAGTGGGTCCTAACTGCTCAGCTAGGAAATCAGTGTGATTTTGTCTGAACTTGAGACAGCAGATAAAACCAAAATGTCAGTGTCGTTTGGGGATGGTCAGCCTGGCCAGGAAAGGTTAGAGGTGAAGGGACAGGACAGGGACCCCTTTGTCATTGGTGGAGGGACAGCAGAGGGGGCTCTTCAACGCGGGGAATTAGCTCAAATGGTAGAGCGCTCGCTTAGCATGCGAGAGGTAGCGGGATCGATGCCCGCATTCTCCAGCCTTTTTCAGGCTGACCGAGTGTGTCGGTGTTACTCCTAACCAGAACACATCGTCTGTCTGTTTACAATTCCTCAGGTGTAGTATTTTTTGCCGTTTAGGAAAGGCGAGGCTTGCGAGCTTCTGTTGTGGCTAAAATTAGGATGACTGCCTACACGTAAATAAATTCCCATTAATGGGTTGGGAAAGAGCAGCGCAGTGACAGTGGCTCCTGCTGCTTCCTATTGGGGACTGGGGTGCAATTTCAGTTCCCTGTTCATAGTGTCTTGTGTTGTGGAGCTTTTGTAAATGTAGGTGTATTCTTCTGTAGTAGATAAATATGGATAGGTCTGGAGCTTAGGGACACGGTTTAGCAAAGGGTTGGGGCAGTTGGACTAATACTTGGACTAGATGACCTTTTACAACTTAAACAATTCTGTGATTCTAAATTTTAAGAAGCACCTGCACTGTGTGAATGATTTGGGTTGTTAATGTTGATCAAAGATTAGGATTATTTATTTTAATGTTAATTAAAGATGATTGCTTTTAGGAAAGTGCAAGCTGTTTTTCATGCAATGGATTTCTTACTGAAGCGATGAGAACTGAGAATTATTACTGAAGGTCAATTGGAACTTGGATTAGGAACGAGTGTGTCAGACCCATCCTAGCTACGACAGGTGGAAGACTAACTGTAGTGAGCTGACACATCTGTACATCCTGATAAGCAGTTTCACTAACCTAATCTAACTAAAGGGAAAGGCGCTCCCATTAGGATGAAGAACAGTTGCGTTGAGATGTGAATTGAACAGTGTTGTCGATAATTTTGAACCCAACTCCCACACCTAGCGCAGCACTTCTAGGTTGTTAGATGCTGGAAATCATGCTTGCTCCTTCCGTCACCCGCAGGTGAAATGAAAACCATTGCCCGGAGACACTCCGCCGGTGAAAAGACTGGAGAATGCGGGCATCGATCCCGCTACCTCTCGCATGCTAAGCGAGCGCTCTACCATTTGAGCTAATTCCCCTGCTTGTAGAGGATTTGCGGCCCTTTCACTTCTGCGCGATCACAGCCCGTGACTAGCAAACGCGGCGATTTAGAAGTCCGCAGTCGTCGTGGTGTGTGGAGAGAAATATTCACGCATATCTTCCTGTTATATTCTAGGTGTTTCTGTTTTGCTGTGAGCACAGACTGAGGGAGCTGGGGTTATTCAGCCCCAGATCTCACTGTGCTGCTGCTGAAAAGGCCTATTTGATGCAAAGTCAAAGACAGGTGAGGGAATAGCACTGTGGTAGTGCTATTGTCAGTGAGTAAAATATAGATTTCACAGAAATTTCACCTTGAATTTGCCGTGGTTGCTAGGTTTTCATGTAAGATTGTGAATAAAGCTTTTCTAGTTCTCTACTTGGCTGAATACATGACTTCCATTCTTCATTCCTCTAGGGTGTTTCAGCTGGCCAGGCTTCATGTCACATTGGCATTTAACACAGATCGTCCTGATGCATCTAGCTGGCAACACTAATGTAAATGGATGTAAGATAATTTAATCACGTTTGTGTTTTGCTTTCTAGATGGTCTTCTTAGGAGACATCAGGGCATATGTGAGTTTTCTATTCTCTTCAAGCTGTGCCCCACATTCTCTGTGATGTGACTTCTCTCAGCATAGAAGTAACTGCTTGCTTTGAAGAGAGGAGTCGGGTGGCACTGAACAGCTGCAGGTCGTGGGTTTGTCATGTAAGTTAGCATCAGGTGCCTTATCTTGCTGCTGGGGCAGTTTATCATCTTGGCAGCAAAAAATGAGACAAGCTCAATGTCAAACAGTAGGGAGGGAGTGCTCTGAATGGGGAGCATGAGGTTCCTACTACTGTGATAAAGGGGGAGCACTTTGCATTTGCATTTATTCAAATCTGTAGATACAGAATAAATAAAAATTGGGGGTGGGGTGGTTTGCCCAAATGACAGGGTGCTTGCTTAGCATGCAAGAGTTAGTGGGATTGGTGCCCTGTACATTCCCAACTCTCATGTCTTGCTAGGGGTGAGAGGAAAATTACTTAAACTGCTGCCATATTTGACCAGAATAAATTAGAAGAAATAAGTAAAATATGTGAAAATAATGCAGCTGAGAGAACTGCAGTTACTTAGTTTGAAGTAGAGGAGGCTGATGTCTCCATCTACCTGAAAGGAAGCTGTAGAGAGGTGGTCTCTTAGAAGTAACCAGGGATGGAAGAGTTCCACCAGAGGAAGTTTAAATTAGATGTTAGGAAAGACTTTTCTGAATGAGTGGCCAAGTGCTGGAACAGGCTGCCCAGGACAGTGGTGGAGTCCCTATCCCTGGAGGTATTCAGAATAACATTTAGATGTGGCACTTCAAGATGGGTTTAGTGGGCATGGTGTTGCTAGGTTAATGGTTGATTCTGTTATTCTATTCTATGATTCCTGGATTGCAAGTAATAAACTAGTTTTTATACACCTGGAAAACATGTTTTGTGGGAGGTCGGGTTTCTTACTACTTCTATCAAATGAAATATTACACATTTGTGATGTTTTGGAATAAAAAGTGAATACGTTTTCGTTAGAGACACCAAAACAAGAGAGAAAACTGTATTCTATCGATGAAAGTGCAATTTTCACGATCTCCTGAAGATGCCAGTCTTGGGATCCCCAAAAGTTCCCACAGGGGTGGGAATTAGCTCAAATGGTAGAGCGCTCGCTTAGCATGCGAGAGGTAGCGGGATCGATGCCCGCATTCTCCAGTGTTTTAACCGCCGCTGGTAGCAGACGAAGACATAGGGTTTCAGGGAGTCTAGTCTCTCTTTCGGAAACACTGCAGTTTAAAGGGAAAACAAATTACAACTCCACGCACCAGTGGAAATTACCCAACAGAAAGAGGAGGCTTTTGCTAGTGAAATGATTTAGTGTTACCACGGGATTGTGGAGGGCTTTTATTTCCTCTTTTCTTCCTCCGCAAGGTTTACACCCAGGGTCAGACTTGGGTAACTGATTATCAGTCCTCTGTCGTAACTTCTGACTCTTCCTCGACAGTTAAGTCAATTTTGCCTTCTTCCCTTTGTCTTTTCAAGATAAGCTGTTGTGTTTTGAACCACAAAGCCACATAAAAATATATGGGGGTGTTTGATCATGTTTATAAAAGAAACCATTTATCCTGAAGATGTAGCAAGACATTCAAAACAGATTATGCAGTTGTTACAGGGGAGCCCTAATATGATCTCTGCTCACAAAACACAGTATCTGAAAACTCTGTGTTTCGTTACAACAGGGCTCAAATCAGACAAAAGCGACCCCAGCCTACTCCTACCCTATCCAGTTGAGAGGTAGGACACAATGAAGAGTTGCAGAACAAACTCAGGGAATGTATTCTCTGCCATCAAAATACAGGGCACTGTGGGAGAATGCTTTAGGGACCTACAACATAATTCATTGCTATTACATACTCAGTAGGTCTGCTTGGCTTTACGAGCTACTTTCTTCACAGCAGCAAATACAATGTGCTTGTTCCCCTTACCAGTTTGGAGCCCAACTGTGCCTGTCACAAGTGTCTGGTTGTGCTTATTGTATGGAGAAGCTGCACTCTTAAAGCCCACGATTAATGTTCCAAACCAAGAAGCTAGTTAAACAATTCAAGCTGATGCCAGGCTGGCTGTGAACAACGTTGCAGGTGACCATGCAAACTGAGAACTGTACAGCAGCCTCCACACTGAGTGTCGGTTTACCCCACAGATGATAATCCTCTGCTTGTTAGCTGAACTATGCATGTTTTCACAAGACATGTGGTCTTACTGAGACACTAAAAAATGTGGAATGCTTCCTCTTTTCAGATCTGAATCCAGACAGCAAGTTACACAGCAGCTGATTATGAAATTAGATGCAGTGAAAAAGTGGGAGTCAATTCCCTGACTAGCTATACAGTCTTCAGGGCACTTTCTCCCTTTCCTAAGGTAATCCTGACCTTTCCAGGAAGATACAACTACACTTTCAGAGTGACTGCCAAAAGTAACACTGAAGTCTTATTTGCAGTCTTATTAGTTGGCCTTGAGAAGGACAACTAGAACTAAAGCTTAAGGAGTATGTGGTCTTGATTATGCTGGGCATGGGAGAACCTTGGCAGATGTTTCTCACTGCAGAGTTTACCTCTGTTTCTACTGAAGCATCCAACAAAATTGGGAGTGAGTACTGTCAAGTCCTATTCCAATGAAGTCTGTTTGCAGAGGACTGAAATACTGGTCTTGAAATCGGTAACAGTGGTAGCAAGGGACATTTTCCAGGGCATCTCTTGCCAGTTCCCCCATCACCCCTAGTAGCACCTCTAGTGCTGTTAAGAGTACTTCACCATCAGCTTCTCTTTGCAGTGTTAGAGAAGATAGCAGTTCACTTCAACCATGGTCTCTCACAGTGACTTACTACCAGTTTCTGACAGTAGGCTCCCAAGGTGTTTTTATGCCTTTTGTGGAAGAGAGAGACTTCAATTCCTATCTCCAGTGCAATTTCTGATGTAAAGTCTAAGTTTCTGTCGGGAATGTATTCCCTTGGATGCATACTCCAGTCTTTAAATTACTTGAGATTTGAAAGTAAGCCTCATTATTACTACTTACAGCATAGGGTAGGAACAGCAGTAAATTATGATATAAAGGAGGCTGAAGGGAGGCTCATCACAAGTAACAAGTGATAGGACAAGAGGAAATGGCCTTAAGTTGCACCAGGGGAGGTTTAGGTTGGACATTAGAAGGGGGTTCTGTCATCATCCCTGGCCACATTGAAAAGTGGAGCTTATGGACAGGGTTTAGCAGTGGGCTAGGTACAGTTAATAGTTGGACTCAAGGATCTTAAAGGGTCTTTTCCAACCTAAATGACTCTCTGATTCTAAACTCATTTAATGAGCACACGAAGTTTTGAGACTTGCACAGAGTAAGGAAAGAGGGTGTAAGCAGATTACTTTCATCATCCACTTGCTTTGTGCACATTTCAATTAGCACATGGATGGCTAAGATCTTTTAATTAGATTTCCTTTAAAAGCAAATGACTGGTTACAAGCATTTCCAGTCAATCTGTAATTAGAGTAGCACTTGCAGTCCTTGTTTATTTGAGAAACAAAAAACCACCAGACTGAAAACAAACCCACCTCTATCCACAATTACAGACAGGCTTTATGAGCCACCTAGTGGGACTACTCTGCAAGTAACCCTATACATAATGTAATAATATATATAATACATAATGATAGACATAATCCTATAAAAACAGTAATCCCTAAGCATTTTACTTTAAACAAACCCCAAACGAACCAAAGAATTATAAGATGGTAAATGAAGAGTCATCTTGACGCAAACAGGACACACTTCTTCCATTTCCTACAACACCTGACTTGGGGCTATGTGAGTCAAGATGCACACAGCATTTTTAAGTAGACGAACAGCCAAAGTTGTGTTTTACAGTAATCATTCCCATATGGATAGGCCATTTTAGTTTGAGGGATTTTGCTGCAGTAGCCAGATGCATCACTATTTGAATTTATTTTTTATAAAAACACTGAAATCACCTTTCTTAAAAACATATGTAATGGGGCTTTTTCATACTGGTGCTGTTTTGTCTTAGAAGAAGAGGTACCACGTATTTAGAAAGGGCAATCTTGTTCTTCCACTCTCATAGCTTAACAAATACTTTTAAGGACTAAGTAGTATAAAAAGAATGCAAGTGATGCTTTCAGAAAGTAAAACACTTGCAACGTATCAGCCTTACTTAAAAGGCAGAGTAACTGTGAACTAAAGGTACTTACAGTGTGGAAGCAAAGGAATCATGAGATGGTTAGTTTCTAAGCAAAATATTTAAGTAATAATGTGGCATAGAGGGAAAGAAGATCCTGTAAGACAGTGCCTCGAGAGAATGATGATTCTGGTATTTCAGGGATTTAAAAAGAAGCCTGTAAAATAAAATCCCAAAATGTCAAAGTCCTGAAATCACAGCTTCCCTGGATCTAACTTCTAAGCCATGAGCCAGCAAGACTTTCCCCTCTGTAGAAAAGCACATGAATTACATCCTTCCAGCCCATAAAAGTCAAGAAGATGGGCTGACAGTGACTTACTTACCAATAAACCAGAGCGGCAGAGATGGCTGGGGCTTAATCTTGCCAAAGTATATTCCAGTCAAACAAAAACCCCACTGAGTTTCTTTTATGCTTTCACAGAGCACTTCCTAAAACCCACAGAATTCTAGACTGGAAATGGCTTTAGCACAGGACATTCTTATTTTCACTTGAAATAAATGCTAAGAGCCCTCTTAAGTCAAATAACTTTATTTCAGATTGCAGCAAGTTGCATTTACTGAAGAGGCATTTCAGATGAATTTTCACAATTCCATTTGAAATCCACACCACATTGCTCGCGTGTTCTACAAAACCTCCTAAAAACACACTGCCCTTGACAGGTGAGTAATTACATTCAGCTAAAGTGTAAATAACATTTTTCAGCTAAGGGCTTTTTAGGTCACCTGTAATACTTTGTGCTGATGGAAGTGTCACTTCATTGCCACCACCCTCCTCAGAGCAGATGACAGCCCCAAATCTTGAACATGTTGCAGACTGGCTATATTAAGGCAAAGAGTAAAGCCCCAACAGTTGGCTTGCAAGGAAAGGCTACGCTTGTCATAGCAAACAACAGTCCCAAGTCAAAAAGATCTTGCAGAGTGACACTACCTTAAGGCAAAGTAAAAGCTGTGCCAGTTGCCTCACAAGGAGAAGCCACCTTACAGCAGCCTAACAGTCTTTCCAGTCACAGTCAAGAAGTCATCGTCAGCCAAGGCACGAAGAGCTTCTTCAAACATCTCCTTTGTGATGGCCTTAAAGAAAAGAAGTAAATCAAGATGGGAGGAAGGGAAAATAGTTCAAAGACAATAAAAATGCTTTACTTGTCACTGATTTTCTTTTTAAGCTTTGGTTTGGTCTTTTTGCAGTTTAAAATTTGACTTGGAACCCTGAACCTGAAGTCAGAATAAGGTACAACAGAGCAAAGCTTCAGCTCTTTCATCTGCAGTAGAATTGACTTTTTGGTTACAACCACTGAAAAAGTTCATGTCTGCCTTTCCCCCTCTATAATGTGCCAAACATGTTGATTGGGAAAGGCACCGTGCTTTTTAAATATTAATGAAAGCCTAAATACACAACAAAGAAACTTACGGTATCAGACTGTGCTCGGAGATCATCGAAAAGCTGTTGGTACTTCAAAGACGGTGTTTTACCCTTGGACTGGATAAGCTTCTTTAAGGCTTGAGCCAACTCCTCCTTTCGCTTCCGAGCGGTTGAACTCATTCCTTACAAAAGGAAAACAGCTTTGAGAAACTCAGCTAAGGGAACAGGGTGTTATATTTCACAACAGTAGTCCAGCAGGACGCTACCTTTAACACTGCAAAAACACAAACCTGTAGTGAGAATGGAGATGTCTACAATTCCAGTCCTTGGATCAGTGGCAGACTGTTTGAGCGCTTCCCGATGGAGGCGTTTGGCTTCTTCTACATCAATTGTTTCGACTTTCTCAGAGAAGCGTACTTTAGCATGTGCTTCTGCCAGGCGGATCAGAGACTCGAGCTGGCGAGGATACGCGGAAACCATTCCCCTGCCACTACCGATCTTCCTCATGTCCACATAGGCCTGTAAAGGAGAGTCACTAAATACTTCAGTACATGCTGTTCCTATTTTCAGAGCCCATTTCATTCTCCACCTCGTAAGAGCAATTCCAGTAAGCCATTCCAAACAGTGTATTCCTGCTTGTGTACCTTTACAATTCTCCTGCAGTGAGGTAAACACAAACCCATCCACTTCTTCCCACACGAATCAAGTTCTGAATCACTTTTGAAACTCAAGCCTAATCTTATACGGTGACAGTTGTGTCTGCAATGACACATATATTTTGTTTCAGTAGAGTTTTAGGGGGTTTTATGTGATGGAACCAAAGTAATGCATCTGAAAGCCAAAGATGAGAGCAGGGAATGGCTTGATAAGATCCCTTTTTCCTTTTAAATGCTGCAAAGAGATCTTTGGAAGGCTCTTCTATAAAGGCTGGATGTGTGCTTCTATCTACACACGAGGGGATTCTGCCATTTTTGACAAGTCAGGAAAGACTCTGAACGTTCTTAGCAGCAACTCCTTTACCTCAATAAGGGCTTGGCTTGCTTCTTCACTTAACCTGGGGTTTATGTAACCGCGAGCATACGCAATGTAATCCCTCAGTATTGCCATATCCATGTATTCCTCCTCCATATTTTCTTCGCTTCGATAATACAGTGAAATCAAATGGCGAGCAAGACGCCTGTCATAAGCTTCATCACGGGGATCCAACATTAAAAAGATCAAGTCAAATCTGAAATGGGATAAGAATCCAGTGTTAGAATGCGTATGCTTTCTTGCTGCTTAAACTGGTTTGGTTTCGGTGTGCAAATTCCTCACAAGATGCAACTGCAGCAAACAGAGTAATTTTCTACTGGCAGACATGAAACGTTGCTCTATGGGCCAAAGGTCTGGCACTGCCACCTCCCTCTCAACTGAGTTTTACAGAACATGAAAGCAGCACAGACTTGCAGATTCTACCACCTGCACTGCCAGGTCCCCTGATCATCAGTGTTTCAAAGTTTTCTGGAGCTAAGAACATCCAGAGCTTCCACTGAAATCAATACTGCAACTTTCTGACCTCTTATCTGGGAGATGATTATGAAACAAAATAGAAGTAAATAGAAAGAGCCTACAGATCTCACCACATCAGGTGTTCAGGGCAGTTCTCTACTTGCACATAAATGGTAGGAACAGCGTTTGAAGTGCATGCTAGAAAGGTTTTCCACTGTGCTACCGAGACCACCACTGTTCTCTTCTACTATCACCTTCTTCACAAGAGGAAGCCTTGCATCTCATAGAAGCGAGACATGCAAGCAGTTCAGTACCTTGACAGCAGTGTATGAGGAAGCTGTATGTTTTCAATCGTAGTCTTTTTTGGATTCCACTGTGATTCTATAGGGTTAGCAGCTGCTAGGATAGATGTACGAGCGTTCAGTTGGCAAATAATTCCAGCCTGGCAAAATGAAAAGCATTTCTGAAACATTTCCAAAACTCTAAGGGATCACTAAAACTTTCTCCTCTGACTTCAGGAGATCACCAATATTATGCAATGGTTTCTGTAGTAGCAGAATTAGCTTGTGAAAACCTTCTAGGAAGAACAAAAGCATCTGGAAATCCTGCAGCTAACTACAACAGCCACAGTCTTTTGTAAAGGAGTTGCTAGATAATCTGGGGCTGATCCGCTGACAACAATGGCAACTGTAATGCCTTTGTTCTTTGGGCAACTTTTCGATTTCAGCTGCTCAGCAGATACCTTGCTTAGCAGAAACAACTTGGAATTCAACAGCCACTTACCTTTGCAATGGAGAGAGTCTGTTGTTCCATTACTTCATGCAGTACTGATCTCGTGCTTTCATTCATTTTATCGAACTCATCAATGCAGCAAATGCCATTGTCACTGAGCACCAGAGCACCTGTCTGCAGAACCAGCTGCCGTGTTTCTGGATCCTTCATCACATAGGCAGTAAGACCAACTGCACTTGAGCCTTTGCCAGACGTATACTGGCCTCGAGGAACCAGGTTATACACATACTGGAGTAACTGGGATTTACTAGTACCAGGGTCACCACAGAGAAGAATGTTGATCTCGGCACGAAAATTGCCTCTTCCTGTGTGAGAAAAATCCTTTTTGGATCCCCCAAACAGCTGAAGTAGAATTCCCTATAAAAAAAAGTTCTCTTTGAAAAATCACAGCATCCCCTCTGGTACAACCAACAGAGCAAATCTGAAATATCAAATACACCGAAACACCACTACAATTAACACAACTCAAACGTGAGTAAGGCACTCGAAACTGCTTCTGGAAGTTTTTAAAAGGGTTCCTCCTCCTTTATAGATATCCTCAAGTCCCTTCTTGGATACATCTCAGTAATTGTTCTAACACCCCACAAATCAGGGTCAACCACTTGACATTTTAAAGCTATTAGTCTCTTGTAGATGCCTCTTCTCAGCAATCAGTTATAGCTACTCAATTTTCTTTGCTCACCACTAATCTGAACAGCCAAGAAGTGTCCAAGGTGTATCCTGCAGTTAAATTTTCACAGTTCTGCTGCTCTCCTACCTTCCCAAGGTCCTCCCTCTCAATAATGCTCCTCAATATCACAGATAGCTATAACACACTGCTGACTAACCAATTCCATCCTCACAAGACCACGGAATTAAGTCAGACACAAGCTCAAAATACAGTTCTTTGAATGGTAGGTCTTTGAAGGCCTCAGGTCCACAGGTCTTTGAAGCCTCGGGTTATTTTTATAACAAGAAATAATCAAATGGACTGTCATTCAAATATATTAATCGTAACAGCAACACAGAATTTTTCACCTTTTTGATGTCTTCATGCTCGTAGATACTCGGGGCCAACGCTAAAGAAAGTCTGTCATAGATGTCTGCTTTTTTAGAAAGCTCTCTTAGCAGTTTCACACGCTCCTCTGTAAACATTTTTTGCTCTGTTTCCTCATCAACACCGTGCAGCCGCTTTGAATCTGTCTTGCGATAGTGTATGACATCAATGTGGGTCTTATAGATAGATTTTACACTGCTGACCCTTGGGTTCACTCGAATTGGTACTGCCCTGTAGATACCTAAACAACGTGAAAAAAACAGCATGAGGTGTGAAGAAAAATAACCCCAAACCCTGACAGTGTTTCCTGGTCCCTTGAGAAGAGCCCAAATATTGGAGTCAGTTTATTTCCCAGTGTAAGCCATGCAGAAGTCAACAAAACATCTGTAAATCATGTAGACTCTATTTTTGAAGGTACATGCTGTCTAACATTCCTATCACAAGTGGTGTCAACAAGGAAAACTGGTTCAAAGGTTCAAAATGGAGCTATTTACAGACACAGGTAAGATCCCCTTGAGCCTTCGTTTCTGCAGGCTGAGCAGTCCCAGACTTCCCATCCTTTCCATCCACTTCAGCTAGCATCAGAGCCTCTGTCCAATTCACTCCAGTATTTTCACATCTCTCTGACAGAGAGCCTAGAGCTGGACACTGCAGTCCTGGCATGGCCTCATGGGTGCTGCACAGAGGGGAAGGATCACCTCCCTTGATCTGATGGCAACACTCCTCATGCAGCCCGGGAAGCTCTTTGCTCCACAGCCAAGCACTGCTCCCTTCCAGTTCTGGTTTTGTCTTTGCAGAGGGTGCACCCCATCCTATCATCCACTACTGAAGATATCCCAGTGTCTGGCCCTGGGGTACAGCCCTGGTGACCAACCTGCAGCTGGGCTTTGTACCATTGATGACAATGCTCTGAGCCCAGCAGTTCTGCCAGTTTTACGTATCTCACACTGTCCACTTACATAACCCCATGGTCATCAGTTAGTCTGAGCAAGTGACAGGGGACAGGGATGAAATCCTTGTTGAAGTCAAGACAAACAAGATGAACTGCTCCAGCCATCTTGCTGCAGATGGTTGTTACCTACTGTAAATCAATGCTGACTACTCCCTCTTCTCCTCAGTTAAAAATGGTTTCCAGGATTACTGTATTTATCGCCTTCCCAAGGGTCAAGCTGAGCTCTGACTGGACTGCAGTTCCCAGGCCTCCTCCTTGCACTATGAGCAACACTGATTTTCTTCCAGTTATCTTAACCAGTCCCCATGACTTTTCAGTGGCCACTGTGTGCCCTGGCACAGACCAGCTTCCTCAGCACTTGCAGGTGCTTCCCACCAGGTCCCTTTACAGACAGTCAAGCTTGGTGAAAAAGGAGGATACAAATACTCAAGCCAAGTTTTACCTGTGACATTAACTCTGTCACCTGGCTGAACTTTATCAACGAGGTCATTGTGAGCAAACAGCACAACCGTATGCGGGGTCTGTCCAGCTGGCATATCTTCAGGAGACTCCTGCAGTTTGATCTAACAAAGAAAAACAACCCAAAAACCTCAAACCACTGAAGCGTTAGGCTGAAAACAAGGTTTTCCACAGAGCATGCAACAGAATCTTGTTAGTAGCAGAGTCTTTAGCAGGCATAAAATCAGAATCCTCATTACTGCAAAGGACCCCCAGGATCACCAAGTCCAGCCCTCATCCCAAAATCTCCCCAACCCCCAGACCATGGTCTCAAGTGCTCTAGCTACTCCCCTTTTAAACACCTCCAGGGATGGGGACTCCACCACCTCCCTGGGCAGCCTGTGCCAGTGCCCAGCCACTCTCTCAGCAAAGAACTCCCTAATGTCCAATCTAACCCTCCCCTGATGCAGCTTGAGGCCATTTCCCCTCATCCTATCATTAGTAATTTGAGAGAAGAGTCCAGCACCAGCTTCACTACAGCCTCCTTTCAGGTAGTTGCAGAGAGCTGTAAGGTCTCTTTTCAGCTTCCTCTTCCGTAGACTAAACAACCCCAGTTCCCTCTGCTGCTCCTCACAGGGCCTCTTTTCCAGCCCCCTCCTCAGCCTCGTTGCCCTTCTCTGGCCTATTCCAAAACTCTCTTCCCTTTTCAAAACTTTCAAGATCCACACATTCCCACTACTGAGGATGTTAGGGAGCAAAAACTAGACACAACTCCATTCTAGCCAGCACCTCAGCACAACATACCATCTGTTTGTCGGAGAACAGGGATCGGTTGTGGATCAAGGCCATGCTGTGCGTTGTGTTACAGTTCTTGCATACGGATGGTTCGGCAATCCTGCCACGGTCGATTTCTACTCTGGTGGTGAAAGCACACACCTGGCACTTAAAGAATGCTTCTTGCATCTCAGGGATTAACTGGGAGCTTCTGATGACCATACCGCTGATGGTGATGAGTTGATCAATATCTGCAAAACACAGAGACTCCTGTCATGACTTCATAGAATCATTAGAGATCGGAAGGGACCCCGAAAGATCATCCAGTCCAATCCCCCTGCCACAGCAGGATCACCCAGACCAAGTCATACTCCTAAAATGTGAAACAAATGTCAACATTTCCTGTTAGATTCATTTTTAGGGGGTAGGGAGACATGGGTTAGGTATCAGCATTTTGTCCAAGACAAAGCAGAAAGAACCACAAGCGCACAGTACAGATACTCTCATTTACAGGAGTATTTATAAAAGCAAAGAATCCTTCACCCTTACAGAATTAAGAAGATGGGTAGCTGGTGCCAGGAAAGAATTTTCTCTGTGGGTAGATTATTTTGCGTTTAGGTTCTAAATGAAAGACACTGGTGAGGATAAACCACAAGCACGGTTTTATACGATCTCCATGCAATTCTATACTAACATTCCCCATGCTTATACCAAATCCTAAAGATACTTTACTACTGTGATAATCAAGTGTACCTTCAGGGTTTAGGCTTCTCATATTTCTGGTCTTCAGCGCATTATATGGCCTTACTTGAATCTGATGTTCTAATATTGAATCAGGGTAGCGATCAAAAAAGATCTCATTGACAGCCATGTCAAACGTAGGGATAACTTCCTGTACAGAATTGTTAGAAACAATTAAAATTACATGTTTAAAAAAAAAATCATAGCAGCAAATATTTTGGCATAAAGTATCATCGAATCATTAGGGATCGGAAGGGACCTCAAAAGATCATCTAGTCCAATCCCCCTACCACTGCTGATCAGCCAAGAAAGATGAAAGGTTATGCCAACTGAGCATCCTCCCACGTAACAGAAACCTTGCTGTTTAGATTAAATTAATCACTTGAGGTAAAAAAAAAAGTACAAGGCTCTGGACACTGCAGTTTACCAGATAATTCTGCAAGTGTGGGGTACCCACTGGGATACCTACTGTGAGCTACTATAAACCAAGACATTTTACAAAGCATGCGGTGCATTTAAATAAACATATTAAAAGCAAAACATACTAAAAGGCCACGTGAAAACCAGAAAGAAAAAGTGCAGGACTCCACCTGAGGGTAGCAGATCAGCTGCCTATAGAGATTTTCATCAAATGATCTTAGATGGTCACAATTTACATTCAGGAATGGTTCCCCAACCATATTAATCTGCAAGGCAGGCAAAAAGAATTCTTTAGCTCGATGGCATGCTGGACCGAAGAAGCTAAGCTGGATTTTGTGGAGTCCCAAGTACCTCTTCAAGCCGTTGCATGTAGCGTGGCTCATTAAGATCCAGGCCAATGTCTTCATCATCTTTAGCTACTGGATCAATGAAGCGCTGAAGGAATCTCTGGATGTCAGAAGTAACAGGGAGAAAGAAGGGAAAGCTGAGTGGGATTCAGTAGTACCAACACCTATTTTCTATCAAATTCAACTACTATTTGGTTAGTCAAACGAGTTTTTCATTTAAAACAAGGAAAAATGAAGTTGTTAACCTACCTGGAATTTTTCTTTGCAGGAGGCTACGTTAACGTCCGTTCCCCAAATAACGAGCCTTTGTCCAAGAGACTGATCGGTCGCTACATCTTCAGCCGGCTACATGGAAATGAATTAAGCATAAGCAAACACAGTCGATGAAAAAGAAGTTGTCACATACAATATCTAAGACATCTACCTACCCCATCCGAATGTAAATCAACTTGTCTGGCTTTACGGGCAGAGCCAAGATCTGGCCGCTGCCTGACTGGAGTTCCTCGGACCCCACTTCGTGGAGTACCCTCTACCCTGGAGCTGGGTGTGCCGTAAGTCAGAGGAGAGCTGATATCAAAATCAAGAGGAAGAGCTACAGAAGAAACATTATATTACCATTATGAAGACATTTTATGTTTAGGGCAGACTAAAGTTCAGCTTATGCATGTGTTACCATTGTTTTAACTGCTGTCATTGCAGACTCACAGAATGGTTTAGTTTGGAAGAGACCTTAAAGTTCATTACTTCCAACCCCCTCCCTCCACAATGAAAGCATTAATCCATTCCAGTGATAAAACACAAGCATTAAAAATGTCCACCGAGAACATTTCTATGCGCTAATGTCCTTTCTGAATGATCACGAGTTCTAGCAATGCTTCACAAGAACTTTACATGGGGTTGCAGGTTAAACCTGCAGCGATGTTCAAGCACAGAAAGCCAAAACACAGTGTTTTAGATAAAGCCCCTTCTCTGGTGTTTTGGGATATGTGAATCAAGCTCCACAGCAATTACTAGCTACTGCAACTAAAAATTATCCTTTTTGTTAATTAAGGGCAAAAAAAGCCTTTAATGGCAATCAAACTTACCCTTTCTGCTCTCATGATTTTACAGATTAATGTGATTCAGAAACAGAAGAGGGCGGAAATGAGAGGAGCCCCCCCCGCCCCATGACCTGAAGCTACACCTGCAGATAGGCACTGCTGACCCTGGCTGTGCTTCTGCACTGTTCACTCTGCTGAACTCCAGTGAGAAACTGGAAGCAAAAACTGGGTTTCTCCTGGACTATTTTGCAGTCGGAGCCGTACGTACAGGGCTGGCGGAACTGGGGCGAGCTGGAGAAAAGCGCATCGGGGGCGGCGGGGCTCTGGGTGCCAGCTGGTGGGGAGGTGGGCACGGAGCTGGGCAGGGGCTGCAGCTCCCCGATGGAGGCAGAATCGTCCGCGCGGCGCCTCTGCGACGGCGGAGACCGAGCATCCTGCGAAAGCGGGGACCGTGCATCCTGAGACAGCGGGGACCGAGCGTCCTGAGCGCTCCGCGACGGGGACGACTGAGCATCCTGAGCTGCAAGACACAAGCGGACGTGGGCCCATGGTATGGCGTCATGGGACAGCACCATGCCAAATCCAGTACGCTCGCTCCGCAAAGCACTTACGAGTCGAAGGGTTGCTACCCCGTCCTCGCTTCCCGCGACGGCGGCTGGGGGTGGAAGCGGGTGAAGACATGGCGCTGCTGCGGCTCCCTCGGCGATTCTATCTGCGGAGGTTCAACACGGGGCTTGGAGGGCGCTGCGGGGCCTCCGCCCCGCCCGATCTCGTCGCGGGATCTCCTCAGGAGGGAGGATAGGGGGGATCGGGGGCTCTGAGGATTCGCAACCCCCGCCCGGGGTCTGACCTGCTTCAGGTGCTCCGAGCCGCTGCGCGCCAAAGCGGCTGCGTGCGCGCGCGCTCGCGGGCTTTCTGGCCAATGGGCGATCGCGATCGCGGTGGGAGCGTCCAATAGGGGCGGGAAGGGGAGTACTGAATGCGGGAGGACGAGGAGGACGGGACCGACGGGATCCCTCCCGCGCTCCCGACGTGCGGTTAGTCTCCGCTCTCCCTGGCAGAGCGGGGACAGCGCGGTGCCCGCCGCGAAGACCGCCTCGGCCATAGCACTGTAACCCCCTGTCCTGAATGGAACCGCCCGCAGCGGGCAAAATTTCGCGGGAAAACTGCTGGGGTGGGAAGGTCGGGGCAGCCCATTCTCTGCGTGGGGGGAGTGCGGGGCGGGGGAGCTTACCCGCAAGTCTGGGTTCTGTCGCACCGTGAGGTGGCACACAGGGAGTCGGGGGGTTTACTTTACCGGAGCTCTGCAAAGCTGGGATCTAGGTGATCACCCGCAAAGTGAGCTGCCTGGGTTGCGGCAGCAGCCACTCGCTCACACAGTTGAAATTAGTATGGATGAGTGCGTTTGTTAGTTACCAGGTTTATTGTTTGTCAAGGAGTACTGCATCCACTTTCTGGAATGCTCAATATAAGGGTATGGAACTGATGGAACGAGTCCAGATGAGGCCACAAGAATGACCGGGAGACTCAGCTTTTCAGCTCTGGGGACAGGCTGAGGGAGGTGGGCTGTTTAGCTGTGGGCAGCAGTACCTGAAGGGGCTACAGGCAAGCTGAAGAGGGACTGTTTATAACAAACTAGTGATAGGACAAAGACGATGGTTACAAGCTGAAACAGGGGAGATAGAGGAAGCAATTCCTCCCTTTGAGGGTGCTGAGGCACTGGAGCAGGTTGACCAAAGAAGTTGTGGATGCTCCATCCCCGGACGCCCCTTGACAGTAGTTACGAAAACGACCCTTAGGCAGAACCACTGCCGGGAGCTCCCCCTCACCCGAGCTGTCTTGGAACCGACCAGGGGCGGCTCCTCCTGTCCCGCTTCCGCCTGTGGCTGCGCAGAATGGCCGGGCTCCAGCAGTGCCTGGCCGAGCTGCACCGGTGCTTGCAGCCCGGCAATGCGGCCGGCAGCGCCCTGCACGGCTACAGCCTGCTGCGGAGCCTGGGCGAGAGCTGCCTCGGCGGGCTGGACCCCGGCAAGCAGGGTGCGCCGGGGAGGGGCTGGTTGCTGGGGTGTCTGAGTGGGGTTTGGTACTCTAAGCAGGGTCTGGGGGACTCTGACCGAAGCCAGGGGCTGATGTTCCTTCGCTGGGGTCTTTAAAAACAGCGGCTGCTTATTTTGGGGAGGGTTCCCTGGTGGAGTGGGACACAGGCAGATCGCTGGTCCTGCCTCGGCTCTCCCCGCCACACTCCACAGTCAGATGCGCTCTGCTGCCAGGATGCTGCAAGTTTCGTTTCGGACGAGGACGGTCTCCTGCCTCGGATAACCGTTTACTTGGTAGAACGCTGAGGTGCTCCCCGCTGCTAGCCTGCCCCCGGGCTGGCTGTGCTAGATGCAGAGCCTGAGCCCTGGCCCATGAGGGAATCAAACACCCGACCCAATCACTGCATCATGGAATGGTTGGGTTGGAAGGGACCATTAAGGCCATCTAGTATAACTCTGCTTCAGTGAGCGGGGACATCTTCAGCCAGGTGCGGTTCAGTTGTGCACGCTGTTGACCAGCATCTCGCCTAGCACGAGGTGCCAGGCTGGGCAGTGTCCAGAGATGAAGCTGCTGCACCCTGCTTGATGGTCGATTTGATTCCTTCTCTGCAGCGCTGCACCTGTCACTGTTGTTCTCCCAAGAGCATGGCTTGCTGGACTTCATTCGCAAATCCCTCAGTATTGAGGAGGTATGTTGATAAACTTTGATGTTGAAATAAATGTTGAGATGCTGCAATGTTGTTACGCTTCAAAAGCTGAGTCTTTTGAGAGTTTTCTGCACTCAAGTTTACATTTTCAGTTTAAAATGTTGAAAAGTGACTGCCCTTCCTTCCCCATCCTCCCCTCAGCAACTTAGCAGAGTGATTCTTCGAAAATTTATCACAGTACAGCGTAAGAGTATGTGACAAAACCCTCTATCTCTGTGTCTATATCTTCTGGAGTCGGTTTCTTCTGATATGTTGGGGAAGGAGTGGCTTACAATGCCTTGGTGCCTTTCTTCACCAAGCGAGTCGGTTGTTTCATTGCCTGCAGATTCTAAGTGGTTTTGTTAAACCTTCCTTTTGTATCTGACGCTTTAGATAAAAGGTCTTGATTGAAATATGGTTGGGGTCTCTGACCCATGACAGTGGTGGCAACCCAGGTGGGATGCATGGGGATCCAGATAGGGACCTACAACACTACACCTCTACTGTGCCACTACAGCTGTGAGCAGCGTGTTACACTGTTCACGTTAAAACTAAATAGTTTCCTCTTCTAACTTTGCAGTTTCGAGATTGCAGGGAAGAAGCGCTGAAGTTTCTTTGTGTCTTAATGGAAAAAGTTGGGGACAAAGTTCATCCTTATGCCTGCAGTATTAAGGTGGGTAAAGGAAAATTATGTCCTAAAGGTCTTTCTGGAGTGGTGAAACAATCTGACGGGGCTCCTACCATAACATTTGTAATTAATCCTCACTCCTCCCAGTCTGCCTTTGCTCACCTCTGGTGGTGTGGTTACACTTGAAATGACTTGATGCACATAAAATGTAATTCATACCAGAGAGATTCTTAAAAACCTTAAACTTGCTGTGATCAAGAACTTTAAAAAGGTAGATGAAGATATTGCTGTCTTAGAATTCCCTTCTATACTTAAGTGTGTTACAATCTGCTTTTTCTTTCCTATCCAGCAAACTTGTGTTAGTGTTTATACAAAAGACAGAGCAGCAAAATGTAAAGTCCCAGCTCTGGAGCTTCTGATTAAGGTAAAAATGTGTTTTATAAATCTAATTTCTGGAAAAACTATCTGTCATGTTGCTGTAATTGTGGTGTATCATGCAGAAAATCTGCAGTAGCAAGGTAATAGTGACAGTAGTGCAATAATCAGATGTGAGTGGTATGTCTTAACAGCAGGTTGCTTTCAATATTCCTCTAGATGTATGTCATTCCTTCATCTGCTAGAGCAAGACACCATTGTTGTGGATAGCTGCAGGTCTTCTCCCCATTTATTATGGTTTATAAGGAGGAATTTTGCAGTTCAATTGTATTCCATAAAGAGTTATATATTAATATATAATGGTGCTAGGTCAAGGAAAAGGTAGGACTTGATGATGTTGAAGATCTTTTCCAGCTGAAACTATTCTATGATTCTGTTATACCATAACATGATACATTAGTGTGTGACTGGTATGGATGAGGATAAGGGAGTTTTTGGTGATTATTCAATTATAAAATTGAAATAGTACTGTATAATTTTCATGTAGATGACCTATATATGATATGTGTAGTATGAATTACAGAATTGTTTTCATTTATAATTATATATGTAGGAATGTAGTTGGTTGTTAAAGTAGATTTCATGCCAACATTCTTTCCTGCACCAGTCACCTTAAATCTCTCTCATTGAATAGCATGCTTCAGCTGAAGTTCCATGCTTTCATTTACACCAGGTAGGGCTATGGTAGTGATACGAGTGATTTTTCCTAATTTTCTTTATTTTTAATCGATTTTAGTTGCTCCAGAGCCTGCGGCATTCCTATCTGATGGAAGAAATGAAAGTTTGGGAGATATTTATTAAATTTTATGGGGAACTTGCCACAAAAAGTAGACTACCCGATACAGGTAGGCTTTAGCTTTTCTGTCTATACCCTTTGTTTTATTTATACTGTTTTAGCTCAGTGCTAACCTGGTGTAACTGTACCTTTGAAGTTCCTTTTACACCTGCTTCATAAAAATACACACACTTTTCCCCTCTAACTTTGAGCCTATGGAGTAGTCCTAGTCACTCCAGCAGCTTACCAGGAGCAGAGACTGCCTGTCCCTGTCAAAGTTCATAGTTCTCAGAAGTTCCTGAAGTTCCTGAAGCCTTATTCCAGCCCTGGGCAGTTTATTCCTCAGAGCTACATTGATTACCTGTAATGCAAGATCATCAGTTCCTGCCTTGTCTCACTATATTATTTATGGTGTAAAGCTTACTAATATGAGTACTAGATCTCTCTTCTAGGCTAGTTATAGCTGAAATCTTGTCTTCACAGGTCTAGAGCTCACAAAACTTTCAGTGCTTGCATAGAACCCTTTAGTGTGAACTCAAGCCTAGAGACACCTGCTAGAATGTTACAGCTGACACTGACTTGTGAACTTTTTCTGGTGTTCCTGCTCTTGCAAAGCAGCCACAGTCCCCATTCCTGCAGTGTGTTGCCATTCATGAGCTCAGGCCTTGAACCTCATGGTTCTTGAAAGATCCAGGACAAGCTTCTGCTAAACTTGGATTAGTTGTAGATGCTTCCTCAGTGGGTACAGCCTTTATGGATTGGTTTGCAAAGACACATGCTTCTCAGGTGGTAGCGTGTAGGTATCTGTAGGTATATGTACCACACATGTATAGTCCACATATTAACCACTAATCAAACCATCAGGGATGGTCTTGTGGTTGTAAGGTGCATAGGGATTGCAATGGCAGTGTCAAAGTAATGATTTCAGTAATTAATTTTTGATACTACTAAATTACTTTCTAGTGCTGGAGAAGGTTTATGAGCTCTTGGGAGTTTTGGGAGAGGTCCAGCCTAGTGACATGGTAAACAACTCTGAAAAACTGTTCCGAGCTTATTTGGGAGAACTTAAAGCACAGGTATGGCTGGGATGTCTTTGCCGACTCTTGCTTTGCTCTGGCTCTTTCTCTTTAATGTGAATAGCACTCTGTGTTGTAAACTACAACAGTTTGTAGGACTCCAGTTGGACAATCATAAGTGCTTCCTTAAGGAGTGATCAAGTTTGTGGTCTCTGGTTCTGAGAAGCTTTAAAAGTAAAAATTGAAGGTCATCACTGACAGCAAATTAACCACTTTACTGTGTGAAGAGACAACACACGATGATCATTGAGGTAGCTCCCAAGAAGAATTATGTGGCCATGTGCTATTGGTTTCTGATTTGGTTTCTTCTCGCTGCAAACTCCTTGTGCTTCAGGTAGGTACAGGGAAGTTCAGCAGAACTGTGGTATTCTGTGCTTTGAGGACTAACGTGTGCTGTGTTAAGTGATGTGTGAGCTAGGTGGAACATATATCACACTTCCCAAAGGATTTCTTACCCTCCTGTAATTAAACTCCCTATGAAACTTGTGAGTAGGAGGCTTTTCTGTTGACTTGCATTCACAGAGCTGGGTGCTGACAGAACTGTGTTAAGGAGGGATAGGTTATTTTATCTACACTTGAAGGAACTGGGGAGCCTTGGTGTAAATTTGAGAATAACTTTCTTTTCCTTTCAATTCTCACTGTTTGTAGATGACATCAGCTACAAGGGGACCCAAGCTAACTGTTGTAGCAGGATGTCTGAGGGGACTGGTTGCACTGATGTACAACTTCACCAAATCTGTGGATGAAGGTACGTTCTTTTTCTGTGTGAAAGGCAGTTAGACAATTTGATTGATTTTAATCATTGTACAGCCAGCAAGCAGCTCCATTTTCTGCTGTGCACGTGAACCTTTCCCCAGTGGTAGATGTTTTATGGAAAAGCAAGACCTGCACAACCCTCATCATCTGTCTTGGTGTGGAGTGCCTTCATCAGTGTGTTTCTACCTATAAATGTTTGAAGTGCAGTTGTCCTAACTGGGCGACTGGGAGAGCCACATTGGAGCTGGAATGTGGTTTATGCAGAGCTGTGGTTCCCTTAGAGGAGACGTGTCTGTTAGAACATCAGCATTCATCGAGATGAGTGAATATAGATGTTTATAATTTGAAAAGGAAGAAATGTCTCTGCCTCTAAAAATGACAACTGTGAGGCTCTCCAGTATTGCTGCTTCATTGATAACAAACTTTGGCTAAAAGTAGTTTTGTCTTCACACTACGTCTTGTGTGTCAGCAGTGTAATACTCTTCTCTGGACTATTTCACAGATCCTCAGACTGCAAAGGAGATTTTTGATTTTGCAACAAAGGCAATCAATCCACAGGTAAATCTGCCACGTGTCAGTTGTTTGCATGAAGAAGTCAGCCCTGATGAGGAATAAATCACACATGACAAACCTTTTCTCATATTACAGGTTGATCAGAAGCGATACGCAGTACAGCTAGGTAAGGCTCTACACCATTTCAGATGGACACTGTGCATACAACATTGTCTTCTGTCTAGAGTTCTTTACTGTGTGCAGGCTGTCTTCAGGCAGCCCTAGTCTTCCATTTTCTAAGCTGATTGGGGAGCAAAGCTGGTGTTGGAATCTTTAAGTTGAAGTCTTTAAGTTGGCAAGGTCTAATCAGCTTATGAACAGCAGCATCTGATGCCATTTGCCCCTCTGGAATAGTACAAAACCCTGTTACAAGGAGGGGATCGTGGATCGTGGTAGGAATAGTATGAAGAGGAATGTAGGAAATTAGGGAAAAAGATAAGGTGGGTTGGGTTAAAGGAAAAAATACAAAGAGAAGGGGAATTTAACTGAAGGTTAAGGAGGGTTGGAACACAAGAAGTTCATGAAGAAAATTAAAAGTTTGCTTGTGAAATGTGAGCAGCTTGGGCAGGAACTGCAACAACGTTGAGGTTTGGGTATCAGGTCCATGGCAATTGTGAAGGTGAAGGGTAAAACTCTCCTTAAGGGTAGTTTGCTGAAAAAAACCTCATAAAGGATGTTTATGTTTCATTGATGCTTGTATTTGTGATTGTGAAATTACCTATCTGAATTCTGTATTGGTCTGCATCACCGTCTGTGGGAGGAGGGCACCTGAGCCTGTGACCTGACCACAGAAACCAAATCCTTGTGAATGGTGTGTTCAAATATTATTTGGAACAGCAGAGCCCTTTTTTTTCCCCCCCGCTAATGTAAATTACTTTAGAACTGTGTTTTCCATAGTGCTGCACATTAAATAGGAGGATTGTAGAGAGCTGGTTTTATGCTCAAGTTCTTAATGTTTGGATATTGATAGGATAATGGCTGGAAGAATGCCCTTTATCACCTCCAGGCACGGTGGGTATACCTACCTCAATCCTCATGGGGACTTTTCTAGTCTGCTCTTGGAAAGTGGACTAGAAGCCTGGATTTTAATGAGAGTTGTTTTTAAATTGCAGCTGGTTTGCAGCTGTTTAGCTGCCATGCTACTCAGTTTGGTGCCTTGCTCCTGGACAACTACGCCTCCCTCTTTGAAGTAATGAGTAAATGGTGTGGCCATTCAAATCAGGAGCTGAAGAAAGCTGCTTATTCTGCACTAGATTCTTTCCTCAAGCAGGTAATGTAACTTCCTAGGGGTCTCTGAGACTAAAACACACACAGATTTCTTGAAGCAGTGCGAGTGTGTTTTGTTCTTGGACATTCAGTGATTACTTGGTTTGAAGTGCTTTGTGTTACAAGCTGAGTACCTTACTGTAACGCGTTGGGTGACTTTTTTGTGTTTGTGGGAAGGCTGACATTTTTGTGTCTGTTCTACAGATTTCTTTAATAATAGCGAAGGATGCAGAGCTACACAAAAGCAAGTTGCAGTTCTTCATGGAGCAGTTCTATGGAATCATCCGAAGAATGGATTCAAGCAACAAAGAGTTGTCCATTGCCATTCGCGGATATGGGCTCTTTGCAGCAGTATGTGCAAGAAACCTGTTCTGATAAAGGAGTGTGCTGAATGGATTTAAAGCTAGAATGAATAGCCCATTCGTTTCACAGTTTTATACAGTAGTGAATAGCTTTATAAAAGTAGTGAGTGTTCCTGTTTCAGGATTTGTTAGCTACACTGAATAGTAGTTGGTTGAAAATCGTTGAAACCCACACCAAATTTATTGGGAGCACCTATAGCACTAAGGGTTGTACTTCTGCGTGTGCACTGGTTCTGAAGAGTAAAACTGGGCTTCAGATACAGCTGTCAGAAAACTTAAGGATATTCTTAATCCTGTAGGCACAGACCATATATTCTTAATCCTGTAGGCACAGACCATACCTTCTTAGCTCTGTCTGCATTTAGATGATGGAATCCACACCACCTCTGCTCTGGAAGCAGTTCAGCTATGCTCCCTACAGAGCAGGAATCTCAGCCAGAATGCACTGCTGACTGCATGGCACTAGGAGGGGATTCGTGAAACAACTGCAAATTAAAACAGAATCATACACTGATACTACATGTAGGTAGAGGGCAGATGTGATTGTCAGAAAGCACCAGCTTCTAGTTTTTGTTAGCAGTCAATTACATGGGAGTATTAAAAACTACAAGACTTGTTATTACTGTTCAGCAAAGACTTGGCTGGGGTTTCAGGCTGCAGCCTATTTTTCTTTGCTAAATGAGTGCTCTGTTTTCTCTCTTTAAGCCCTGTAAAGCCATATGCTCTAAGGAAGTTGATCATATGTATGTTGAGCTCCTTCAGCGCTGCAAGCAAATGTACCTCACAGAAGCAGAAACAGTAGATGACCATGTGTATCAGCTACCCAGTTTCCTCCAGTCCATTGCAAGTGTGATATTCCACATAGATGCAGTAAGTGGAGTACTGCTCAGTTTATTTTTTTGAAGCTACAGATGTAGTAGCTGTGAACTTCCCTGTGATAGATGGTATTTCTGAGATGTGGTGACACGCAGCTTCTAGGGAAAAACGATGGGAAATACTGAATTGTATTGGAGTGAATAAAATGCAGAGAATATACTAAATAAGCTAAAGTACTAGTGTATACAGGAGCTACTTTCCATGATGTGTTTCAAGGAACTTTCTGTGGCATGATCTAGATGTCAGATGTTTAGGTTTACTTGGTTGGTTTTAGGTTGGACTGGATGATCTTAAAGGTCTTTTCCAGCCTCATCATTACTGTGAGACTGTAAAGTGAATTGACTTACTAAGTCTTTAATTGTTCTCAGAGCAGGTCGTGATGTAAACTCTTGTTGCTGAGATGATGTAGCGTAATGGTTCTGCATGGATATTGAGTTATAGTCATTGCCTTTGCATGATGTGGGATCTCTTCTATTTCTTCTAGATTCCTGAAGTATACACTCCAGTTTTAGAACACCTAGTTGTGCTGCAGATCAATAGCTTTCCACAATACAGTGAAAAAATGCAGTCAGCCTGTTGCAGAGCTATAATAAAAGTATTTCTAGCCCTCTCAGGAAAAGGTCCGGTTCTTTGGAGTTTTATTGGCACTGTGGGTGAGTCTGTGATACTAAATTTGTGATTTAATTTGTGATTTATCTGTGATACTGCTTTTTTGGGGTTGTGTTGTTTTGTTTTGATTATTTTTCTCATGTGTGTGAGGGTCTTTGAAAGCTGTTGCTTTCCCAGTATGAGTGTTGCAGGTGATGCCTTGGACATCACTGTGTTCAGAGTCACGAAAAGCTCAAAGCAGTGTTGAGAAAAAGCAGTAAGAAACAAGCTCACAATTGCTTCCTTCTTAAACATCCTAGAGTCATGGCTTTAGTTTTTGGCTGTGTTCTTTTGCTTCTCCCTCATCCTGACGGAATATAGAGGAGAGATGACTGTTTTCATTTATTGCTGATGGAAATGAGTGATAGGGATGCTGTGCCTTTTCAATTCTATCCAAGCAATCTTTGTTTTTCAGTTCATCAGGGATTAATCAGAATCTTCTCCAAGCCCGTCACCTTTTCAAAGGTAAAATAACTATTTCTTCTGAATTCCTGAAGTATACATTCCAGTTCTTGAAGATCTGCCCCAGTAAGCAGGCAAGGGCTTAAAGAAGCAAAAAATAGCACTGCCCATTCTGATGGATGTTCAGTTTTTAGTCTCTGTATCTACTCAGCATAATGAAGATGTTCCTCTTGTCTGGAAAAAAAATGCAGGAGCTACTTTGTCTGCAGCTCTAGTTTGCTCAGGTTGTCTGTTGTAGGTTGTAGTTAGGGTCATCCCCTACTAACTGCCTGTTTTTGAGGTTAACAAACCTTGGACACTTTTCCAAGTTTTACTGGTTGATTATTTTGAGGGAGGGCTTTAATCATTTTCATCCTGGGCAGCAGCATAACTACATTTTCCCAAGTGACAACCAGAAGGAAGTTCAGCTTTAGAAAGCTTTGGAAGGAGCTGGTGGGTTTATGCTCTTTTCAGATTGATGAAGTGATAGTGTTTTGGCTCCTGCTCCACAACATCAAGGCTGTCTCCCACTTGCTGGACATCACCTGCTGCTGGAAAGTAGAGAATGAATCTGAACGTTTTCTTTTGACTTCTACACTCAGCTTTTGCTTTAGATTTATTAAGCTGCCTCTACCTTCACTCACAAGTTTTTTCCACTCAATTTTGTCCTGGTCTGTCCTGCTAAGGAGGGGAGTGACAGAAGAGCAGCTTGGTGGCCATCAGGCATTCAAGCAAGGTCAGTCCACCACAGCTGTGTTTCTGAAAAATAGTGTGTCTTTTCAGGATGTTTTTGGAAATGAAGCGTCTGGATCAGAAGAATCGAGCGAAGCAGGAGAGGCTGGGACAGGGAGATGGAAAGTACCAGCATACAAGGACTATCTGTATCTCTTTAGAAGTTTACTGAGCTGTGACACAATGAAGGTAAAAGCCTATTTAACTCGGGAATACAAAGACGTCATCCTGAGTTTTTATCACTCCTGTTCTACCCCTGGGTGTTTCCCAAGTGTCATGGTGTGTAACTTATTCCTGGTTTTGTGGCTGATAAATTAATTAAATGAAATGATTTTTAAAAAATGTATCCTACTAATTTTAGGATTAATTTAGGCTTCTCTGGATTTAGGATTAATTTAGGATGCTCTGGATCATCCAGAGTCTGGTATGTAAGTTCGAGAACGAGTTTTCATTGGTGTTTTGAAACGTGGACTCTTTCTTCTACAAAGGAATGTGGTTTTGAAGATGAAAACTTCATGACTGCGGTTCCACAGCTGAAGTCCCTGAGTCACTTGCTGTATGATGAACTTATAAAATCTATTCTGAAGATCATTGAGAGATTGAACCTGACTGTTCAGAAACTGGATGCTTACGAACAGGTGAGACCTGATGACTTGTCTGTTAGTTCCTGCTGTGGTGCAGGAACCAAAATCACATTCCCTGTCTTGTTTTTATAAGGAACTTTGATAGTTCCTTGTAGTGTCTGTGGAGTAATATTTGTACTAGACACAATATTTTCCTTCATATTTCTGACCATTGCACTGCAGTGTTAGGTGATGGAAACACCCACATGAGCAGAGTTCACAGAATTTATTCTAGACTCCCTGCTCTGTCATCTAGTGGGTTTATTTTTTCTACTTGCTGGCTTCTTACAAGGAAGCATCTCCTACTATCTCCTTGAATTACTGCTGTGGCAATTCTTAGTCCTTTGAATATATCAGACTGGTTAGTAGCTGCTAGAAAAAAAGAAGGGATAGACTGTTCATCTGGAAAAAAGGTGTAAGTGCTTTCTTCATTGTCACAGATCCAGTGTTCATGCTTCAGTATTCATTTTCAGGATGAAACCCAAACTGACAGCACTCTGGTTGGGCCTTCTTCTGACCCTGCTTCAAACCTGCGGCCACTGAAGCCGACAGACTTTATTGCCTTTATAAATCTAGTGGAATTCTCCAGGTATTCTCTTGTGTTTATGTAATTTGGAAGTTACAAAGTGGTTGAAAGAATTTGAAGTGAGTTTTATTTAAGATGCCTGTTTCTGGGTTGGGGTGAGATGCTACACTGCCAACTGCACAAGGTGATTAGGAGGGAGACAGTCAGGGTGTTTCAGACATCTGGGTTGTAGGTAAAACCATACTAATTCATCAGCTTTTGCTTTTTTAAAAAGTACAGGAGACAAGTAACTTGCTTTCATCATTTGAGTGTAATTGTCTGTCAGGATACCTTGTAAATCCTAGTGTTACACTGGCATATATCCTAAACACACCAGAAAGACAGTCTTTATAGGGCAGTGTTGAGCATTAAGAGACAGGTGTGTTTGCCTGTGGAGGTCCAGTCGATTTCCTGTAGCAATAACACAGTCTTAGTAATGGTATATGGTACGTGTGTGGTGATAAATTCAATCGCAAGATGTAATGAGGAAGAGGTGTCCTTGCATTGTAAAGCAAAGTAACAATCTCTCGCTGTCTTTGCAGCTGCCCTGTTGTAGCAGCACTGCTCTCTACTAGTTTGAAAAAAGTGAAATTTAGAAAGATTTCTTTTTTTAATTTATTTTATTTCCCTGGATGTTTTCTGTGCATCTGTTCTAGAGAGATACTTCCAGACAAGCATGTTGAATACTTTAACCCCTGGGTGTATTCATTTGGTTATGAGCTTATTATTCATTCAACGAGGCTACCTCTTATTAGTGGATTCTACAAGCTGCTTTCTGTTACAATGAAAATTGCCAAGAAGATAAAATACTTTGAGGTGAGGTCTCGTTTCCCACTAGAGGGTTAATGTGTTGTGTTGATGATGGTGCAGTTTTTTATATGTAGCTTTCTATGCACTGTGGAAAGCAGGTCATTGAAACTGTAAGCTTATAACATTTCAAGTGTTTGTAGTATCCTAAGGCTCCATTTTTGCAAGCACATAAAAGGCCAAAGTTTAGACTAGAAGCCCCATTTCTGAAGAGGTGCCATCCACTTGTAATGCTCTTTCTGAAATCCTGAGCTGGGTGAACAGAGGCACCTTGTCCAGGGCAGGTGGTCCAGCAGGTAACTTGGGTATCAGAAACAATCTAGGCAGAAGAGCACGTATGGATGAATAACTCAGTTTGTAGGGCATATTTGTTTTCTATTCACTGATTTCACAGGAAATACGTTGCTTTGTGGGTAGATGCAGTGTTAGTGGTCTGGAAGCTATTGTAGAGTGGTAGCGTTTCATCCCATTATGTACGTAGCCTGCCACAAAGCCCAGAACTCGCCCTGCCACCTCTGCTAACAGCATCAGATGAGGCAAATTTGGGAATTCTTTGGTGTAGATGCTTGAAATGTAGCTGCTGCTGTGAATTGCCCTTCACCTGGACAATCCACTGTTGGGGGTGTTTTTTCTTACACAGTTTCTTAGATAACAGACAAAGAGAAAATGAAGCCACGGAAAACTTACTTTTCATTTGTGTGTGTCTGGCTTATTTGGACAATATTAAGTGTATTCCCAAAGGTTTCCTCAGTGCACCTCAGTTTCTAAGCTTTGAGAGAGCTAATGGACATTTTGAGCTTCAAGTGACAGCAGCTTCATGCTGGACGGTGATGTGTGTTCTGAGTTGAGCTGGTGCTTCTTGTTTGTGCTGGATGTCACATCTTTTTTTAATACTGTCGACTTCTGGTTTGTGTTTGTAGGGTGTCAGTCCAAGCAGTCTCAGAAAATGTCCAGAAGACCCAGAAAAGAGGTCTTGCTTTGAACTTTTTGTGAAGTTTGGAAAAGAGGTGATTTTATGTCTTTACTTCCTTAACTAGATAAACATACACGAGCTGCTCGCAGTGATATTATCTAACAGGCTGTACAGCGATGATAGGACTGTTCCACCTCATTGAACTGTGCAACGTCATGGGGGCTCAGGATCTTGTTTTCTGCTTTCTACTTTGTTAGAAGAGGTGCATTCACACCTCTGTTATTGTACACTCAATACTCTTTGGTAACGGGCTGCATGTGAATGAGATTCCAGTAGTGGTTTTGAGTTGTTTATTTTGTGTGGGTATTAATACAGTAAACCAAGAGCTTTAAAAGGTTTTTGTATTGTTCTTGTGATCTATTTATCTGAATCTTAGGTTGCAGCAAAAATGAAGCAGTACAAGGATGAGTTGTTGGCATCCTGTCTGATTTTTTTGCTCTCTTTACCACATGACATCATCATGCTTGATATCAAAGTCTATATTCCTGCACTGCAGGTGGGTCAGAGTGGAGTGTGGCTACTACTTCTTTTTACTAAAACACATAAAAACATTCTGGAAGAAAGTTAGTTTTCAGTTTAACTCTTCAGCTTTGTCCTGTGTTCAGTGAGGCAGAGCACAGATTGTTTTTGTGGATAAACAAGTACATTGTCAGAACGGGCTTTTGCACTAAGCTGCCTCTGTCCATGCTGGCATATCAGGGTGTGTCCTGTGCTGATCTTGAGATGGTAAACAGAAAAAAAGCAATTGAGAGGACTTAATGTATGCTAAATGCTATCAAACATGGGGTTTTTAAGCTTGTAAAGAATAGTAGTCAATAAAAGACTGATGCTTTCACATTTGATGTGTAGAATGCATTTAAGCTGGGCCTCAGCTGCGTCCCAATGGCTGATCTGGGACTGGATGCTTTAGAAGACTGGTCAGCTCACATCCCCAGACATATAATGCAACCTTACTACAAGGATGTTCTGCCTCTTCTTGATGGTTATTTGAAAAACGCCGCATCAAAAGGTACCTTGCTGGTATTGAGGGAGAGGAAAAGTAAGCGTTTCCTAGTGACCTGTGAGGATGCAGATGTGACATGCTTTGTGTCTATATTGTGCCGTTCAACCACAGGTTGAAACTTCTCTTACACCCCAAAATTCACCTTTTCCCAAAAACTAGTGTTTACTTCATACTGCCACACGGTCAAAAGTTGTGGCCGTTTTATGTTGGAATTTCTCTGGGGTTTGTCCTTTGTATCCTTGAGCCAGCTTAGTCTTCATTAATAGAGACTTAGTTTCCTTGATAAAGATTCTGCGTGAATAATTAATGTATCTTAAGAATAAAAATGGGCGAAAGCTGGGGGTGTGTTTGCTTTTTTTTGAAGAAGCTGTGAGTGTGTGAGGTGCTGGTGCAATAAGCACTGTATTAATAAGCTGGTGCTTTGTTCCTCAGTTGACTCGCAGAATAACTGGGAAGTAAGGAAGCTTTCTCGGGCAGCCCAGAAGGGGTTTAATAAAGTTGTGATACAGCGTTTAAGGAAAGCAAAGGCTTTTTCACTGGTAAGAATGCTGTTTCTTTTGAGAGTTAAATGTCATTCAGTCACTTCCCACTGTTTCTCTTCGTTTCTTGCATGCATGCTTTTTTTTTCGTGAGGGTTAGTTCTAGCTTAAATCAGTTCAGTGAATCCTGTTGTGCAGCGTGGCTCAAAGAAGTGTTACATCATACAGCTGGAAGGATGTCATATTCTAGGGTGAGAATGAGAATGGAACAGGGAAAGGGAAGTCTTGTAAGCTGTCACCATCACTGCTAGGCTGGTGTATTATGGAAGGAAGAATTTAACTCATACACCTGAAATCAGGTTTCAGCTTAGCAGTGATGCAGTGTGCAAATACTATCTTATGAATGTGTAACTCTGGATAGGTTTGCAGTCTTAGAAGTCAATCTTGGCTGTAATGTTGACCACTGCTTTCTCAAAACCATTTTCTCAAGTGGTTTTGTTTGTGTATTCTAGTACTCAAACGAACTTAAAAGGTTTATCAGACATGAAAGTGTGTGTGTATGTATGTATATATGCATGTTTGTGTGTGTGTGTACGTATGTCTATACACTCCTTTGTATATATTAACACACACACATATATGTAGTTATATATGTACATATAATGTATACTGTGTGTGTCTTTCTATCTCTAAAACTTTCTAACCTAGGGGTCTTTTAAACACAATTAGTCAATTTTACATCCCATATTGGCTGCTTATGAAAATCATCCTTCTGCTTACTTACAGGATCTGAACTTTAAATTCTGGATTTAAGTAAAAAGAGTACTTTTTAAATTAGATTTCTTTTCACTTTTCAGATTATTATGTGAAATATTATGACATAATAACATTTCACCATTTACTTGAGTAATTACAACTGAAAGCTAACAAAATATAAAGAAAAGTCTTTCCAGTCTTGCTGTCTTTTGGCTTCCTGAACCAAAACTGTTTTCTTGTTGATGAGGTGGTTCTTCTTTGTGCCTTTTTCATGTATATATTAATATCTTACTAAACCTTTCCTTTGCCATGTAAACCAAGTTATTTCTATATACACTGTAGGAGTTACTTTTATATACAAGGAGGTCTTACTTTACTAGTCCGAATCTGTTGAATTATTTAGGATGACAGTCCCTCCTTGGAAGCAGTAAGGACTAGAGTGGTGCGACTTCTTGGATCTCTGGGAGGGCAGATCAACCACAATCTAATTACAGGTGAGTGTGCTGTCCTTGTAAAAATATAAATAAATAAATTACTTGCCTCTTCAGTCTTTCTTGCAAGTAGATTTCATTGAGGAGTCAGTGGAAAAATACAGTGTAAGTACCTGACTGCAAAATAAAATGATAAATTGAGTGCAAAATTGAGTCTGAAAGCTAATATATTTGAATACAAGTTTTCTTCCTTTTGTTTTTTGTTCTAAATTTGTTTTTTCTGCCTTTACAATCAGTTTTCTGTCTGTTGCTTTTTCAGCAGTAAGGTGGGAAAGTAGCAGTATTCCCTAGAAATGAAATAGCAAGCGTGTTCAGACTTTGTTAACAAAATTAACCAATATGAGAGGATAAGGAGAGAAGGCAGTAAGTGGAGGGTGTAGCTGTAAACATAGTGATTGCTGTGCACGTGCAGGAGTCTGTGTGTTGAGTGTTTGCATTGAGAGGTTGTCCTAGGCAGTGGTGGAGTCCGTGTCCCTGGAGGGGTTCAAAAACTGTTGGTGTGGTACTTGCAAATGTGGTCTAACGGACATGGGGCATTGGGTTGATATTGGTCTTGATCTTGGAGGACTCTTCCAGCCTAAAGGATTCTATCCTGAGTGTGATCCAATGCCTTCTGGGTTTGTATTTGTCTCCAAACTTTCCGGTATGGAAACTGAAGGCTGTGTTCTGAAATGTTTGCTACAGCTGTTTTTTTCTAAACATGTTTGGTTGAGCAAGTAAAAGTTTCCTTCTAATGCGGTACTTGTAGCATCCAGTGATTTATAAAGCAGCAGGAAAGAAGTTATAAAGAAGCAGGAAAACTCAAGGGTTTTTTTTGATGGAGCTCTTTGCATGGGACGTAAAGCCTGTTTTTTGCTTCCATCTTTTCTGAATGCATTAGCTACCTCTGCAGAAGAGATGATGAAGAAGTGTGTATCTTGGGACACTGAGAAGCGTCTGAGTTTTGCTGTGCCATTTGCAGATATGAAGCCTGTCATCTATTTGGATTTATTCTTGCCTCGTGTGACTGAACTGGCTCTTTCTGCAAGTTACAGGCAAACAAAGGTAGTCATGCTCTCTCTGTGTTTTCTTTAACAGCTAGCTGCTAAATACTGCATTAAATAATGCATTCCTTGTTAAGACCTATTTTAATGAATTAATCGGTAATAATGTGCTGCTTTGGAGCTCTATCACGTGCTAAAATGAATGAATAGTAGTTGGGATAAAGTCTGTGTACATTCTGTCAGACAGCATTGAGAGTCAGACTTAACGCAGAAATGAACACTTCAAACGAGCTGACCTGCAGTGTTTGGAACTCGGGGGTCCAGTCCAGCAGAGCACTTAAGCAAATCTTTTGCTACTTTGATGGATTGGGATGTTGATGTCCAAAGACAGTCTGGAACAGAGAGATCCTTGAAAACACGATGATGGGTGATTTATCCAGTGATTACTTTTTTCCAGCTGAAAAGTGGCTGCCTGTGATGGAGAGTAAAAGCAGAAAGGCCACTTGTTTCCATGATCATGATCTATTCCTGGAACAGTAGTGTAGCACAGATTGGAGCAGTCTCTCAAGAATGCCCTTACCTGTGACAGTCCTGCCCACAATTCTGGCTGCTTTGTGAAAGTAACAGATGATAACCAAGGGGATTTTTTTGTTTCAGGTTGCAGCATGTGAGCTGCTGCATAGCATAGTCATGTATATGTTGGGGAAAGCATCGCAGATGCCAGAAGGACGTCAGGGTCCCCCACCCATGTATCAGTTGTATAAGCGACTATTTCCAATACTACTTCGTCTCGCTTGTGATGTAGACCAGGTAAGCAGATCAATTCAGAAGCATTTTAGCTTGTTTGAAATGCAGGAATTGATTTAGAACTTTGCCTGCTAAAGGTGTCATGTATTTTGGAAATGGAAAACCTGGTTTAGGGATAGGGATAGCCTTTTCAAAGGCTCTTAAAACTCTCAATATGGGAATGTGACGTGAAGCTGGTTGTTTGTTTTATCCAGCCTTTTTCAGTGAAGTACTGGTTTTTATTCTGCATACTTTGAACAGCAAGATAGCATGGAAATGTGTTAGTCCTGGAAATGTAGCTGATGTTTATTCTTTTCAGGTAACAAGACAATTGTATGAGTCTTTAGTCATGCAACTCATTCACTGGTTTACCAACAACAAAAAATTTGAGAGTCAAGATACAGTGGCGTTCCTGGAAGCTATCTTGGTAGGTTGTAAGTCTTTCTTCTCCTTTTTCTGGGCCACGTGGCTTTATCTGGCCAGGAACATGAAGGGAAACAGTAAGAGCTCTTATTGGTATGTCAGTGAGAAAAAGAGAACTTCTCTAAGGAAAAGGCAGGCCCTGTCTGGAGGGAAAAGGGTGACTTGGTAAGCTGAGATATGAGGAAGGCTGAGATGCTCAGGGACTTTTTTGCTTCAGTCTTCAGTGGCAAGAACTCACACCACGACACCCAAGTCACAGAGGTTGAGGTCTGGGAGAAGGAAGGGTAAGGGTAGGGGCAGATCAGGTTCATGAACTTATAAGGAACCTGAAGGTTCAGACATCCAGTAGTCTGGATCAGGGATTTGCAGGATACACACATGGGTTGTAAAAGAACTGGTAGAGGTAGTTGCTAGGCCATTTTCCATGTTTGAGAAATCCTGGCAGTCTGATGTAGTTGTCACCAAGTGGAAAAGGGGAAACATAACCTCATTTGAAAAAAGAAAAGAAGGATGACCTGGGGAACTAATCCCATGCTGTGAGGGCTGGAAATTGTGCCAGTCCCTCTGACAGTAGTAATTTTGGAGCTTTGCTTTTCTAGGAAACACAGTATGGCTTTGTAACTCAAAGGTAACCTAGTGTGAAGAAGCTGCTGTACTGCTACTGAGACAGTTGTGACTTTCTTTGGTCTTGTAATGAAATGATCTTCCGTCGTTTCAGAGTGGCATAGTGGATCCAGTTGACAGCACTTTGAGAGATTTCTGTGGTCAGTGTGTACGAGAGTTCTTGAAATGGTCTATTAAGCAGACAACATCAAGGCAGCAGGAGAAAAGCCCAGCAAACACCAAGTCTCTCTTTAAACGGTTATACAGTCTCGCTCTTCATCCTAGCGCTTTCAAGAGGTTGGGTGCAGCACTTGCCTTTAACAGCATCTACAGAGAGTTTAGGTGAGCAAAACAGAGCTTGAAACAGCAAGGAGTTTGGACTGAAGGTTCAAGGTAAAAAGAACAACTTAAGTGTAGCACTCAACTAGTTTTCATCTACTGGCATCCATTCTATTACTGCTTGTGATAGCAGTACAATCGAGTTATTCAGCTCAGTAATTTTTAGTTCTAATTTAGAATGTATTTATAATTTAATTAGAAGTTTGTAGTGTGATCTTTCTGCAAGTGGGGAGCATGTCCATTGAAGTTTCATAAGTTCATGCCTTTTAAAGGTGGTCAGAGGACTTCATCGTTGTTTTTTCTACAGTGGTTTAGATGGATTTTTGCATGCAACCGTCTTGTTCAGTTAATCATTGCAGTACTTTGCTTTTTCTAATTAGTATTGCATACTTAGTGCTGCCTCTGCTCACACTTCTCATCAGTTTTACTCCTGTTTTTTTAAAGGGAAGAAAATTCTCTGGTGGAGCAGTTTGTGTTTGAAGCATTGGTTGTCTTTCTGGAAAGTCTAGCCTTATCCCATACAGATGAGAAATCCTTAGGTAAGCTGTAAGAAATTAGCTGTGGAATGAATCAAAACCAGTTGAATCTTGGGTTGAAAAAAGTGAAACTATGATAATTGAGGGAATGTAAATGTACTTGCTAGTGAAGGGCCTGCAGGTCAGCTCTGATGAGGGAGCTGAGGTTATTTAGTTTGGAGGAAAGGAGGTTGAAAGGAGAACTCATTGTCCTTTGCAATGAACTGAAAGGAGATTGTAGAGAGGTAGAGGTTGCTCTCTTCTCCCAGGTCACTACTGAAACATCATTCGGTTAGGCACGGTGGCATTGGCTGTCAGTTTGACTTGCTGATCTTGGAGCTCTCTTCCAACCTTAATAATTCTATGATTTCTCTTATTTTGTGCTCTGGCTTTAATCAATTAACAATCATTAGAAAGGAAAATCAAAACCTGGGGTTACAAAGCTTAATTTCTTTCAGATAATCAGTTCAGGATGTGGTACAAGTGGCCTCAAGAGGAATCCATATACGGGAAAATCTTACAGTTTCTCTGAGCAGGATTACAGAATGTAGACCAATTTTAGAGCATGGTTGGCCAAGGCCACATTGGCCTGTCTGCTATGTTGTGATTTCGATCTGCAGCCTTGAAAAATTCACTGTCTAAGCAGAGAGTAGATGTTCTCCTGTGTATTAGTCTCTTGCACCTGATTCTTTGATTCATTTAACCCAAGTTAATAGCATTTCCTTACAGATGTGAATTCTCTCCTCTAACAGGTACCACTCAACAGTGCGGTGATACCATCAATCATCTGAAGCGCATAATCAAGCATAAAGCACCTTCCCTGAACAAAGAAGGAAAACGGCGAGTGCCACGGTGAGCAGTTCTGCCATGGATTTGCTTTTTCAGTGCTGCAGTTTAATTTGTGACTTGCATAGTTCCATCAAACACTTGGGATTCTGAATAAGCAGTGTATCCTATGACTGTTGCTGATGCAGATTGCCTGGTATGGCTGTTAGATCACCGGTAGGAAGTGCTGGATGTGATGTTAGAGGATCATGATGGTCATTTTTAATCTTGGTGTGGTTAGCTTGCTTTAGTTTGCAAGGAAAGGGGAAAGGAAAGCCTGTTTGCCTCGCCGCAATGTTTATGATAATACAGTGTTAGTAGCAGTAGGACAATCTGCAGTAGATCAGCAGCTGAAGAGGCATAGCCAAAGAGAAAGAATCAATTTAGGATCAGGCTAGATGAAGCTCTGAGTTAACCTGATCTGATGGCGTAGCTGACCAGGAGCAGGAGGTTGCACTAGAGAACTCCTGAGGTCGCTTTTCACATGAATTATCATGTGATCCTAAAGGAACACGCAAGAGGAGTCTGAGAGTTAGCTCACTGCTGTGGCATTTTGTAACTGAGGAGATGGATAAATTGGGATGGGGAGAAGGTGTGCAGATTGGTTTATCCTCTGATTTCCATTTTGATCTATTTTAGTGTTACAGAGAGAAGGCAAGAAACCTGAAGCTGCTTTTTAAATTATTGCCATAAAAACTGATCTCTGGGGATGCAAAGTAGAGTGAGGAGAGCAGTGCAAGATGTGCTTGTGGAAGGGCCCTTTCTTACAGCGCAAATGGGTTGTGGGTAGATAGGTAAAAGGACATTTGTCACTTGAAAGGAATATTGTTATTCTTTTTGACTGTAAGACCGTGGCTGCTTGTTAAGTGCCAAGAAGAATGTTAATCCCTAATATTTTTGTGCAGAGGATTTCCAGCTGCTAAGTCAGTGTGCCTTTCGGACGTCGTCATGTGGCTCTTAGAGCAGTGTGGGCGACCTCAGACAGAGTGCCGACACAAAGCCATGGAGCTCTTCTATGAATTTGTTCCGTTACTGCCAGGTATTTTAAGTCACAGTGCACTATTATCTCTGCTTTCTGAATGTTTTCTGTGTGAAGTATTAACTAAAAGAAAATTATTTTTGGAGTAAATGTCATAGAAGCATAGAGGAATTAATTAAGGTCCTGGAGTCCGACTGTGGTTAACCCAGTGCTGCCAAGCTGACCTGTTAGCACCACTTCTACAGTGCTTTAAAAGTCTCCAGTGATGGTGACTCAGTCACTTCCCTAGGCAGCCTGTTTCAGAGAAAGAACAAACTGTGAAAGAGGAAAAGAGAGGCCCAGAAACTGCTCTTGGATCCAGCTATCATCATTTGCTGACTGACCTTAGTGGGAGTGTCTCAAATCGTCGTCTTCCTTGCGGGTAATTTAAGCAGGCTAGACCAGAGCAAATCGAGGGAGGGGATCCTCCCCCTCTGTTCTGCTCCTGTGAGATCCCATCTGCAGAACTGTGTCCAGTTCTGGAGCCCCCAACACAGAAAGGAGATTGAGGGAACATGTCCAGAGGAGGGTCATGAGGATGAGGGGAGGGAACCACTCTAGGAATCTCTGAAATACCTTCCCGTTTTGTTTAAAACGCAAAGTTTGGGGGTGTTGGTTGCTTCCAGTTTGGTGCTAGTTTGAAACGTGGTTTTTCTAGGCAATTGATATTTCTGGTTTTATTTCTATCAGGAAACCAGTCTCCATCGTCTTGGCTGGCTGATGTTCTAAAAGACCAAGATGTTTCTTTCCTCATTAACAAATTTGAAGGAGGTGGCAGTGATGCCAGAAGTCCATCTGGGATCCTTTCTCAGCCAACTCTCCATGGTATGCAGGAGCCCTTCAGTCTGCAGACTGTCCTACGGTGGATGGATATGTTCTTAGCGGCACTGGACTGCTACAATACATTCTGTGAGCTGCGAATGATGAAACCTCATGAGTTACTGGGTGAGTAGTTAGCTCCCTCCAGGCATAAAGAGTGAGCAACAGTTATCAGAAGGCAGTGAAAGAAGTCTTGGTTTTGCTTCAAGCATCGTACGTTACCTTTCTTCAGTTCCTGATGCTTCAACTGCGTGAGATCTAAAAGCCTTGTATTTGAGTGTTGGTGATCTGGATACTAAAGCCTTGTGTAGGCAGTGGTGTCCCAAAAGGTTATTCAATTATTCAGGCAACTCTAAACAAAACTCTCTTTATACCTGATAAGTAGTACAGTCGCATAGTTACTTCATATATGAAGTCTTGTACAAGTTCCGAGTGGTCTGCCTGTCATATCTTGTCTTGGTTTAAAATAATACAGTGAAGTCATTGTTGGATGCAGTTCGTATAGGGGTAAATCATTCAAAACTAGATATTTAACATTTTTATTGATTTTATTGCACTCCTTAAATCTAAATCATTGATAAGTGCTTGTAACGATCTGTAAGTAGAAAGCTACCCTTCACTGCCCACAATGTTAGGACTTGGAACTGGCATAGGACTTCCAGAAACTCAGTTCAGCTCTTTTCTTCCAAACCAAAATAACCTGTTTGAAGGCTGAGAACTGCTGTATCATTCTGTCTGATTCTTCTTAGGTGTAAATGAAAGATCCTCATTCTTGAAAGCTGTGCATTTCTTCCTTGAAACGATTGCTCTGAATGATATCCACACAGCAGAGAAGTGCTTTGGTTGCAGTTCGAAAAGCAGCGTGTTCAGTCCACAAGAGAGAGACATGTATAATTACAGCAAGTGCACCATTATCGTCAGAATCATGGAGTTTGTCACCATGATCCTGGAAACGTGCCAGCCTGATTTCTGGAAGGTAGGCGCTGAAATCTGAGTGGGTATATGATACAAATTTATGTAGTTCTAGGTTTTCATTGTGAACTTTGCGCTGCCGAGTCCAGTTCTGAGTCTGTGGCTGTCTCTTGATTTCAGTAAACCTCCAGTAGTGTGCATAGAGGTGTACATCTGGATGTCAAGGTTATTACAGTCTAATCAAGCCTGAAACAGGCCTGTGTGGACTTCAAAGGTCTTATGTGCCATTTGAGATAGAATATATTCCGCATGTATTTTTATGGATTCTTAATTGCAGTGTATTAGAATGATTAATTGGAAGTCAGACATTTCATAGAGAGGGTCCCAGTGAGAGCAGCTCCTGTTTCACGTTTGGTTTCATTTTGGATAGAAAGACTATGACAAATTATGAAGAGTAAAACTGGGAAATCTAACATTTAAATAAAGCTTTTATTGAATGTTTTATTCTTTCTAGCTTCTTGAGAACTAGCTTCTTGAGAAGGACCTGCTTAATGCAAGCCTTACAGAGCTTCTGGTGGTGACAGTGTGTGATCCATCACAGGTAGGCTTTAACACAGCTGATGTGCAAGTCACGAAGAATCTCCCAGATATCTCAGTAAGACTCCTGAAAGCTTGGATGAAATCTCCCTATCAGGAGTATTTGATGGAGTGCCTTAAAAAGAGAATCACAGCGCAGAGGTAAGCTCTGCCTTCCTGGTAACCATGAATCCAAAAGAAATGCAGCTTGCCAGGGAGGCATGGAAAGTAAACAGTGTTCTGTGTGCTTGCACATGGAGCTCCCCGCTGATGCAGTGGTCTTGTTTCTCTTTCCTTACTAGCCTTGAGGAGCTTTGTTCTGTTGATCTGTTGAATTCAGATGCCCATTGTGATCAAGTTAAGTTTAGTGCTCTCCTGTCTGCCTGCAAGCAACTCCAGAAATCTGGCCTGCTTCATTCTGTTCTTCACAATCAGGTAATTGTTTATCCAGAACATAATGAATATTTTTATACAGTGAAGAGCTTTTCCAGCACAGAAACAGAGCAACTGAAGAAGTTCTGTAAAGCTAGATGTGAAGAGCTGATCCTGAATGGGATCAGAAAGAGATATTTTATATTTATGCTAAAAGTTGAGTAGCACAATACTGAAATATGAACAGTCTTCATAATGAAGTCTGTCTATTTCCACTTTCCAGGGCCTTGAAGCAAGCAGAATGTACCTGAAACTTCTTTTTAGGGAGCTTCTAGAGTCTGAAAGCTCAAAAATCAGGGTTTATTATCCTATACAGGAGGCATTTTTTTAAATGACTTTTAAGTGGAATATTGAAAGTGATGAGAGAAATTAGAAAAGGACTACCTCCTGGCTGATCAGAAGGAGTATAGTGTGTCTGAGCTGCAGGGAAACAAGCTAGAGAGCAGCTGAAGAGTGGGGATCTACACTTAAATCTTTTCTGATTGTAGGAAGTCTCTGTTTGAGCAATTAAAGGAAAACAAGCTGTGTAGCAGCCGCAAGGACTGAAAGAGTTGCTCCTGGTGAGCAAGGCTACACTTAACAAATAGCAAAATGTTTCATTTCTGTAGGGTATTTGCCATCCATCATCTGTGTCTAAACAAAATTGCTAGAGCAGTGATTGTAGGGTGGTGATACTCAAAGTGCTGCCTGTTTTACCTTTGGTGATCCACGTGTTTTAACTAAGCTGTTGGTTCTATTTCTGTGGTCATGGTGTCACCTGAAAACAGTTGGGAGGAGGATCAGAATCTTCGGAAGATATTCAAATTAATGGTATTTTGTTCTTAACTTTGTAAAAGTGTTCAACAGTTTTAATTAGCTGCACAGATGCTAAGGAAGGCCTTTATGTTATATTTTTTTTAGCTTATGCTAACTGTCACCCTTTGTTTGTTTCCTTAGGATGAAGGGCTTCCTTTGGCACTTGGCTCTAAACTTCTTGCAGTTGTTTATAAAGGCATTGCACCTGGGGCTGAAAGGATGGCTCTTCCATCATTAGACATCAGCAGTAAGCGATTAGCTGATAGACTCCTGCAGCTAGCCTTTGCTATTGATGACCAGGTGGGATATAGTTCTCTGGTACTCATACTCGATTGTCTTGTGATACTCATCATCAGTAATCTACTACCCATATTTTGGGTACAGGAGGCTGATGTTTTTCATACTCTTGCAGGAGCTGTAAAGGTTCTCTGGCTTAGTTAAGCAACAGTTGTTGATAACAACCGTTAGCAGTAGGTAAACAAGCATTGCAGTGTTCTTTTTGTGCTCTCTAGTAGCATAAAACAGTTGGAATGGGAGCTTTACAAAACTCACACACTAATGTAAGAAATTAAGGGTATTTAATGTGCCTGAGATAACTGCTTATGTCTTAATTTTCACAGTCTGAGGAGCTAGTAAGTCTACTGCTGAACACAGTAGTGCTATCAGTGCCGCTGTCAGGAGCATCCCAGAAGAACCTGTTAAATTTCTCTCATGGACAGTATTTCTACAGCCTGTTCTCAGAAACCATCAATCAACAATTGCTGAAACACGTGGATGTGGTCATAGTCCAGCTCATGGAGTCATCTGTCAGCAATCCCCAAATGGTATTTGACAATGTCAAGGGGGAATGTTAGAAATAGCACTTCTGTTGCTGTTACAAGTGGATGTGTCTGAGTGTGTAGTGAGGAGCAAGGGCATTTGGATGCACTTTGGCACTTTGGCCGGTGTTACATCCATAGGCGAATTGGGTTTTCTGTGATCATGATCTACTGGCACTACCTTCATTACATCTGTCAGCCTGACATACACCTTAAGCTGTCTGTCGTCTTGTGTCAGAACTGATAGGGAAGTGCTTTGCCCACTACCTATCCTGAAGTACATGAATCTCAGGCATTTTTGCATCATACTTCAGATCAAGTATGTCCTGTCAAAACAAGTCTGAATGCCCCTATTTACTGTGCTTTGATTTTCCTTGCAGCAGAGTTCCAGAGCACTTGGACTGGATTTGTTTTGGATAAAACAAAACTGGAAAATTAACTCTGACAAGTAATGAGCATTTAGTCCATAGGATTAGAGTAGCACTAGATCAAAGAAATAAAAAGTAATACACAGACACAATCCCCCATGACTGGAAGTAAATGCAAGGTGGTTGTTGTGTTGTGCTGTCATGTTCTGTCTTGGACCATTTGTTTTTCTCCTGTTGGTCCACACTACTTAGTAATGAAAAGCTCATCTGGTCTTTGAAGGGAACATTGTAAGTGAGAAACATTCTATTAAGGAGCCTTCACTCAGGGCTTCTGACAAAGGGAAGAGTAAAAAAGGAAGACTAAAAGTCCTGTTCCCCTATTGCTTAAAAAGATGCTGAGGAAAGCACCTCTTCTTTAGTTAATGGGATCTTGTTAAATGCAAGATGTTCTGTTACTTCCAAGTAACATTTGAAGCCACTGGAAGCATATATTTGCTGATACCCAGAAGTTGTTTGATTGTAGAGAGAGGTACATGTTTTTAAAAGGCTAGTTCTTGTGATGCTTTTGTAGTGTGTCCTGTGCAGAGTGCCACAATAGATTTAAAAGCCTTTCTGATAAATGTTAGGCTACAAATTTAAACTGGCTACAGGCAGCAAAGGCATTAGAAGTCTTCATTACTTCAGTTAAGTAGCCAAACTGGATTAAAGAAGCACGCTTCTGTTGTCTGCTCATCTTCTTTGCCTAGCTTGCAAAATGAAGTGTATTATGGATGACGTTTGAAAACAGACCCTTTCTTTAGTTTAATGCATTTGTGATACACAGGAAGAAAAGGTCTCTTTACTGCACTCATCTAAAATCACAAGGTTGATAGCATTAATACTGTTTATTGCCAGCTGTTCAAAAGGAGAATGCAGAGTTCAGAGTGAAAGTCATTGACAATTTGTCATTGAAGAGAAGAGGTTGACGCTTGGTTTGTAGCTGGTATGTCATGCTTTGGTTTTCTTCCCAATCTATGCACACAAGTTAGTGTATGTGCTCTTTCTCCTCAACTTGACACACTGATGAATGCTTTTACTAGTTTACCTGGTGCTTTTCCTTCCAGGTTGGCAGCATCTTGAACGGCATGTTAGACCAGAGTTTTAGGGAGCGTTCTGTACGCAAGCAGCAAGGAATGAAACTGGTCACAGCTGTACTAAGAAACTGGCAGAAACTTGACAGCTGGTGGGCTGAAGGATCGAATCCTGAGAGCAAAATGGCAGTCTTGACCCTGCTGGCAAAAGTTCTGCAGGTAAGTATTGCTGTATAAAGTCCCAGTAACCTTTCTAATTATGTAGGAATTGTATCTTGTTTTAAATACATGTTGTAAGTACAAACATTTGGGGCACTCAGCTTTTGCTTTTCAGCCCCCCACTCCTTTTTGTTTGTCCTGTGTCATCAGGCTCGTCTCAGTGTCATCTGGTGATAAGACAAGGGGGAACTGGGTGCAAACTGGAACAGAGGAGGTTCCATATCAATATCAGCAGGAACTTCTTCACAGTGAGGGTACCGGAGCTCTGGAACAGGCTGCCCGGGGGGGTTGTGGAGTTTCCTTCTCTGGAGACATTTCAGACCCACCTGGCTGTGTTCCTGTGCAGCTTGGTCTGGGTGATCCTGCTGTGGCAGGGGGATTGGGCTGGATGGTCTTTCGAGGTCCCTTCCAATCCCTAATGATTCTATAATTCTGGACAAGTACTATGAGTGCAGAGAATAAACTTTGAAATGAAGCAGCCTCTTGCTAGCATTCTTGCTGGCATCCAGAGATGGAGATTGCAGCAAGCTGCAGAAATATTTTTGACTTAGAAACTCTGAATTTCTACTACTTTGAGATTTTGCTCTTTTAATTTTTCTTCCTCTATTTTGAAAATATGTGTGTTCTTATCCTGTTGGACTTTTTAAGGAATTTGTAAGATGGGCTGTACACAAAATTACACTAAGGTCTCTCACTGAAAACTTTTTCTTTCATATAATTAATTATTTTAATTGCTTTAAAGACTAGGACTCGGGATTTATGAGCTGTATTGCTGGATTACCTGGCAGTGAAGTGACCAGTAGGAAACCAGGCTTGGAGAGAGAGCTGAATATTTATTAATCATTACTATTTGTTTTTTTGTACTGTGTAAGAGCTTTCAGAATTCTTTTGGATAGTCTTTTAATCACTAATATCCCCTTGTGTGTGCCTTCTGTTAATTCAGTGTGTTTTTTTGGAAATAAAGAATTGTATAGCTTGAGAGTTTTTTATTGTGTGCTAATACGGTGATCTCTCTGATCAGGTTGTTTCTAAACACACTGTTTTGTCTCTTTTGCCAATTTAGATCGACTCTTCAGTGTCCTTCAATACCAATCATGAAGCATTCACAGCTGTTTTTGATACCTACACCAATCTCCTTACTGATCAGAACTTAGGCTTAAACCTTAAGGTAAAACCACTCCCTTCAGTGGCTTCCCCCACCATTAGAATGTTTGTCTTTAATGGAGTTCCCTGTTCTTTGGCTTAAACTTTGCCTTTGTTTGCACAGTAACATGGACACTGCTGCTGGTTTTTGTCTCCTGCTCAGCATCCTGAAATTTGTAAATCATCCTTTTCATTCTCCAGAGAGAAAGCAATATAAACCATGGCTGTACAGTCCTATCCTGTTGTTTTTGTGTCTAGAGGAAAGGCAGGTAATCTAGGGAGAAAAATCAGTTTCAAATTGTTTAAAATCTCAAGGGTTGATTTGACAAAGGACAAGTAATCAGGCTTTTAGCAAGGAGTGCCATTTCTTTCAGGTGAAATATATTTTAGCAGATGGAGACCGGTTCTCCTCCTCTACTGCACACTAGTGAGACCGCATCTGGAGTACTGTGTCCAGTTCTGGGCCCCTCAGTTCAAGAAGGACACAGAGCTGCTGGAGGGTGTTCAGGCAGAGAAATGAATATGATGAAGTAGAACAGCTCTCTTATGAGGAAAGGCTGAGGGAGCTGGGTTTCTTGAGCTTGGAGAAGAGGAGGCTGAGTGGGGACCTCATTCATGTCTATAAATCTGTGAGGGGTGGGTGTCAGGAGGATGGAGCCAGGCTCTTCTCAAGGGCATCTGGTTATAGGACAATGGGCAGTGGGTGCAAGCTGGAACAGAGGAGGTTCCCTGTCAATATCAGCAGGAACTTCTTCCCCGGGAGGGTACCAGAGCATTGGAACAGGCTGCCCAGGGGGGTTGTGGAGTCTCCTTCTCTGGAGACGTTCCAGACCCGCCTGGATGTGTTCCAGTGTGACTTGGTCTGGGTGATCCTGCTGTGGCACGGGGATTGGACCGGATGATTTTTCAAGGTCCCTCTGATCTCTAAGGATACTGTGACTTCTGATAGTTTTAATATCCATGACTGCAAGTATGAGACTGGTAGTACTGCACCAACTGCTGTGTGTGACTTGGTCAGGAGAGGGAGATAAAGTACTGCAGACTGACAGTGGAAGCATAAGAGATGGAGCATAAATTTTGGATGAGCAGATTAAAAATGTTGTGCTTAATGAAACACCTTTGCACAGTTACTGCTCTTCCAGCCTGTGTTTGATAGTCAGAGTTTTGTGCTTTGAGTTCAAAATAAATGAAGTTTGGCATCTTGCTCTTGGCTCCTAGCCGATGTATTGAATGGGTGAATTATGTGAGAGAGGTTGTTTGCTTAAAAGAATGAGTTCTGATTCGTAGGCATGTTAGCCATTAGCTATTGTAACTAAAAATTAATTATTATTAATTAGATTTTAACTTTCACTGAGCAGTTACCAAAGCTGTTCTCTGAAGTTGCACGTGGTAGGTGAGCAGCTATGTGATGTCTGCCCTGAGCCACTTCTGCCATCCTACTCTTCTTACTCCATAGTTTGAGAATGATTTTTTTTTTGTTGTTAATAGTGTGAAACTGCATTTTTTTTCCTCATTTTTTTCCCCTCAGGCCCAGGCAGTGATAATCCTCCCCTTCTTCACTAATTTGACTGGAGAAAAACTTGGTGACCTTAAGAATGCTCTTGATCAACTTGTAGCTTTCAATTTTCCCATGAGGTCTGATGAGTTTCCCAAAGGAACCTTGAGGCACAACAACTATGTAGACTGCATGAAGAAGGTCAGTATTGTTAAAAAATATGTAATTAGAGACCCAAACGAAGTACGTCTACATATTTCACAGGAATTAAAGGTCTTTCGGATTGCATAAGGAAATCAGCCTTTCTCTTTGTCTTTATCCACAAGTGTAATGTAGGGATACACATTAAACATACCCTTCTGTGCATCTGCTTCTCATCAGTATTGAAAAATAATTATAGAATTAAATTGAGTTGATGGCTCCTTATGTTCCCCATTACTTCAGTTTCTAGATGTATTAGAACTGTCTCAGAGTCCAGTGCTGTTGCAGCTGATGACAGAAGTCCTCTGTAGGGACCAGAAACACTTCATGGAGGATTTATTTCAAGCCAGTTTCAAAAGGATTTCGAGAAGGTGAGTTCAGTCTGTTGGGTTTTGCTTTTGGTCTCAAGGACTTTTTTTCTGAAGGAAATGTGTTTCCTCATGTCTGCTGTACTTCTAATAGCAGGGATTTACACCATCAAGTTTTACGTAGGAGCTTTAATTCAGACTTTGCTTTTGTCTTCACATTTCCAAAACATTTCTAAAGCATGAACAAGTGGCACCGACTTCTAGGTGCCACTTGCAGTGCTCAGGCAATCTTTGTAAAGGCATCTGTTAATCGGCTCTTCTGACAGAATTCAGTTGGAGACAGTAATTGTTTGTGATGCCTGTATTTGCTTTTCCTGTATAACTGCAGGATCACTTAAGTTGACAGCACTTAAACTGCTGTTGTTCTACCCCTTTGAAACCACCACAGCATGTTTATTTAATTGGATGTTTCCAGGGTGGTAAATTGGACACACAAGCGTGCTCCGTCCACAGAAGAGGTCTTCAGTCATTTCCAAACCCAACATTCTAATTCAGGATGTGATAGGAAGTAGTGACTGTTCCAGAGCATGTAATTCCCTGGGCAAAGTCATTTACCTTGTGCCCAAATCCCATTTCTGAAACTGTAGCTTTTATAAAATTATTCAGAGCAACAGTTCATCTAATAGTGGAATGGTTGATAGGCTACAGAAGCAAGCGGGAACAGAGGAGTCTCCTTTTTGTCCTTCTTGTTTGCCTCCGTCCTTCGCTTCTACAAGATAAATGTAGGCTGCTAGGTCACTAGGTGAAGAGGAACTGCAAAAGCTAATGGCTGCTTTTGGATTAAACTAACAAAAACATCCAGACGGGTTTACCTCTGTTGCAGAGTGAGACTCTGAGATTGTCTTTGGAGAGCTCTGTGCTAGGTGGCTGTTGAACCTGATCTTGATGATGTTTGTAGGATGAAAACCTGAGAGCGTGTGAATAAAAATTGTGTCCTGATGGTTTGGGATACAGACAGAGATGTGGAAGTTTTCATCTTGAGATCTCCATGTTGTTTAGGAGCACCACTGAGAAGCAAGTGATACTGTTGGACACTGTTCACAAAATGTTCCAGAGTGAAGACCTTCTGTCAAATACTACTCGTCAGGCATTTATGGACCGCTCCCTCCTCACTCTCCTGTGGAACTGCAGCTTGGATGCACTGCGGGTGTTCTTTGGCAAGACTGTAGTCCAGGCTATGGATGTACTTAATTCCAGATTTACCAAGGTATGAATTATTTGTTTTAGGATTGGACAAAGTCTAATAAAACATGGTGTTGGTATGTGTGTTTTGCTTAACTTTGAGTGAAACACTAATTAAAACCATTTGCTTCCCAGTTTTCTGAACATTGGAGCAGAAGTACGTGCCAATTAGGTATTTTGATTATCACTGAGGAAGTTCTCTTTATTGCCCAGCACACTGTTGTTTTGAAACGTATGTTCACAGTCACGCAGTATAGAAAAGTGAAGTTGGAATGTTGTCTATGTATATGTATCTACATGGGTCTGTTCTGACTTTGAAATATAAAATTGTAGCCTGATACTGCATTGTAATGTAATGAAAGCTCTTGAGTTAGGTTACATACTTGTACAGAAACAAGTATCTTACAGTCAATGCAAAGATCCTTCAGCAGAGGATGAGAGACACAGATCTATCTTTCTCTATTTACAGCATATCCTCTGATTTGTAATGACATTAAGTGATTTATCAGTGGAGGACTCTGCTCTTGTGGTTCTTCACTGATGATGAAGTTCTTCACTGATTTCTTGATGCTGAAATCATTCAAATCAGTAATGCTTAACTAAAACCAGAATTCACAGGTTCACGGGTTTGTGGGTTGGAAGGAACCTCAGGGATCATCTAGTCCAACCTCTTAAAGCAGCAGACAGTTGAAATGAGCTGGCCCAGACCCCTATCAAGCTGGGCCTTGAAATTGCCTAAAGTTGAGCAATCACCCACTTCCCTTGGAAGACCATTCCACTGTCTGACAGCTCTCAGTGTGAAAAACATTCCTCTTGAATCCAGTCGGAATCTCTCCTGGAGCAACTTGTAACCATTCCCCCTTGTCTTTTCTACAGGACTCCTTGTGAAAAGGGAGTCTCCATCCTCCTGGTAGCCCCCCTTGATGGGCTGGAACATTGCAATAACATCCCTCCTAAGCCTTCTCTTCGGAACAGACCCAGTTCTCTCAGCCTTTGTTCATATAGATCTTCCAGTCCCCTGATCATCCTGGTCGCTCTTCTCTGGACCCTCTCCAGTCTGTCTGCATCTTTTTGTACAGCAGGGACCAAAACTGAACACAGTACTCAAGGTGTGGTCTGACCAGCACTGAGTAGATTGGCAAGAGAACTTCTTTATTTCTGCTGGTGATGCCCTTTTTAATGCAGCCCACCATCCTATTTGCCTTACCCCAGCAGCACTCTGTTAACTTGGGTTGACATTGTTCTCCATCAAGACCCCCAGGATCCTTCTCTTCAGGGCTGCTCTCTATCCAGGTGGATCCCAGTCTGAGCTGCGTTTGAAGGTTGTGTATTCCCAGGGGCAGGACCCTGCACTCGCCCTCATTGTACTTCACAGGGTTCCTGCTGGCTGAACCAGGACTTAGGTAGTTGCTCCCACCGTGTTTCTCTTGCTGTAAATGTTGGCACTAAAGTGAGGTGCATAAAGGAAATCCTGAGTGATGCCCAGTACAGAGGGAGGATACGTGTGTTTTGCTTACAGGTATCATCAGTCTCAGCCATTACGTGGTGTTCCACTTCATTATACTCCAGGATCCTGGAATGTCTTAGGCCAGTTGTGGTTCAGACAGCTCACCTGAAGAGCCTGTCAACATAGCTTTGGCAGCTATCATATGGAGACTTTCAAGCTGTCAGCCCTTTGTCATCATCGGCTCTTTTCTCTGTTTAAGAAGGCAGTAGTAAGATGAAGGCTGTTCAGTAGAAACGAGACTCATGGAGCTACTTGGGAAGGGAGGAATCCATAAAATCTGTTTCTGAAGTTTTACTTATTTCTTTCCAGTCCAATGAATATGCTTTTGACACACAACTCACCAAGAAAACGGGTTACTACAAGCTGCTGGAAGTGATGTATGTGCGTCTTCCAAAAGAGGACGTTTACTCCAAAGACTCTAAAATTAACCAAGCTTACCGTGGCTCTGTGAACGTAGAAGGAAATGAACTCACCAAGACACTAATAAAGTAAGGCCATTGTTTTTAATTACCTTTTAGATTTATAATTAGGTTTGGGACAGATAACACTTGGAAAGCAGAAGGTTGATTTGTGGAGTTGTTCAAGGGTGAATGTGATGTAGCTTTCAATAATAAATGGAATTCACAAGGTTGGATTTGCATTCATAGGATGTTCTCAAGCACAGAACACAGCCCTAGGTAACGATGGTGTTTGCCTCCTGATTTTGCCATTTTTTAATCTATCTGTTAGACTCATGTTTGCGTTTTTGCAGTTCACTGTGATTTTTCTTGTCTTTCATTTGTATGTTCACAGTTTCAGTTGTACTAAACTCAGACCTCTGTAGAGTGTGGCTCTGTGTTGTAAGATACAGGTATTTATATGATTGATGTGAACATGGGATGGATTTTCATTTGCATTTCATAATACAGCAGCAACACCCAGTAGGTGCCAATTTTGTTTAATCACTGCAGACGGATGAAAGATTCATAGTGACTCTGTACACATGGATTAATATTGTTCAGTTTATTTAACATTCTGAAAAAGTACAAGATGCCTTAATTGCTGCTGAGTTTATTTGTTTCAATTTCATTTTACAATACTAAGTCCTATGATAACTTTAAAAAGTTTCTTGGGTAGAAAGCTCCATACAAATACCAGAAGGAACTTCTTCCCCAGGAGGGTACCAGAGCATTGGAACAGGCTGCCCAGGGGGGTTGTGGAGTCTCCTTCTTTGGAGACATTCCAGATCCTCCTGGCTGTGTTCCTGTGTGACTTGGTCTGGGTGATCCTGCTGTGGCAGGGGGATTGGACTGGATGATCTCTTGAGGTCTCTTCCGATCCCTAAGGATTCTGTGATAGGCAGAAGATCTATACATGTGTACGGGCACAAGACCTATAAAAGTGGCATCTAAAGTGCTGTGACTGACCTTTAGAGTAGCTTAGCATGCTGGTCTGAGCAAAATGTCTTGGGAAGGGACCCTGAGCTAGAAATACATTTCAATGCAGGCATGCATCTCTCTTCTTTGCAAATGGCCTGTCAGCATATTCCTGACATGAAGTGAGTACCTGGGGAAGCTGGCTTTGTCACGGCTGAATTAAGCATGATAGACCTGAGGAGAAACTGAACAAGGATGAGGTGCTTTTGATACTGCTATAATAATAAAGGTCTTGATGTTTTGTTGATTTACTGGTCTCTGCTTCTTAAAAAACCCCTCTTCTGATAGTGTTATCTCACCTGTTTGTATTTTAAGGTCTTGCTATGATGCGTTTACAGAAAACATGGCAGGAGAGACTCAGCTCTTGGAGAAGAGGAGACAGTATCACTGTGCAGCATATAATTGTGCTATTGCTGTTATCAGTTGTGTCTTCACCGAAAGTAAATTTTACCATGGCTTTCTTTTCACAGAAAAATCAGAAAAGGTGAGAAACTTCTTGTTGTTATTGGAAGGCTTCCAGAGCATCAGAAACAAACTGACTTTACCTGATGGGAATAAATCAATGAATCAAACTTGACTGGCATGTAATTGTGTTACTACCCAGTGAGGCAATAGGAGTCATAGCTGACTTGCCTGCATCCTTCAGGCAATTTGAGTTACTGATGAGGGTTTTATTGTCTGTTTGAGTGAAGTGGTTATACATACGTACCCTGTTTTCCCTCTGCTCTAAATTAATTTTCTAAGATATGATTTAAAACCCCTATTGTTTCATTTCTCCAGTGCTTGCAAGACAAATAAGAGAGACCCTCCTTACAATGCACACAGTCTGTGCTGTGAATTCTTCTGTAGTTAAATAGCAACATTTTCTTAAAGTATTAATCTGGGAGAGAAAACTTGCAATCTTTTCTACATTGTTTGTTGATCTGTTCTAAGAAGAAAGGGAGTAGATTCAGGGCAATTTCTATTGAGTGCAGCATTATAATGTTGGTATTTCCAAACTTGCTTCTGTTTGCAGAACTTGCTGATTTTTGAAAATCTGATAGACCTAAAGCATCACTACACATTCCCTGTGGAAATTGAGGTGAGTGAAATTTCTGGGTTTTAGTGTTTCTAAGTGAAAAACCAGTATGGCTTTAACAGTCCCTGTGGTTTTCACATACAGAGAAAGAGGATTCTGGAGTGAATAAAAAATGGAGTATTCCTCTCATGTTTTAAAATATGTTTTTCCGAGAGCAATGTAGACTTGAAATTTAGAAGACACCTGCAGTGCACTTAACTTTAACATGCTTCTTAGCACTTTCACTCCGGTGATGAGTAGCTGCAGGGATAAATAGTTCAGCTGCTGTTCTGTAGCATTGATTGTCTTGCACCATGGGATTTCTGTGAATGTTAAATGGTTTGGATATATTTGGCAGTTCTGCAAAAAATTAGTTGTAAATAAACTGTAAATTAAAAAAGAAACAAATTCAGACTTCATTTCTTGCTGTTTAGGTGCCTCTGGAAAGGAAGAAGCGGTACATTGCTATTAGGAAGGAGGCCAGGGATGCGGGGAACAGTGATCAGGGTATGAAAGTCTTTGATGACTATGAAGCAAATGCCTTCTTACCTTCCGTAGGGTATTCATTGATGTGTTGCTAAGTGTCCTCTACAGGAGCATTCACTGTACTTCATCAAACAACCAATTCCACCCACCCTTAAGCTTTAGTGGCCAATAAAGGCTTGTTGCTAATAATTACCCTGATTAATGGTCTGTTCGTTCTCCTATTTAGATGAACCCAAGTATTTAGCTTCCGCATCATATATGATGGATAGCAGTTTGAGTGAGGAAATGAGTCAGTTTGATTTCTCTACTGGAGTCCAAGGTTTTTCCTATAGCTCCCAAGATGTTACAGCTGGCAGCGCTCGTTTCAGGAGAAAGGTAATGTAATGATTTCTGTACTGTGTGGAAGAAAAGTTTCATGCTTTCTAGCAACTGTGTGCTTTTATTGGAGTTGAGAATGTTCTGGTGTCCTATATTTTTCTGGTGTCCTATATCTCAGTCCTATATTGACTGAGAATGGGTTCCTTCAGAAGTTGAGGGAGGGTGACTTGAGCTGTGTTCTGTCAGTTATTTTTCTTCTTCCTGTGATCAGTTGATCAGATGAAATTAACCAATTAATGGGCTAAAACAAAAACCCAAACACAATTAATTTAATTAGTTAATTAATTTAATTAATGTAGCCCAGTTAATGGGCTAAAACAAAAATCCAAAAAGACGAGAATTCAAACAGCTTAAGAAAGCTGCAGGCAATAGTAGTTACACCAATAGTAACTCAGTGTGGGGGGGAAAAAGGATTCACATATAGTTCACCCTGCTAATGACATGTTCTTACAAAACTGGGCCAAGGTGCTATCTCTGCCCCCCTCAAAGGGAAGAGTCTTCCAGCAGTTCTTGCTCCTTGTGGAAATGTGGAATCCATTCAGTCTGTGCACGCAGCCCTTGGCACCTGTGGCCCTTTTAAGGTCCAGTTCCCTGTTCCATGTGTATCTGAGCCAGTCAGCCATTTCCAAAGTGCAGATTCCTACAGCCACAAGCGAGGGAAAAACACTCAATTTCTGTAAACAATGGTTTTCAGGCAAAACTTTCCCTCTGCTGATCCCTGATCTGTTTCTCCCTTCACCACATTCCCAAGGCAGGATGGCTGCTCTGCTTAGTGTGGTGCCATGTGTCTGTCTGTCTCTGGACAAAGATGAGAAAGAGTGCAGGAGGACCCAGAAACAGTCCTACCCAGTTTGCAATGTTAAAACAAGTTTCACAAGTTGCCATAGCAACTTCCCAATGCTTCAGGCAAGAAAAGTGCTCAGATGAAACCACACTTCCTCCTCTCTACTGTCTGCAGTTGGAGAAGAGGAATGCCCTGTCTTGGGTTCCTGAAGTTGAGTTCTGCCTGAATTGTAAAAACATGGGTTGTGACTTTGTGTGTGTTCAGGAATGGTTGTGTTTTGCTGTTATTCCCTTAGCTCCTTCATGTCCCTCTTCTTTTGGTCTGTGAAAGCACTTGACCAAGCTGACTGTATCAATTGAAAGTAATAAATAATCAAACACTCTATTGGGACTTTTCAGCTTGGAGAGGAGAAGATTAAGGAGGAGACTTAGTCACTGTATATAAATGCATGAAGACTGGGTGTCAAGAAGAAAGAGATGATCTCTTTTCACTTGCACCCTGTGATAGGACAAGGGTGATGGATAGGATAGGTGGGTGTCGGAGCAGAGGAAGTTCCATCTTAATATGAGAAAAATATTCTTTACTCTAAGGGTCACAGCGCATTGGAACGGGCTGCCCAGAGAGGTTGTGGATCCTACTTCTCTGGAGACTTACAATCCATCTGGATGCATTTCTGTGTAACCTGTTTTAGGTTTTATGATCCTGATCCAGCAGGGGAGTTGGACTCCATGATCTCTGGACGTCCCTTCCAACCCCTAATCTGTGTGTATCTGTGCATTTTGTTATCTCTGTTGTGGTACCTTGTATTTAGCTGTTGCTTTTAGAAGAACAGCAGTTAAGAACTTCCAAGGCTTCAAGCTGTGTTCCTTCGGCCAGCAAGAGATGACTCATCAGCAGCAATACTGATGGGATAGATAGCTGCTATAAAAGAGAAAGCAGGCTCATAAAAGTAGAGAGACAGAAGAGAAATTCTGTCCAAATGACTGTTACTGTTGGTGAGCAGTGTCCGTGTTTTGGGGGAAGGACATGTTTTAGCTGCACTAAACCAAAAACAGACTTCCTACCTGCATTGTGTAGTAATGTTGTGATTTCTTTTGTGATTTACTCTGTGTAGCAAAAGTGAGAGCTGCTGTGGTTGCTAGTCAGTGTGAAACGCCCCATCCGTAGACCCAGGGTTTTCCCCCTGTGTAGGTGTTACCACATTCTTTCAGCTGCAAAATGAAATAGCTTCTGTGAGGTTCTGCTCACTCTTCCTGCTTCCTGCACTTGCCACACCTATTCTAGCAGGTAGTAAAGGTAGAGTAACGTGAAACTGACATCCGTTGGCACAGAAAGCAGGTGATGTGCACAGCTGGGAGACACTGGGGAGGTGCCTGTTGGAACAGCGTATTGATTGCGCACACAGCCTATAGTCAGATCTGTAGATGCAGATAAGATCAGGACGAGTCAGGGCATTATCAAGATTTAAAAGTAAAGGCAGTGTTGTGATTAATCACAGGAACGCTTTTTTTTTGTTCAGGAGCCCACAGAATACATGGCTGTAAATGATGAGATGGAATTGGAAATGGATGAGCTCAACCAACATGAATGTATGGCTACCTTGACCACTCTGATTAAGCATATGCAGAGGAACCAGATCACACCCAAAGTGGAGGAGGCCAGTATTAACCACGATTTGGCAATTTATTCAGTGCTTATACCAAGAAAATAAATTATGATTGAATTCCTTCTTTTATTCATTTTCTTGGCTATATTGAAATGAGAACTATATGGCTTGAGCTGAGGCCTTTTGGCTTGGTAAGCCTGTTCCGTCCAAGAAGTTAGGAGATTCTGAAATCTCTCTTTTAAATTTCAGGGGACAATTCCAGCAGATCTTCCTCTGTGGATGAAATTTCTGCATGGCAAATTAGGAAACCCATCAGTACCACTAAATATTCGCCTTTTCATTGCGAAACTTATCGTTAATACTGAGGATGTGAGTAATTTTGCAGTCATATATTTTCACTTAACAGGTCACGTTATAATGCTTAACTGTCTAACTTGTGTGAGGCAAAATATTTCAGCAGGTGAGACTTGGGAGGCGTTCAATTTGAGTAGTGTGATGTGATAAAAGGCTCCAAACTGCTGTTGAATGTAATACTGTTTTTCTCCTAAACTCTGCTTCTGTAAGTAGGGGCTGTCCACAATGTGTTTTACATAAACTGGAAGTGATGGAGTGATACCGGGCAGAGGCATGGCTCGCGTTTGCCATCTTTGCAGGAGACTGTAGAGTGTTCAGGTTTCTAGATTTAGATTTCTCTAGATTTCTCTTATGGAAACACAGAAGGGAATCATAAGATCATCAGTGTTGCAAGAGATTTTCAAGATCATCAATCCTTACAGCTAAATGCTGTTCTGGATGCAGAATGGTACTAAGATAGCATAAGGTGTCTTTGCCTAAGAAGAAACATTTTCTGACTCTCATTCTTGAGTAAAACGTTCTTGTCCTGTTTCATACAGTGATTTGGAGGTGTCATGTTTGTCTGAACTACTCCAAATCTGAAACAGGGAAAAAAACCTGGATTTCAGAAAGAATTCAAGAAGTTTTCTTCCCACTTTATTAGTAAGGCTGTCTGAAATGGAAGGGTAGATGAGGGACATAGTCCTTCAAATCCTTTACGGACAAGTTCTCTGCATGATAACTGTACTACATGGGCCCTAGTGAAATAATTCCCTTTCTGTGAATACTTGGTTGAAGGTTTCTAAGCAGGAGGAAGGACTGGAGTTAGGAATACTCTTTATTTTACAGTTCTTTTGAAATCGTTGTGGTTGTTGCTTCAGAACTTGAGCAAAGTGGTAAGAAGTTGATTTAGGTGTCTTGCCTGTAACAGTTACTGAACAACAGGTGGTTGAATTTGATCACTGATTCTCCTGTTTCCCATAGGTTTTCCGACCTTATGCAAAGCAGTGGCTTGGTCCATTGCTGCAGCTTGTTGTTTCGGGGAATAACGGAGGAGAAGGGATTCATTACATGGTAGTGGAAATAGTAGTTACTGTCCTCTCCTGGACAAGCGTAGCCACTCCCAAAGTAAGGAAACATTAATATTTATTATTATTATTGTGACTTGTCTACTAAGGAATGATTGAGTTTGTTATTAAGCACTTGCAGTAATTTTCTTTGTTCTACTGTTTCTTTTGGATATTAACTTCAAATTAGCGTGTGTGCTCATTTGCCTTCCTAAAGCAATATAAGTTGTCGTGCTGCAGTCACTGTTAATTTTTGCTCCTGTTCATTCTAGGGGAATATTAAGGATGAGATTTTGGCTAACAGGTTGCTCGAGTTCTTGATGAAGAATGCCTTTCACCAAAAGAGAGCTGTGTTCAGACACAATCTGGAAATCATAAAGACTGTTATAGAGTGCTGGAAGAACTGTCTCTCCATGCCCTACAGGTAAGCGTTTAGCCAAATGCTTTCTTATAGCAATATTTCTAGAATATAAGTTAATGTTGTCAAACCAGACAAAAGGTAAATGCAGCTGCAATAATAACCACGTTTAGATGTTAGAGTGGGTTTTTGTTTTTTCAAATACATCATTACTTTTATGTTTTGATCCAACAGCATAATATTTGAGAAGTTTTCTAGCGGAGACCCTGATACAAAGGATAATTCAGTGGGCATTCAGCTCCTAGGAATTGTTCTTGCTAACAATTTGCCTCCCTTCGACCCTAAGTGTGGAGTAGATCGTGTCAGGTGAGAAATGCAGCTTTTTTGGTGAATGATCATGATGAAAGCTGCTGTGCAAGTCTAGCTTGCCGGCTTGGAGTGTGGAAGAAGGATGGCTCGTTTGTTGGGATCATTTGTCTCATCATCTCCTTGCTGTTGTCTGTCATACATAGTATTCTTCTAGCAGCAAACTGCAGACCATATTTATTTTGGAAGATACCTAGAGGGCTAAAGGCTTTTACACGGATACTTAGGAAGTTATCTAGAAAGACCTAATCCTTTTTACAGCAGACCCCAGAGTTGCAGTTTGATTCAGTTCAGGAATTGCCAAAGCAGATGTGAGACACTTTTATGTTGAAAACACATGGTGTGCTGTATTCAGGTCAGCTAAAAACAGTCACTCTTCCCCTAGGCAGCCCAGGTGAGTGATTTTTTTTCAGTTTAAAATTGATTGCTGGAGTAGTGGCTTACATAAGGTCTGCCTTTTGCGTTAGGTATTTTCAGGCTTTGACCAGTAATATGGGCTTGCTGAAGTATAAAGAAGTTTATGCAGCTGCAGCAGAAGTGTTGGGACTTGCTCTTCAGAACATTGCTGAGAGAGAAAATGTAAGTGAACTCCATTATGTGTTTGACCATTCCTGACTTAATTCTGTGTACATCTCATATAGACTGCTCAATTCAACTCCAAAAATCAATGCATTTAAAACTCGGCAACCTCTGTCCAACAGATTGGGTTAAACTAAAAATAATAAACTGCTAACTCAAGAGGAAAAGATTTCAAGAGCAGAGTAAGTGCAGAGTTTATGCCCTACAAATTTGGAACTGATAGTGAGCAGTCTCTTTCTGAGGCTAAAAATGTCTATTCTTTTACATTCGTTAATTTGAAACCTGCTATACCTAATGAAAAACTACTTATTACATATTAAACTTATTAAGCAACGTGTATTTCAAAATTCAAGTGTTGGTTCCAAGCCAATCAAAGGAAGCTGCCAAATGTATTGTTTAAGCAAGCATTCGTGTATTGCAGTCAGGCAGAGCTATACAACAGCCATGAATCATAGAATCATTAGGGATCAGAAGGGACCTTGAAAGATCATCCAGTCCAATCCCCCTGCCACAGCAGGATCATCTAGACCAAGTGGCACAGGAACAGATCCAGGTGGGTCTGGAACGTCTGCAGAGAAGGAGACTCCACAACCCCCCTGGGCAGCCTGTTCCAGTGCTCTTTTACCCTCCCTGGGAAAAAGTTCCTGCTGATATTGATATGGAACCTCCTCTGTTCCAGCTGGCACCCAGTGCCCCTTGTCCTATCACTCGAGATGACCTTGAGAAGAGCCTGGCTCCATTGTCCTGACACCCACCCACCCCTCACATATTTATAGCCGTGAAAGAGGTCACCCCTCAGACAGGGGTTTGTAGCCAGCGAAAGGCACTAGAGTCAAAGTGCAGAAGCAGTACTCTGTGTCATGAAGGAGGTTATGAATTTCATAGCTGTGCTTGTCTTACTGTCTTCAGGTACTTGAAGATCCAGTTTATGATTGTGTGGTAAAACAGTTAAAACACCATCAGAACACCCAGCAGGACAAGTTTATTCAATGCTTGAATAAGGTTGTTAAGAATTTCCCACCTCTTGCTGACAGGTATGTTGTGATTCACACGGTACAGTCATTGTAGCTCTAGAGGAATAACAGAACATAATCTGTGGGCTTCTGATTATGTTAAGGTTTATGAACGCAGTGTTCTTTTTGATACCCAAACTTCATGGTGTGATGAAAACATACTGTCTGGAAGTGATAATGTGCCGGGCAGAAGAAGTGTCTGATCTTTACTTGGAGTTAAAGAGTAAAGACTTCATCCAGATCATGAATCATAGGTGAGTGGCCATGTGATTACAAACATGGATGCATAGTCTAAATTTCTGCAGCTTTTTTACATGTAGAAGCATTTATAATTGATGTTCAGGTTTTGGTCACTGCTCCTAGTTGCAGCTAATGGAATCTAGGAGTTAAGGCGGTTAGCTCACTCTGCAAATCAAACCAAATAGCATTAAATAAACCAAATAGCAAACCAATAGCATTAAAATTCAATATNAGCTAATGGAATCTAGGAGTTAAGACGGTTAGCTCACTCTGCAAAACAAACCAAAACCCCTAAATAGCATTAAAGTAAATGGATGTGAATGGATGTAGTACATATTAGTTTAGTTATATTCTTACTCCTAGGTGGAACTCTAAAAGGTTTTAGCTAAATACTTTTCTCAGAAACAAAATGACTGATAAAACCTAAATTGATCATCTGGTTCTGTAGGTTGCAGTGAAGAGAAAAGTAATGCTAACTGTTCTGTGCTTTCCCTCTTTTAGGGATGATGAAAGGCAGAGGATTTGTCTGGATATAGTGTACAAAATGCTGGCTAAATTAAAACCACTAGAACTTAAAGAACTTCTTCCTGGAGTGACAGCGTTCATTTCTCACCCTTCGGTAATATGTCGACAGCGCATGTATGATATTCTGATGTGGATTTACGATAACTACAGGTATGTATTGACTGCAGATGTTGTCTTTCAGTGCTTTGACATTGCAGAGTGAAAGTGCTTCCAACTTCATGTCCTTTGCTGCAGGATTTTTCTAATTCTCAGAAGAGTAGTAGTAGCTCAGGCCTCTGGTGGTCATTGTATCACTTCCAGTACGAGGCAAAAGCCTAGACCTGAACTTCATCCCACAGCTACTGTGTTATAGCATGATTGCATCAGAGGTCTTTGCTCTGGTGCTCCTGCTTTTTTCCTTGTTGCTGGAATTTGTAACTAGTAAAGAGTTGTACACTAGAGAAATGTGCTTGTAGGTAGAGGATTAAGGCTGGCTGTTGGGATCCTGATCCCTACAATCTGGTAGTACAAAGATGTTCATTCTCTTTGACCCCTTGGTGTAGGGAACAGGCATATACTCGGTGTGGCGAGCAGGTTGTGTTGAATCATCTGACTTAGCTGGGTTCCATTATATTCTTTCAAGATAACTGTTTGAATGGGTAATGGAAGAAAAAGCGCAAGCAATTCTGACTCCTGTGCCACTTGGTAGAAGAGCATTCTGTGCCTCCTTATTCAGTTTTTACCTTGCAAACCCAGAATTACTTCTGTTTAGGCTTCATAATAACTACCTGATGTGTATTACTTAGCTTTCTGATTTTTTTTCTTTTCTGAGTACTGGAAAGACAAGATGTTTTGGCAGTGAAGACCTCATGGTGTAAGAAAATCCAGTATTGTTATGCCAAGTTGAGATTATTATGAGAAGGGCATGCTCTCACCATCCTCGTTCTCTTATTTTACTATGGATTGTTTGAGAAAAATCACTAAAATACGTTTCTCTTTCATCATCCAGTGATCCGGAAAGCCAGGCAGATGGTGATTCTCAGGAAATACTCAAGCTTACAAAAGAGATGCTGCTTCAAGGACTAATTGATGAGAATGCTGAACTGCAGTGAGTAAAGAGCATTGCAAAGACTATCTGAAGTCATGGATCTTTAAACTACTTTGTTTATAATAGAAGAGTTGATCTATAGAGATCTTTTGAATACTTTAGTATAGAAGAGTAACAGTGAGATAACATTTCATAGAATCATCAGGGAATGGAAGGGACCATCCAGTCCAATCCGCCTGCCACAGCAGGATCACCCAGACCAAGTCGCACAGGAACACAGCCAAGTGGGGCTGGAACATCTCCAGAGAAGGAGACTCCACAACCTCCTTGGCAGCCTGTTCCAGTGCTCTGTTCATTCAGCAGACTGTATCCCAAAGTGTGAAGCACAGATTCAGTACGTTAGACCAAATCCTGTGTTAATGTTGTAGAGGTTTTGAACAACAACAAGGTCCCTATTACGCACAAACACCCAAATGTTGGAGGATATGGGATTGTTGAAGGATAGCTCTGTGCTTATCCACCTGCAGCACTTCTCAAGAGGAGAACAACTCATTATAAATCATTCTTTCAGTAAACTTGAATAGAGCATGGAGCATAGAGGATGGTAGGTGAAAGAGGAATTTGGTTTATTCATTGGAAGATCCATGGCGTGAAAGGGTTAGTTGAAGACTCTGTAGTATTCTGGCTTTTCTTTTAAACTTGATTTTTTTTTTTTGGTAGCTTTGTGTTTTTCTGTTTGCAGATAACCGAGAGTAACCATATTCCTTGCCTTTACAGATTAATCGTTAGGAATTTTTGGAGCAATGAGGCAAGATTACCCACAACTATTCTGGATCGCATGCTGTCATTGTTAAATACTTTATATTCTGCCAAGATTGAAACACAGTACTTGAGTCTAATCACAAATTTCCTGCTTGAAATGACTAGCAAAAGTCCGGATTATTCCAGAAAAATATTTGAGCATCCACTGTCTGAATGCAAATTTCAGGTGAATTATGTGTTACAGAATCATAGAATCCTTAGGGATCAGAAGGGACCTCAAAAGATCATCCAGTCCAATCCCCCTGCCACAGCAGGATCACCCAGACCAAGTCGTACAGGAACACAGCCAGACGGGCCTGGAACGTCTCCAGAAAAGGAGACTCCACAACCTCCCCTGGGCAGCCTGTTCCAATGCTCCAGTACCCTCTCTGGGAAGAAGTTCCTGCTGATATTGATAGGGAACCTCCTCTGTTCCAGCTGGCACCCACTGCCCCTTGTCCTATCACCAGATTCCCTTGAGAAGAGCCTGGCTACATCCTGCATGCAGCCATGTGACAAATCCTATTCCTTAATGTAGTTACCACTGGGACAAGAATGATGTAGTGAAGGAGAGTTTTGGAAGTGTATGTTGTACTCCATGGTTACCAGCTGCAATGGTCATGGGTTGTGCAAAGCATCAGGAGTTTGATAGTTTTGTGGAGGCAATAATTTTGCTTCCTTTTCAAAAAGGAAAAATTTCATGTAAAAATTATATAGAATAAATACAGTTGTTGTGTTGAGTACTGAAATTCCTAGAAACAGAGAGTCTAACCATAAGCTGGAAAAAAATATGAGTGGAAACAGGAATACTAGTGCAAGAGCTATAAATCTGTCCCCAGCTGATTGGTCTGAGTTAGTGATATTTTTTTTGCTGGTCTATGTATGTCTTTGGGCTATTTTTCCTATCCAAGTGTATCTGCCCGTGTATCTGGGATGATGTTTTCAGTTCTGCACTTGCCTTTCTGCTATCCTGTCTCAGATAAGCAGGCAGAAGCCTCCATTCTCACTGTCATTAAAATCTTTCTGTGTTCGTAGGACTTTGTGATTGATTCCAGCTGGCGCTATCAAAGCACCATGCTAACACCCATGTTTGTGGAGACTCAGGCTTCTCAGAAGAGTTCCCACAGGAGTTCATCACAAGAGAGATCTCTTTCTGCTGCTGGGTCACTTGGTGGTCGAGTGAGGGCTACCCAGCGCCAGTATGAGTTTACACCTACGCAGCATGTTGGTAAGTTTAGACCAGTGTCTTCTGAAATTTTCTTGTTGGCTGTAGGAATGATTTCACGCTCTTCTCTCCTGTCATGTATGAATTTTGGATGTAAAAGTATAAATGCTTCGAATATTTTGTTTTCAAGGACTTTTTTTTGGTTCATGTCATGAGGAAAATACCCAGCCACGTTTGTATTACTCTCATTTATCTTCTGTGTAGTATGAAAGAAGTGTTGGGGCCACTCTTGTTTGACGTCTTTACTGATGACCTAGATGCTTGCAGATGACACCAGACTGTGTGGGAGTGTTGCTCTGCTCGAGGACAGGCAGGCTCTGCAGAGGGACTGGGACAGGTTGGATCGGGGACCGAGGCCAATTGTCTGAGGGACAGGAAGGCCAAGGGCCAGGTCCTGCATTTTGGCTACAACAACCCCGGGCACTGCTGCAGGCTGGGTGATGAGGGGTTCAAGAGGTGCCAGCAGAACAGGACCTGGGGGTGCTGGGAGACAGCTGGCTTCATAGGAGCCAGCAGGGTGCCCAGGTGGCCAAGAAGGCCTACAGCATCCTGGCCTGGGTCAGGAATAGCATGGTCAGCAGGAGAAGGAAGATCTCGTGCCTTGGACTTAGGCCTANCTGGTCTGCAGTTGAGGCAGGGGAGGGTTAGATTGGATCTGAGGCAGAGATTCTTTGCAGCCAGAGTGGTTGGGCACTGGCAGGGCCTTCCCAGGGAGGTGGTGGAGTCCCCATGCCTGGAGGTGTTGAAGAACTGTGTAGCCATGGTGCTTCACGCCCGGCTCGAGTGGCAGTAGGGAGACGTCAGGTTGTGTTTGTCAGTCTCTCAGGGATTGAGGTTTTTGTTGGGGTGGGGATGGTTGGACTTTGGGATCTAGTAGGTCCTTTCCAACAAGGATTATTTTCTGGTTCTGTGTTTCTTACCCAGCAGCTTGAAGTCTGTTCTGCCCATAAACACTGGGAATAATGATTTTTTCAGAGGAAAATGACCTGCTTCCTGCATGTCCTCCTTTGATTTATGTGTGGATATCTTACAGCCTTTTTACAATTGATGTGTTTTTTACAGGTGGTAGAAGTTCTTTTAACTGGCTGACTGGAAGTAGCCTTGACACGCTGGCTGACTATACAGTTCCTTCATCCTCTGAATCCTTGTCTTCATCAATGCTGTTGGTCAACAAACGGAATGAGAAATTCAAACAAGTCACTTACAAACCAGTGGGGCCTGATTTTGGGAAAAAAAGATTGACACTGCCTGAAGATGAGGTGGACAGCAAAGCGAAAGGTTCGTGAGCCTTGTGGTGCGTTTTTATAGACCTTTTTTGTCACAGTCTGTCATTAGAATTACCTGCCCTTGTCTGAGAGAGTGGTCCTTCACCCACCCAGTCGAGAGCTGAGAAATACCAGTATCATTCTGGAGTGGCTTAGGCATCTTCTCCCCATTTACTCCCCATTTTACTCTTGTCTACCTTGTCATTAAAATTTTGACTGGAGGGAATAAAGTAGGAGTTCAGGCTGGCTTTTAGTATCCGATAGGTAGTTCAAAGGCAGTTTTGAATAGACCATGCTGAACCACAGAAACGGAGAGGCCAGTCTAACTTCCGGGTCTTCTGCCAGGGAGATACCAGTTACCAGGGGCATGGTTTTGTTTGTTCACTCTTCTTTCCTAGGAAATGGGCTGAAGTAAGTATTCAGTCAAGGAGCCTTTCTCCATGACTGTCCTGAGAAGGAGCTGATCCAGCGACAGTTCTGAAATAGTAACTGAAAAATCACAGTACTATTCTGTTACTACCAAATCTTGGAATATATTTAGCAGGTCTGTTATGTGGGAAGCTGTATAGTTGATGTAATAGAATGCAAATGCCATCATTAACTTTGCAAGCTTAAATAAATCTGTCTTATGGGCCAAACTTGTTCATAAATTGTTGCATACCTTTCCCAGTACAATAGCTTGACTCTTACACCTCATCCATGGTCTTAAAGTTTTTCTATAAATGCTCATTGTGTTTGTGCTAAGAGCAGTTTAATCTGCTTTAATTTGCTCCCTTGTTGAAAGGCCTTGCCTGGAGTTGTTGGATGTGAAACTTAGGAGATTAGCTGGTAAGCTAGGAAGTTGATAACCATTATTTTATGATGTTCTTGCCTTTATCCTGAACTTTGCTTGATGAGGGAAAAGCAATGGATGTGATCGTGTGTTCCCTAGGTACAGAAGAACGAGCAGAAATTCTAAGGCTGCGGAGACGTTTCTTGAAGGACCAAGAGAAACTCAGTCTGATTTACGCTAGAAAAGGTGTGGCTGAGCAGAAAAGAGAAAAGGTTTGTCCATCCTAATCAGTTTAAAACCTGAAGTCCCAATGCCACTTGCAGTCCTGCACTTCATCTCTAGAATTCACTTGGTGAAGGAAGGGTAGGCGTAGGATCCTGGTTGTGACTTGAAGAGTTTTAAAAGATTTTATTTAGAAATCATGCTATTTGTGTGCTTAAAGCTAAATGGTGTCACTTCACGTGAGCAAGAAGAGTTCGGTGATAACATTTCCAGTCTACCACTTAATGTGTATGAAGTAATTTTATGTGATGGATTCCCTAGCAGCTATGGGAAGGTCTTTACAGCTGTCATCCTGGAAGGTGGGACCTTTAGAGTTACAATACTCTGCAAAAATAGAGAGCATCATGTGAAGGTGAAATCAAAAATGTGATAATGGCTGATGGACTAGCCAGAACTGGCGTTTACTTTTAACCTGAAGGAATGTCAGTTGTGATAAGTTTATTGAAGTCAGAAACTTAGTACCATGTGGTTTTCCTGTTGTGTTTTATACCCACAATAAATTTCAGTAATTTGAGCTCTCTAACAGTTTTTCAGAGGTTCCTGTTAACTAAAATATCATATCTTATCATCCAGAGTGATAGCAGTCAGACCAAGAGCAAAGGAGTCCAAGATTGAGAACTACCAGTTAGAGACACTTGTAATTCTTTGCAGCTGCAGACAACTGTGTAAACAGAACTTGGGTCTGGAAGAACCACACAAACACCTATTTTAGCCAATTTCTACTTGCTTGCAGGCTAAAGCTGCTGCTTCCTCCTACCCTGCAAGAGAGAATCTGTAACAGTGTTCTCCGTGACAGTCCAAAATACAGCCAACCCCGTCACCCTGCTGTGATATTCGGCAAGAAAAGACCACAGCAGACTGTCAGGACTGCTTAAACTACTCAAGAGATTAGTTGTGCTTAAACACACACATAACTCCGTGGCTGCTGTTAATGCTGTACCCAGTGGAGTCAACCAGGAAAAAGTAGATCCTGAGCAACAAAGGAATTTGAAATGGCTTTAGCAAAGTCCTAATTTCTCCCATCATCTTTCTCTTGAAAGTTTGGGTTTGGTATTTTTTTTTTAAATCATCCCAGTGAAATTGTATAGAAGAAAAATGGGCTGAAACAGCAAAGTTATGAAGGATTTACAGAAGAGAAACCAGTTGTGCTTTTTCTTCCATCCTACTGATGTAGACCATTGTCTGCTGGTCTGACTGGTACTAGCAGTAGTTAAAATCCCAGTCTCTAAACTTAGTGCTCATTTCCTTATCGTGAATAAGAAAGATAGAGGAAGAGAGATATTTTGTCTGTCTCTGGTCATAGCCCGTGTTCAGTTGGAATGTATTCCTTTAAGACCAGATTGGATGGGGCTCCGGGCAACCTGCTTTAGTGAGAGGTGCCTCTGGTTGTGGCAGGGGGTTGGAAGTAGATGATCTTTAAGTTCCTTGTAATGTAAACCATTCTATGATTCTGTAATATGATTGCTCATGTACATATAAAAAAAATGCATTTCAGGAGATGAAATCTGAGCTGAAGAAGAAGCATGAGGCCCAGGTTACTTTGTACAGACGTTACCGAGTAGGAGACCTTCCAGACATCCAGATTGAATACAGCAGTCTCATTGCCCCTCTGCAGGCTCTTGCCCAGGTCTGTCTGCTTTTCAAAGGTTTTCTGTTCCTGCTGGGAAAATCACACGTGGTTGAACAATTCATACTTTTTTGTAGTCAGCCCTGTGATGTGCATCTAAAGAATCTGTTTTGGGGGGGTGTTTCTCCTGCCCTGGGCTGGTGCAGTGATGGGAGGAGTTGCTTTTTGAACACTGAGGACTTGAGACATCAGCTGTTGTGTGACTGTGGGTTCCTCTGCTTGAGAAACCAATAACTTCTCAGGTGGTCTTCGCAGACATTATTGCAAAGGACATCTTACTATGCAGCAACAAAACACCCACTGTTACTGTTCTATCTTATAGCAGAGTAGTAAAAATATAAATGAAGTTATTGTGGCTAGGACTGCACTTGGAAAACTCAGTAAAGCTGATCCAAGTGTTCTTTTCCTGCTTCAGAGCAGTCGAAACTGTAGGCTGAACCTATCCCATTTTACACTGCTTGGGAAGTCATGGTCTTCCCAGTTACCTTTTCATTTAATTTATTTTGATTATCTTGTATCTCAATGTAGATGGAGGAAGCAGCACTCTCAAGAGTTATCAGAGTAGCATTAGCTGAAGAGCTAGACTAAACTACAGTCCTGTGATAGACCAGAATGGTTGGGATTATGTTACACACAGAAATATGTTTCTGGATTGAATAAAATGCTTTTAAATCTCAGATGGGACTGGCTGTCTGTACAGTCAGTCTGTCTCTCTGTTAGGTCTGGGTCTCCTCACGTGTTTTTTTTTCCCTGAAATGCTCTTCACTAGCAGTGATGTCTGTGAAATGGCACTGAGTGTCTGCTTCCTGTAGTGGGAACTGTGAAAATGAGAAGATCATAAAAGCCATTCTCATTCTTATAACACCTGCATTCATAAAGCCTACATTGTCTTGGAGTTTCTTTTATGTAGAAGAATTAAGATGGGATTTGAATGGGTAGTGCAGTAATTCCGGGCAGGGGTGTGATGCATGCCAGACTAATTATTTCACTCCCATAGAGTGTCCACATAGGGATTAGGTATAGGGTGGGTCTTGCCTCTCTATTAATTAGTTTATTGTGTTATGCAAAATTCAGTGTCCTTATTGCTTTTGTTGTAATTTACAGAAAGATCCGACGTTTGCCAAGCAGCTTGTCAGCAGTTTGTTCAGTGGAATTTTTTGTGAAGTAGAAAAATCTAAACCTCCTGCTGAGAAGAAAGCCATCATCCAGAAACTGCTGAAGAACTTCAATGATTTCCTGAGTATGAGCCTGTCATACTTTCCACCATTCATTGCATGCATCCAGGTAAATCCTGCTACATGGCATGAGAGAGCGGAATGTCTTAGCTATCTGAATGAGCAATAAACCCCGTGGTAGTGAAGGTTAAATACTGCTACTGAAATTCAGGCAGAGGTGGGAAGAGAATTGTTAACCAGATGGCTATTTCAGGTGACCCTTTTTAAGGTGAATAAGGTAATTCATGTCTCCAAATTGACTTTAAGGTTTCTATAGTTTGTTGTGTGGAGAGTTTGAGTCATCTTTTACTGTGTCAGTTGCATCAGCAACAAGAAGAGACTTGAACTGAAAGCCACAAGAACAATTGAAAGGGTTACGTGGGTGTCTTGTGCTTATCTTCCTGTTTCTGGGAATTGCTTACTGAGGAGTCCTTGGTTGGTTGAGCGTATTGGTAGCTGTCAGAATGTTTGCTGTTAAGCCTCCCTTATTTATTTTTTCAATCAGTCCCCTGAAGTAGTTGGGGATTTTCAACAATGGGGGACGGACCCTCCCACCAAATGATGAGTGAGTGCACCACAGTCCATTCACTGGATGGGAAACACAGACCTTTCTGCTATGAGAACATAATGACCTCTAGTAGATTGTGCACTTTATCTTAAATCCCATTTTCCAGGAACACTGAAAATTACTGTTGAAGCACCTGTTACACACTCACTGTCATGGTATTTAATGTTTCTCGTCTCCTGTGTTGATCTTAATGTTGTGTCTGGGTTGTAGCTTTCAAAATAATCGGGTTTTTTGACTGGCAGGTAATGGCTTCTTTCTGTAATGGAAATTTCAGTACTCTCTGACAGCAGATGTCATTCGTAATACAGGAGAAATGTCTCATTTGGACTAGCTTTTTAAACAGTGACAGGCTTGGCTTCTTAGCACTCATATTTACACATCTGAAAAAATGTCATTTCTTGTTTACTTTTTTCTGTGCAGCTGCATAAAAGGTCAAACCTCTGGCGATTTCACTGGGCTGTCTTCTATTTTTCAAGCCAATATCTCACAATAGCCGTCTGTTAGTATTCTCCCTGGGCGCTGCATTTGTTGGTTCTCTGTCCTGATATTATTATTTGTCTTGAATTCTGCTGTCTGTTAGACTGTATAATAACAGTGTTGTGGTAGGCTACTTTTTTCCTGAGTAGGCATAAAATGGGATCTCAAAAAAGTAGTTCAGTTAAAATTAGTCAAAAATAGGGACTTTGTAAGAATGGTCAGAGCATCTTAGGGCCATCCCCATTCACTAACAGAAGAGCAGAACAGAGGCAAGCATCAGCCTGCACATTTGAGCCTCTTGCATGACATTGAGAGGAAGTCTTTTCCCCGGTGGGGAATAGAGTTCATGTTGATCAGGATTGAGAGCTGAGAGAGGGTAAGCAAGAACACAGTGTTAGCCTCATTTGCTTCACAGTCCGTCCCAATATCTTGGCCATTTGGAAATACAGCTTCCTATTCCTATATACCAGTGAGTAATGAATACTGCGTGTTTCAGAAAAGCTTCCTTCTCTGCTGCTGTTTCCTTCTGGTTGTTTGCCTTTCTGGTCTCTGCAGGCTCAAGTTTCATGAGAGGAGGAAGTTTGTAATTTAAAGAACTGTTACACATATAAAAGATTGTACCTGTGAAAATTGGCCATGAGGCTCTAGTTGGCTACGAGGCTCTAGGATTGGCTTTGAGGAGAGATTAAAACCCAGCTGAAATGCTAAGAAACAAGTTAGCCCCATGATGAAAGTTTACATAGACTCCATAAAGATCTCTGACCCCTGAAAAACCACATCGTTGCCCTATAATTATTTTAGCTGTCAAGCTTGCTTGCACACCACTTCTCCTGATCTTTGAACATGTGATCATGTTATTTTATTTAATAGGAAATGAGTTACCAGCACAAAGAGCTACTAGATCTGGATTCAGCTAATGTGAGCACAAGTTGCCTTGCAAGCTTACAGCAGCCAGTGGGCATCCTTCTTCTGGAGCGTGCTCTCATGGCTCTGAACCCTGTGGAGGAGCCCCCGTCCAAGAGGATGCGTGGGAGGACAGAGCTTCCCCCAGATGTGATCAGATGGATTGAACTTGCTAAGTAAATTCTTGTTTGAGACAATTTACTTTCAACCACAGAGTATTACTCTACAAGATTATCTAGTTGAATATATATTTATGATTTTGTATCAACAAAATATAGACAAAATACATATAAAGTGTGTAATAAATATCAAATACAAGCCAAATCCTGCTTACGGTATTACCTTGCTTTATTAGACAGCTTATGTTTGCATTGACACACCTCTGTTAACTTAGTTCAGAGGATTTCCTTTCCAATTTTCCTAGGCTCTACCGCTCTGTCGGGGATTATGATGTCCTTCGTGGCATTTTCAGTGGTAAGATTGGGACTAAGGAAATTACACAGAAAGCCTTGTTGGCAGAAGCAAGGAGTGATTACGCTGAAGCAGCTAAATATTACGATGAGGTAAAATGACCACAAGATATTTCGTTTCATAAATCTTTCCTGACTTACAACTACTAAGCTAAAATTAAACATCTTGAGAAGCAGCATATTGTTTCACAGAATTATTGATAATTATTGAGGCTGGAAAAGACCTCTTAAGATCATCAAGTCCAGCAAATGGCCTTGTGTTCTGTTTGACTGATGATTCAGTCACACCAGAGCAGTAAATGTGGTAGTTTTAGTTACAGATCTTCACACATGCAATCACCTAGATGGACCAGTAACTAAACTGCATGTGTTAATGGAAAAGAAATTGTGAGTTATAGTAGGTAAGGATAAAGAAGAATCTCTTTAACCTTCTTATAAAGCTTTGCTCTCTAAAAATGCTGGTTTGTTGAAGATGCTATCTGAAATGAATTGTTATATAAATAACTGCTAAGCCTGCATTTTCTGCACTGAATATTGCTGTCACATTCAGATAAGTGCATAGATAGCTCTATGAGACAATGAATTATTGTTAAGTTCCTGATGACATAGAATTGAAACTAGTGTCAGATTCCAGCTAAGAACCTTCCTCTCCTTCAAATTCATTTCCTAGGCACTCTCTAAGGAAGACTGGCAAGATGGAGAGCCAACAGAAGCAGAGAAGGACTTCTGGGAACTTGCATCTCTGGAGTGCTATGACCATCTCACAGAGTGGAAGTCTCTGGAGTATTGTGCTACCATTAATGTTGATAGTGGAAAACCTCCAGACCTAAACAAAACGTGGAATGATCCATTCTTTCAGGTTTTTAGAAATCACTTCTTTGATACTGAATTGCATCTCTGCAGGGATCTCCTCCAGCAGTGTGATTGTGGGGAGGCAAAACCTGCATTGTTTGTGTTTCTTTCACACTGGAAATTAGCAGAGTCTGATACAGAAAGTAATGGAAGCAATTACTTCTTTGTTTATGATGTTTTGTTTTTACCTTGAGTCTACAGCTGATCATATAGGAGCAGCTTTATCATCACCTTCTTGCAATGTTTTTGTTGCTTTTATGACTTGTACTTGTTTCCTGTCATGACGAGTTACCAAAGCACTGGTTCTGAAACCAGTCGCATTTGCCAGTGGAGCCCGTAAAGAAAGGCTGCTCTGATTTGTTAGCCGATTGGAATTTGTCTAAAGGGAAAACATTTATAAAAAAGGTGTAATATTTTTATTTATTTGATCTGCCACTGATAACCAGAAATTAATTGCTGTATTTTCACCTCACAGGAGACATACCTGCCCTACATAATACGTAGTAAATTGAAGTTACTGCTCAGCGGGGAAAATGACCAAACCTTGCTAACTTTTATTGACAATGCAATGACGACAGAAGAGAAGAAAGCCATTATAGAAATGCATTACAGCCAAGAGCTGAGTCTCCTTTACATCCTACAAGATGATTTTGACAGAGCCAAATACTACATTAGCAACAGCATGCAGATTTTAATGCAGGTAACAATCTGTGCTATGATTTTTCTGTATAAACTCATGGAGCTGTTGTGGCTGTTACTGGTTGTAATCTTAAGAGAAACACTTGACCGAATGCAGTGAAATCTGTGTGCTTTCCAATCACGTGAGAAAGCTTCCTTTCAATACACTGCTTGCAGTGATGAGAGATGAGCCAGCCAGTGCAATTCATCCTGCTGGTTTCATTTGTTCTATTTTACACATTAATCTATTGAAGATCTTTCGGAGTAATTGTAAGTGCAGATTAATAGCACTTAATTCATCATTCTAGAAGCCTCCTATCCCCAGAACAAATTTCAAAAGAGAGTATTACATTGAGAAGGTTACAGTTCCATCAATTCTCAAGTTTTGATTAGAATGCAGGACTATCCTGAAACCTAGGTCAGGAAGTGCAGCTGGAATATTCCTCTAGGCTTGTTCAGAGCTGAGCTGCCCTCAGATTCCAGGCTATTGAGTTACTGGTGAAAGGTTGAGTTCTAGAGCATGACATACAGCAGTAGCAGATGCATAGTTTATGGAGCACTGAATAGAACCACGTTGTAAATTCTGGATATGAAAGCTTCCCTTCTCTCCCTTTCTTTTCAGAGTTATTCCAGTATCGATACCTTGCTATATCAGAGTCGAATGACCAAGCTTCAGTCTGTACAAGCTTTGACAGAAATACAAGATTTCATCAATTTTATGACAAAGAGAAGTAAAGTTTTACCTTTTTTCAGTGATTTTCCTTTCCTTGTGTTAAATTCTCCTGGTTTTCTGAACTTTGAATTTCTATTTACACACTTAAAGGGAGCCAACTGTGGTTTGAAGGAGCTTAGGTCTGGAATTACTTCTTACTGTCTTACTGACAGGAGGAGCTAATGCAGTTCCCTAAGATAGAGCACAGAATTATCTTCAAGGCTATTGCAAAGTTTTATTTGCATAGCTATTGTGATACGAGTTAAGCACATCTTTTTTAAGTGTAAGTCATGGTTCTAAACTACATTGTGTGTTGGGGTCACTTTTGGCAGCAAATAGTGTTTAGCAGACATAAAAGATGAGTATATAATTTAGAGCTACTGAGGTAGATGTAAAATACAAATTAATATGCATTAACTGAATTACATATTAAATTTAGTTAACAGTTCCACTCTATTCCATCATATTCCTGTACAGAAAGTTGATCATGGGGTTCTTATTGAATCTTCTCTTCTAACAGTAAACAAAATAATACAATCACCAAGTAGTGTATTTAATGCAAGCTCAGAAACGCAAGTGGGTTGTTTTGCTGGTATGGATGTTAGACTGTGCTTGCTTTAGGCCTTTTCCATGCTGTTTGGATTTAGACACATTCAGAGTATTTTTAATTGATTTCTAGGTAACTTAGCTTCACAGGCTTCCCTTAAGAGACTTCTCAGAATTTGGACAAGCAGATATCCAGATGCTAAAATGGATCCTATGAACATCTGGGATGATATCATTACAAATCGGTAAAATTACATGCTGGGGTTAGAAATAGTTCTGTTTGCCTGTTGATTTAAGAGGTGCTTTTTCTATTGCTGCTTGTTTTCATATGAGGAGGTTGTTGATCCAGTGTACAACTTGCTTGGGCTTGTTTTTTTTGAACCACTGTAATACCTTTATCAGTATAACTGGGTTTTGTGTGACTAACTTGTCGTGAAAAGCAAAAGGGGATTGAGAAATGGCCAGGGACTTAACTGTGTTTTGACAGGGAAACGTAACTGTTAGTTTAGGCACTTAGTGCATCAGTGGATACATGTGCTGCACTAAGCCCACTTCGGCAGCCCTTCCGTACATCCATTTGTAACTGAGTAGATGTTCAGCGAACGCCACCCGAAAGGCCAGTCTGTTGTGAATAAAAACATTTACCTGCTTTGTAGGCAGTTCTAAAGGTAGGGAGTGTACAAAATAAACCCAGCCCTGTCACTATCAGTGCTTGATGTGTTTATAGAAAAGTTAATGACCAGTGTTGTAATTAGAGACTGCTGCTCTGTGGCTGTTGCTAGAAGGAACAAAAGCTCTCCAGAGACCCTTTTGGATTAGCTCTGCAGAACCTGGAATGCTTTTTTCAAATTTGAATGTTTTCTGTCCTTCTTATGGCATCTATCTTCATCCCAGCCTTTTCATCCAGTGCAAATTTAGATTCTTTCTTCTTTCCTGGGGAACAACTTCTTTAAAAGGTCTGCTGATACCCACCATGCACTATAAATTTTTTTATTTAATGAATTCATTTATGTTTATCTTTTGGTGTCAGGAAAGCATGGCTGCCAAAGAGCTTCCTGCAGTTAAATATTAGGTAGAATACATTGATTGGCTTACTTATTTACCATATCTCAAAACATTTATGACTTGAAGGGCTGTCATTGTCTTTATCACTTATGTGCTTTTACAAAACCTTCATCTCAAATCAGTGACAAAGGACGTGCCAAGCCCGACTGCAGTGCTGTGCTCTGCGATGAATAGCAATCTACATAATGAGAGATGCTATTAAATTAGATAGCACTAGTTGTAGAGTAGAAAGGACTCAGCATTGGTTGATGGCAGTTCCCCTTGAAAAGCTGAGTATGGTTGCTGGTCTTTTCTGCATCTCACTTGTCAATGTTCACGTGTGTTGGTGTGATCCACGTTTGAGCTGCAGTTTGACATAAAATACAACCTGGTACTTCACACTGTAGAATTGGAACTCATCTTTACTTGCTCGTCTGTCAAGCTGGAATGCAGGTCATGCCTTGGTGAACTTGGAGGTTGTAGCTCCAATTTTAAAAGAACAAACTAACAGTAAATCCCACTTTGTTACGGACACTTTCTAACAGTTAATCCCATCAGTTCAAGATTGTAGAATGCTCTTGGGGTCAACCTGTACCCTGTTATGACTTTCCAGACTGGGGCCTGTATTTTAGCCCATGCTAAGCTAAATGTGTTTGCTGTGCTTTGTCATTTCTTCTTCCCTTTTGAATGCTTCCCATGGATGCACACTGGACTGATTTGCATTCCTCTTGCCATTGTGCAGGTGTTTCTTTCTTGATAAACTACAGGAGAAGCTCCTCAGTGATCAGGCCAATGATAGTATGGAAGTGGATGAAGAATGCAGGGCTGGCGACCAAATGGAAGTGGATCAACAGGGTGAAGACATTTATTCGATGATCAAAAGCTGCAAATTCAACATGAAAATGAAAATGATAGAAAGTGCCAGGAAACAGGTGACTGATATGATAGCTTTTAACTTTGTGAGAGCATAGGAACTACAGTTGGAAAAGCCTCCTAGCTGGTAATGGGCAACTTCTTGCCATAGTAGACCTTGTATCTTTCTAACCATGATGCGCAGGGTATTTGAAAGCTCAAGGTCAGTTCCACAGCAAAAGCAAACAAATGGGTAGATGTTAATGATGAACTTGATAATTTTTCATTACTGGAAATGTGCCCCAAGGCCTCTCTGATTCACAGCTGGTTTCTGACACACAAGAGGAGAGATGAATAGAGTATCTGCAGTGCTTCAGTCTTTAGTGGAAGGGGTGCTTGCACCCAAACATTTTGCTTTCTCATTCATAAATAATCTCTCCTGTATAAGAAAATGAATTGATTCCTCATTGAGTCAATATCGTTTACTTCAGTCAGCTGTGATTTCTTTTTGTACATTTTTCATCAGTGCCGTTTGCTTTAGTTCTTTATACAAGTGTAAGCCTAAACCCTGATGATCAGAGGGCTGGAGCACCTCTCCTATGAGGCCAGACTCAGAGAGTTGGGGCTATTCAGTCTGGAGAAGAGGAGGCTCTGAGGTGACCTTAGCGTGGCCTCCAGTATTTGAAGAGGGCTACAGAAAAGCTGAGGAGGGGCTTTTTAGGATCTTGGGTCACGACAGGACTAGGCTAGGGGGAATGGAGCAAAGCTGGAGATGGGGAGATTGAGACTTGATGTGAGGAGGAAGTTCTGAGAGAGAAGGGAGAGCATGGAATGGGTTGCCCAGGGAGGTGGTTGGGGCCCTGTCCCTGGAGCTGTTTAAGGCCGGGCTGGATGAGATGTGGTTTTGAATATGAGACCTGTGTTACCAAAATCTTTTAATCCCTTAGTTTTTGTGCAGAAAGATTCTGGTTTTTATCTGATTACAGAATAGCTTCTCAGTTGCCAAGAAACTTCTGAAAGATCTACACAAAGAAGCCAAAACAAGAGAGGACTGGTTGGTGAGGTGGAATTACGCCTTTTGCCGCTTTACACATAGTAGCAGCCAGAACCAGAGTTGTCCTGAACGTTTGCTCTCCGTATTAAAAACTGTCTCCCTGCTTGGTAACAGCCTTCTCTTTGCTTCATGTTGTTTATTATACAAAGCTGCTTTGTTGTCAAATAACTAACGTTGGTTTTGAATTCTTACAGAAGATACCAAGTCTGACTATGTTAGCAAGAACACGACGGCTTTCCGAAACCAGAATCTTCTTCTGGGTACTACATACCGTGTCATGGCCAGTGCTGTGAGCCAGGATCCACGATGCCTTGAGCAAATCGAGGAAGAAAAGGCTGTAAAAATATCAGTGCTATCAGGAGAAAGTCTGAAGACCCCTGAAAAGGTAAATGAGGGGAGAAAGCTTTTAGGCCATTCATTATTGTAATCATTCGGTAGTGATGGATGTGGATAGATACAGGGAAGGTGGAACCCATCTGCTGTTAGCGATTTGTCTAGGAGAAAAAGGAAGAAACTATGATTGCTGTTTTCCCTTGTTATAGATCTCCTGGAGTTGTGCAGCACTGTAGCCTTTTTAATTGTGAGAGTACTATTGTGTTTCCTGCAGTGATGGCCTAGTCCTCAAGCCATGCCTTTATTTCAGCTGGACAGTCCTGAGGTTGTTCTTGCTGTCAGGCTGTATTTCATAAAGCACTCTGTATAATACTGGTAATGATACTGATACTTTGATCTACCCCATTTTGGTGATAGAGAGGAGACTTTAAGACCAACCCTATCTGGGTTGTCTGCTTATTATGGGAAGGTGTGCATTTGAAGCATACAGTGACAGCGCTACCTGCTCCTGCAGCAGGGTTGGGCTAGCTGGTCTCCAGAGGTCTCTTCCAACCCCCCATGATTCCTCGACAGACTGTGCTGCATCTGAAATTGTAGATGTTATCAGTTGTCCCAGATCCTGTGGCACTGACTTTTGTCTGTCAAAATGATTGAGAATTTGAAGTACCTCTGTTCGCTTATTTCTATTAATTCCTAAAGCCACCTTGAAGACCCTTGGGTACAAACCACATCAGTGTAAGGGAGCCAAAAACTGTTCTTAATTGGTGTTTTTATGGTTGTTAAAGAAAAGCAGATGAAGAGAGTCCTGCAAAGAAACCTTTCAGGTGCGTAGAAACTTGAGCAGAACCTTAAGCTTTATTTATTGACTAATTATTAAGAGCATTCTTGTTAAGGAAATTAAAAGTTGAGCATAAAACCTTTTCTGTGTTAGATGAGTCAGATTGGGATACCAGGTATTTCTGTGTGACTAAGGAGCTTAGTCTTATTTTAGCCTAGTATGAACCAATACTCCAACACGAGTAGTTTCCCTCTGTCTACCTGAAATTCAGGCTATTTAACTTCACTCAGAGCATTTTTCTGTTGTTCCAACTTGTTCTGCACCAATTTGATGTATTGTTTAATAACAACTGTAGCTACAATGTCTGGGGTCAGTAAACTTGTTGGCAATATAAGAACCTAAGTGCTTGATTTATAAACATTTCAGTTGTAAAGGATCTTGACAAGACCCTCATTGCTTGAGCTGTATTAGAAATGTGTAATCAGTGTGTCTTTACTAGGCTAAACACATCAGATTTTACATCGCTTGGTGCATGCCTTTTTTTTTAACCACAGTGTCTTAGTATGGCTGTTATGCAGATGTTGCAGATGTCTTAATGGGAAGAAAATTAGCAGGTTTTATTGCATTTTCAGTTATCTGTTTGGAAAACCTTCAGTAACATTCTTTGGGTCGAGGCAATCCCAGGCACAAATACAGGCTGGGTGGAGAACAGATTGAGAGCAGGCTTGAGGAGAAGGACTTCGGTCAATGAAAAACTCAATATGAGCTGGCAATGTTCGCTTGCTGCCCAGAAAGCCACCTGCATCCTGGGTTACAGCAAGAGAAGCGTGACCAGTAGGTTCAGGGAGGGGGCTACAGGANCTACTGGGAGGTGTCCCTGCTCATGGCGGGGGAGTTGGAACTGGATGCTCTTTAAGGTCCCTTCCATCCTGAACTGTTCTAGGAATCTGTGAACATTCTTTCCTGCAGTTACAAAAATGCACTGAACGTGGCCAAGAACTAATTGAAGTTAAAAGTGTTGTTTCAAGTTTTTCCATTGAAAATTCTGGAGATTAATGCTGGAAATAACATTCCTTTTTTAAAAATCCTATGTGTCAGCTGCTCAGAACACCTGATACAGTTAGAATTTTATCTACTCAAGTCTTGCAACCAAGCTGTCTGTTTCAGAAGGAATTGAACACTGTTCACTAACACTTTTTTCACTTACGGCTGAATTTCAGGTACTGGCAGGTCTGAACAAAAAGGCATTTGAGTGTTTCAGCAGTGCTGTGAGGAAATCTGAAGAGGAGGTGCAGTCCTGCTCCATGGAACGTGTAGACGTGATGGGAGTTACTGATGCTTACATGACTTTGGTTGGCTTCTGTGACCAGCATCTACGTAGGGAAGAGGAAGGCTTGCTTGGTTAGTCAGGATTTCGTCTAAGCGTGTGAGGTGGACTCGTCTGTGATGCATGAGCTTCTCTGATATCCAGGGGATCTCCCTGAGCAGCACAGCTTGAATTTAAATGGGACAGTTTGTCCTCCAGTTCAGCAGTATTTATATTCCTTCCCTCTTCACTATTACTGATAGCTTTGCTCTGGTGAATCACTCGTAGTCACTCGTGAGAGATGTATTGTATGCAGCAGATGCTCCCCTGGTTCCTTCCCAGACCACAGCAGTGCTGTATTTAATGTAGAAGAGATACCAGCCGTGATACAGCTTCCTGATAAAGCTGATCCTCACAGTCCCCAAGTACATGTGTTGCAGATGTGTGGGGTTCAAACAGATGGGAAGGAGAACAAAGTAAAAGTACAAAATACACTTTAAAAACCCCAGCTGAACTGTAAAATGATGATCAAAGACGAGGAGTAAGTGATGGTGTTTTTGATAATTCTTGTTTAATGTTTCTTGGCAGAAATTAACGCTGCAGATCTGCAGCTATTCCCAGCTATTGTGGTGGAGAAAATGATAAAAGCTTTAAAGCTGAACTCCAGAGAAGCCAGGCTGAGATTTCCTAGACTGCTGCAAATAATTGAAAGATATCCAGCAGAGACATTGGGTCTGGCGACACGAGAGGTTAGTTGCTTCCATTTTCCTGGCAGCAAATGTTGCTATAAATCGAATTTAATAGGTGGGGGCGGAGGGAGGATGGATAGAGAGGTTAGACTGGTAAGTTTTGCTTCAGGTAAATCAGATAAATTTTATCCTGTCACTGCTCCTTGTCTTTTCTCTAACTTGCTGAGTCCAATTCATATAGGCAGAAACCTTTTTTGCCTCAAACTTTTTATCATTATTCTAGTTTCAAATGTCAGTTTGAGAGCTGCCAGAGAAAAACAGCGTTGTGGAGATTTTCTGTCTTCAGAACAATCTAAGTGGACTGGTACAGATGGTTAGTGTTAGGGTGAGGAACCTCTCTTATTCTGTCAGCTGAGTTTCCTGTACGCAGGAGTCCAGCAGCCTTTCCAAACAAATTTTCCACCTCTCCCACCTCTCCTTCGTATGCTTCACTTCTTCCTCCTTCATATTTCCCACTTCCTCCATTGCTATTGCATGGCAGGATGCTGTGAGCCAGCTGCCTTCCCTGCTGTCATAGGACAGGTAAGGTGAGAGAGCTCTGTGACTCATGCCTTGGCCTGCATGCTTTTTCAAGCTCACAGAGCACCAGCCCCTGTGGGACAAAGAATGAAACCAAAACACAGCTTAGTTATATCACAAGGAACTGAGGAGGTAGCAAAACCAGAAGAGGTGCATGAGGTGTGGCAGCAGAGAAGCTTCCAACAGAACCTGCCACCTGGTCTCACCCAGAAGAAGAGTTCACCAGGCAGTTCCTTGTCTTCTACTCTAACTTTCTGCAAGATAGATACTGGCAATCCAGTCTTCAACTCTGTTAAGCCGACAGGAAGGAATGAGACAGGAGGAAAAGAGTCATAGTCTGGCCTCTGGCTGTCACAAGAAAATAAATTGTAGTGTTTGTTTCAAGATTGATGGTTTGTTGAGGGAAGTCAGCTTCACCTTGGGGAGTGCACTACTAAAATTAGTACATGTCAGCAACCCCAAACGAGTTGAAAGTTGAAGGAATGACAGAGCTGTGGTAGGAGTTCTGGTGTTCCCCTTCCAGGCTTTTTTTTAACTCCCCTTAAGACTTCAGCCTGAAGAGTTATTTGTATGTTCTGGTGAAAACATACTGTGTTGCATCCAGACAGAAAAGCTGCAAGTTCAAGTGTAGAGCCTCATCTTGGTCAACAAACAGCAAGTCTCTGTAGTGGAAAGCCTATAAAGCAGCAACAGTGATGGTAGTAGTAGTAATAATAGTAGTAATAATACTACTACTAAACTGTGTTTCCTTGGGGGGTGTTTTGTGAAGCCCACTGGACGCTGTTTGTTTCCTTTTCACATGTTTCTTCCTGTCAGGCTGGGTCAAAGAGCAATTTTGTCTGCTGTGTTTGGTGAATTGGAGGAGCACCAAAAGCAGTGTCTGTGTTTTTGCAGCTTTCTTCGGTTCCCTGCTGGCAGTTCATTGGTTGGATTAGCCAGATGATGGCAGTACTTGACAAGGATGAAGCAGTGGCTGTGCAGCATACTGTTGAAGAGATCGCTAATACCTATCCCCAGGCACTCATCTACCCTTTCATGATCAGCAGCGAAAGTTACAGTTTCAAAGATACTGCGACTGGGTATAAGAACAAGGAGTTTGTCGAAAGGTGACCTTGCAGTCCGAGTGGCTCTTTTGTATGGTTGTTTTTATTGAGGAGTGGAGACATGTATTTATTTTTCCTAAACAAGCTCTTTTCTTCAGGGGGCCTTTAGAGGGTAGTCCCATGCTCACAGCGTTTTCCTCTACAGGCACAGGGAAAACAAATAGGTAAACTCTTACTATTAAAGATGCTCTGAATACTTGCTGAAGCTTTGAGTACATGTAGTTCCCAGTCTGTGTGCAGTTAGAATTCCTCCAGAACAAAAGAACCACAGACAGGCAATCCCTTTCTCCTCACAGTTCTGTGGTAGTCAGAGTTGTTCTTCACCAAACCTGGACCTTTACAATGCTAGTTTGTGTTGTGCTGTGATACACGTATTTCTGTTAAAGGATCAAGAATAAATTGGACAGAGGAGGAGTAGTCCAAGATTTTGTGCACTCCCTGGAACAGCTCTCTAGTCCTGTAATGCTTTTTAAGGTATGGTGTCATTTTTTTATCCCTACCTCCCAACTTCTCATTCATTTCTTACCTTCTCTTTAGGAAAGACAGCAGGGCAAAGCCTGCCACGGTTTGGTTGATGCTACAGCAAACACAGTTATATTAATAAAGTAGAAACATCTTACTGAGAGACAAGACAAAAGGGAAACACTTCCATAGCTCTTTAGTTCCCAAAGACATGTTAAATGACTGTTAGCAAATACAGTAACCCAGGTGCCGTCTGAGCACATTACTGAATAGCCAAGGTCACTAAACTCTCCACAGTGTTCATCTGTTTCCTTCTGTTTGCAGGATTGGGCCGAGGATGTCAAAAATGAGTTGGTAAAAGCTCAGAGAAATAAAAATAAGCTTAAAGAAATGTATGAAGGCATGTACAAGATTTTGGGAAATGCAGAGGCTCCTGGCCTCGGAATGCTGCGGAAAAGGTTTGCTCAGGTATGTGTAATTACTGAGTAGTGGTGGTGTCATGTGCTGCTCTAGCAGGCACTAAGTCAAGGGAGAGGACCAGATTGCAGGTTTTACAGATGCTGCAGCACTTGATGAGAGAAGAGATCAAATCAGGAGTACAAGGCTAGGATTTCTTTGTTAAAAGTGATAAACTTAGAGTTCAAGCTCGACTTCTGACTGTCCTGCAAAACTGAATGTACCCTCTTACACAGCTTCATCCTTCCCTGTCCTGCTTGCTGCCGTTTTCTCAGGGCCTGGATGCCTTTGACATTCCATGAACTTGTACAGGCATCTGGCCTTGGGTTTTTTTAACCTGCTGTCAGGGATGCGTGAGCACTTCAGGGTGCTTTGCTACTCAAATGTGCTGCTGAGACTAAGTTATTTAGGGTAAGTTATTCAGAGGAGTTAGAATTATGAGGAACTGAACCAAGTACAAAAGAGACTCAGATTAAAATAGTGACAGTATGCAAAGATAAAATGATGCATGTGGCAAAAAAAAGCATCCCCCAAACCCCTGGTTGCATATAGAGATCCTTTGGGTTTGAGCTGACTGTTGCAATTCAAGAACATTCAAGTTTTGTGAAAACATCAGCTGTGAGTACTCAAGAGCAGCCCAGAAAGAAAAGCAGCTGTTAGTTGTTGTTAAGAATAGAGAAGAAAACATTGATTTATACATTGCCCTCTACAGACCCCATTTCCCTCTCCAACTCCCTGAAGGGAGGCTGTGGAAAGGTGGGTGTTGGCCTCTTCTCCTTGGTGGCTGCTGACAGAAGCAGGGGCACTGCTCTGCAGTTGAGGCAGGGGAGGGTTAGATTGGATCTCAGGAAGAAATTCTTTGCAGCCAGAGTGGTTGGGCACTGGCAGGGCCTTCCCAGGGAGGTGGTGGAGTCCCCCTGCCTGGAGGTGTTGAAGAACCATGTAGCCATGGTGCTTCACGCCCTGCTTGAGTGGCAGCAGGGAGGGGGTCAGGTTGTGTTTGTCAGGGACTGAGGTTTTTTGTTGGTGTGGGGATGGTTGGACTCGAGGATCTAGGAGGTCTTTTCCAACCAGGATTATTCTGTGGTTCTGTGACAAAGCAAACTTCTCTGATTCTTGCTTCTTGAACACAGGAGTCCTACAGTTCTCCACATAGGCATGAAGAAATTAGATGAAGTTCAGGGCAGTAAGAATAGTTAGAGAGTAACCTCCACACAGCATTCATCCAATTGGAAAAAGCACAGTGAGGCCAGATACAATGAAGTCCTTGACATCAGGAGTGCCAAGCATGAAGTAAATATTTTGTGGAAGTACCAGGTTCAGAGCAAACAGGGAGAAGCATTTCCGCATTCAGTACACACTGAAGTGCTGAGCTCCTGCTGCAGGGTATTACGGAAGATTTGATGGGTTCAGATAGCAAGTAGACAATAGCATGGAGAAGGCAAAAATGCTCTGAGACCAGTTGCACCCTTCTCAGGGATTTCAGGACTGAGTTGTATACTCCTGGAGGCCAGGAGTGTGATACTGTTGTGGAAGGAGACTGTATGCTTGTCCTGTATTCACACAGCCCTGTGACCAGGGCTGGGTTGGTCCAGGTATCTCCCTTGTGTCAATTCTTCTATCACGTTAGCAGCAGATAAATTTAGTGACTCTGGAGAAGTTTCCTTTTCCCTGGGTGAGGAAGGTGGAGAATAAGAGTAAGGAGGAGTCTGGAGGAGCAGGGAGATACAGCAGCAGAAAGGGCAATTATGAGTTACTGCGCGTACAAGCCCTTTGAATGTGATAAGCCAAGTCTCTGATGATAATGACTTAAGGCTACCATGATAAGAATTTGCACGATGTGCTGCTGCTGGGGTGGAGGGAGGGAAGCAGCTGTAGGTTGAGCCGTAGGTACAAGTGCAGTGGGGGACCTAGGGGCACGAGGAGAAAGGCATTCAGAGTCTGGTAGTGGGATGGTTTGTGGGTTCTTTGACCCAAACAAAATAACATCCATAGCTCTTGAAAAGCTGGGATGTAGTGGAGGATGCTGCAAGTAGTGCTGATAATAGTTATTGAATTAGTGAAACAGGGAAGCAAGAGTGAGGAGGATGCTAGAAGAGGGGTAGCGAGGCTGTTCCCCTGTGCTGAAAAGGGACAGCAGGATTCCTATCACTCATTAGCAGCTGCAAGAGAAGAGGGTCAGGGTGATGGTGCACAGACTGAATACTTTACCTTTGTGGTGCAGCATTCATGAAACAAAATGTGCTGCGAGGATAACTCTTAAGTTTCTAGTGTCCTTGCTGGGAAAGAAGAGTCGTCTCTGTGATGCCACATGAAATAGCTCTGATACGTGGAAGTACTTCAGGCTTGTAACCTTCCTGTGCATTAGTCAGGTACCATTTCAGCTGTAACTTAAAACAATGAGAATCTTGCTTTTATACTTAATGTGGAATTGAAGTAGTGTATAAAATAAACAGTTGATGTGTTGTGGTAATTAAAGTACAGCATTACAGCTATTAAATACTTGCTGCCTTGAATTTTCAAGGAGGTCAAAGGCCACCACAGAGAAAGCAACAGCAGGATTACCTGGAAATAGATTTAAAGTTATCAAGATGTAGAAATGTTGTCTTCAGAAGGATAATATTTTCTGTAGCTGTGTCCTTCATAGCTTGGAGAGAAAAACGATCAGGCCTTGAAAAAACAAGTGAGGTTACATATCATTCCAAGCTGTTAATGCCAGTGAGGTCCATGAGGGGACATCTGTTTTTTCTAGAACCTTGGATTATGAACACAAAAAATCAACTCAGTTAACTACTTGCAGATAATACTGGCTTTGATAATGAAATCATAGATTCCTAGAATGGTTCAGGTTGGAAGGGACCTTTAAAGGTCATCTAGTTCCAACCCACCTGCCATGAGCAGGGACCCCCCCCACTAGACCAGGCTGCTCAAATGGATCGATACGAAATACCTTTACACTTTATCAGGTTATTTAAAGTAGTTGTAAAATATGATTGTATACGTTTTATGTCTAAAGTTAGCTCAAAGCAAGTCACAACTAATAAATGAGATTGCAAATAAAACGTGTCAATGAAATCCAGCAAAAACCTCACAGCTTCCTTAAAGCACAGAGTACTCATGTTTGAGGGACAAAGACGTTTAACTACCTTACCCATGTGGTGTTTTGCAGTTTTGTGTTGATTGAACAGTAGAGGGGTTGGTTTGCAGCAGTTTTGAAGTGTGATAGCACTGAGGTACTGGAATGGGTCCAAAGGAGAGCAGTGAGGCTGGGGAAGGGACTGGAGGGAAAGGCTGCTGAGGAGAGGCTGAGGGAGCTGGGGTTATTTAGCCTGGAGAAGAGGAGACTTTGGGGGGACCTTGTTGCATTACCTGAGGGTAATTGCATTACAAACCCCATTACAGGTGGGGTCGTGCTCTTCTCCCAGGCAACTAGTGATAGGATGAGAGGGCAGGGCCTGAAACTGCACCCTGGTAGGATTAGGTTGGATGTTAGGAAGCCCTTCCTCATGGAGAGGGTGATCAGACTCTGGAATGGACCGCTCAGGGAGGTGGTGGAGTCACCATCCCTGGAGGTCTGTAAGAAAAGGCCCTTAGTGCCCTGGTCTGGCTGATGTGATGATACCAGGTCATGGGCTGGGCTTGATGACCTCAGAGGGCTTTTCCAGCCTCAATAATTCTGTGATTTTGTGAAATAACGGGAAGAAAAGAGCTGGAAGTAAAACTAATACTTGTTAGGAGTTGTGTGTGAAGCTTGCAATTCTTGGGGACTTCCCAGCACTGTGTTAACAGGATTGTTTTCATGTAAATGAACTCAGGCTTTCAGGAAGGACTTTGACCATCACTTTGGAAAAAGTGGTTCACATCTGTTGGATATGAAGGCTCGTGACTTCGATGCGATTACAACTGCTCTCCTTGAAAAAATGAACAAAAGCTATAAAGAACCTGGAAACCTGAAAGAATGTTCACCATGGATGAGTGAATTCAGGGCTGAGTTCTTGAGGAACGAGATAGAGATTCCAGGTAAGTTCTCTTTCAGCATCAATGGGGAACTGTCCCTTACAAGGCAGTCACTGCTCTTGAGTGCTGCTGCTGACGTTGGCTCTACAGCCCCTCTTTCTGGCCTTACGCAGAGGTGTAGATTCCATCTGAAATCACTCCGTTCGTAAGTCTTATCTTAAACCACTCTTAAGATGTAGTCCTGATTGTTAAAATCTTATCTAAAATAGTACCTAAGAACTTGGTTGGTTGGGTTGGGTTTTTTTAAGGCCTGACTCCATCAAACCTAGCATATGTCCAGCATAGAGCAACAAAGATGATGAAGTGTGGAAAGGCTGAGGGAGCTGGGTCTCTAGCTTGGAGAAGAGGAGGCTGAGGGGTGACCTCATCAATATCTATAAATATGTGAAGGGTGGGTGTCAGGAGGATGGAGCCAGACTCTTCTCAAGGGCATCTGGTGATAGGACAAGGGGCAATGGATGCCAGCTGGAACAGAGGAGGTTCCCTATCAATCTCAGAAGGAAATTCTTCCCAGGGAGGGTACCAGAGCATTGGAACTGCCCAGGGGATTGTGGAGTCTCCTTCTCTGGAGACATTCCAGACCTCCCTGGATGTGTTCCTGTGCAACTTGGTCTAGGAGATGCCTCTGTGGCACAGGGATTGGAGTAGACGATCTTTCAAGGTCCTCTCCAATCCCTGAGGATTCTATGATACGTTTAAATCCAGTTCAAAAAGAATGTGTCCTCTGAACACATTAAGAGCTGCAATTCTAGCAGTGTAAGAAGGAAAAAAATTTAGTAATCTATAGGGAGAATCAGTTGCGTGTGGTGAGTTTTTATGTGGTGTGAAGTGTTTGTTTCCTTTGTAGTTTGTCAGAGATTTGACAAAATATTTGCAAGTGCGTTCTGTTCTTAAAAACACTTCAAAAATTACAGTTAAAATCTGTCTTTGTAATGCTTCTAGTTTTGTTCCACTTCTGCCTCAGGTCAGTATGATGGAAAAGGGAAACCACTGCCAGAGTACCACGCAAAGATCTCTGGATTTGATGAACGGGTATGTTTCTAACTCTGACTCTCAGACCCCTCTATAAATTTGTGTCTGTGATCCATCTAAAGAATTAGACAACAGCAAGCTTGGGTCTGCATCTTGAAGCACACAAAGGATGGGCTGCAAGTGGGCTTTTTTTTTTGCTAGTAGTAACTGAGTGACTTGGTTGTGCCATCTAGGAATGGCAAATATGCTGGATTTCAGAGATGATTCTGTGATCCATAATTTGCTTTTTCCTGTCTTTTTCCAAGGTAAGAGTGATGGAATCCTTGAGGAAGCCAAAACGTATAACAATCCGAGGTAGTGATGAGCAGGAGTATCCTTTTCTTGTCAAAGGTGGTGAAGACCTGCGGCAAGACCAACGTATTGAGCAGCTGTTTGATGTAATGAACATTATCCTTTCCCAGGATGCTACCTGCAGCCAAAGGAATATGCAGCTGAAAACTTACCAGGTCATCCCCATGACAACAAGGTATGCATTTACCTTGAAGAGACAGAAATCCTGTGTGACAGATTCCAGTTCAGAGTGGTTTGTGCCTTGGCTTAATGTTTTGTTTCTTTTCCTTTTTAAAAATATTGAAATTGCTTTATCTGGAAGCTGTTTTTCAGAGTATATTTAAACTGGTCACTTGAAACCTCCTTTTTGTAGGCACTAAGAATGTGTTGCTTTTTATTTGTGGTATTCCTCTATCAAGTTCAGCTCTGAGCTACTTGTTCACATCTCTGAGTTCTTTTGTTCCAGACTGGGACTCATCAAGTGGCTGGAAAATACTTGTACTTTAAAAGAATTCCTTAAGAATAGCATGTCTGAAGAGGAAGACTTCAACTATAACAGGTAATGCATGGTTTAGCTGTCTGCTCTAACATAGACCCCACTGCTAACAGGGGTTTTGTCACCAACAGTCTTATGGCAGCAGTTTCTTTATTTTAATGAAGAATGAAATAAAAGCACCTGTAAGCAAGGAAGCAGTTTGTACTTTCTGATCCAAATTAGTAATTGGCAAGTGTTTAATGAGTCCCATTGTACCTAGAATATCCTCCACCCAGCTTGTTTAAACAGGAGACTTATAATCATGGGTGACGTCATTATAATCACCATTTCCTTATCAGCAAATTGATTTTACAAGCAAAGGATTTTGGTCTCTTGATCTGGCAGGAAATGGACCTCTGTCAGAGAGGGGGGAGTGAGGGGAGTAGAGCAGAGACTGAGCTATTCTTAACCTGCCTTCAGCACTGAGTCACTGATGGGGGATTTGGCAGCAGATCCATGAAACACAACTGTCAAAGGGCACACTGACTGTGCAGAAGCAAACGCTGGGTTCAGATGAATTGGCTTGCTTTCTCTTGGCTGTAATTGGAGAATGAGTAGGTTTTAAAATGTATTTAATTTTGTGGCTTTCAACCCGGAATTTAGGAATGTGGTTTTATTGGTCAGGGGTGTTCATGGTGCGTAATCTCCATTGGGATTTGTCAAGGTGTTGTAACTCTTTGTTCTTTACTGGCTCCCTTATTTAAGGAGCAGATTGGAGGAACTTCCAGCGTGGAGGCTGGACTCCAAGCTCTACAGTAATGTCATTTGTGAGAGCTTAGGAGCTGCCACAGTTGCTGCATTACCATGGTATTAGACAGTCTCAATTCATTGGCTGGAAAAGTAGAGAGTTAGTAGTATGGAACTAACTTGAGAGGGGAGAAAATTTCTGATATAACAATGGTAGAAAACTCAGTGTCTTTCTAAAAGCAGTTAATTATTCATCCCAAATACTAGATTTATTTTACTGTTGTATATACACTCTAAATATTTTTCCCCAATGCCCTTCAGTCAGGTCAGTTCAGACACTTTGTGCTGAGCTGTGATAGAATAACAGCACCCGCAACAGAAATGCTGGCAATATTTTGGTTGGGGTGGGAGGAACAATTGCCTGAAGCTTTGAGATGCTGTTCTTTATCCTGAAGTGATGAGCTGTGCAGTCTATAAGTCATAACAAATAGCAAGGATCTCTGTGTCTCAGAACATGCATTGGAAGGAACTGGATGCTCTGCTGGGGTGCTGCCTGTCTGGAAATGTCTAGCTTAATGTCTAGTGGATTTAGTTAAGGCAGGTGAAAAATACCCAGTTATTCTATAAGCAGTGCAGCTAATGAAGACTGGCTTCTTGGGGATTAATACCTTAAGTCCAAGCCCTCTTGCACGTGCTGAGGAGATAAGGGACTGCCTTCCTGCATTCCCTACTGGTTGGACAGCATGTGCTGTGATAGCTACCTAATGCTTCCCAAATAGATACGGGGCTGTTAAAAAATCTTTCCCTCCCTGGAGAGGTTTTTTTATTCTCAAGGCAGTATTTAATTTTCACAGTACCTGTTGACAAATTAACACCTTGGAGATGTCTGATCTCTGTCAAGTATGACTGAAATGCATTCAGAGCTGGGGGGAGGAGGAGGGTGGATCAGCACTGACTGCATAGACTTCACTTCCACAGCAAAGCTGCAGTTACTGTAGGCTGTAGCTTCCTGACTCCTCCTGTGCATACAAAGCTCACAGGTCATAGCAGCACACAGCCTGCAATATCAGAGTACAGAGGGGTCAGATAATCCAGGGAAATGATCAGTGCTTTTTGGTTTTTGTATCTCCAGCAAGAAAGGACCTCGTGCTACCTACTCCGAGTGGCTGTCCAAGATGGGTGGGAAGGCGCAGGGCATCTCTCGATACCATTTTATGTACAGGTAGGTTTGAAAAGGGAGCTGCATGTGAAATACAGGAACTAGAGTGGGCACACACACAGAGTTGTAGAAATTCCAGGAAAAATTGTGATCTGCATTATAATGCACTGGCTAGATCCGACTTTGCCAGGAGGAGATGGTTTGCTACTGCCAAAAACCCACCAGAGCACAGGAATGCTCCAGAAGCTTGCTCACAGCCTTAAGAAAATGTGTAGAATCCAGTGCTTCTCTTCCAATTGATTTTCTAGGTGTCTTGTTCCTGGTAATGCACTTGGGCTGCCTCAGGGCCAGGGCACCTGCTCTTGGACAGAGAAAAAACCACAGTGTTTCATGAGAATTTAAGGATATTTGGTGGTTTGGGACCTGGCTTGAGCATCATTTCAGAGGAATTTCCATACCTGCCTGGATTCAGCACTGGAAGGGAGGGAAGGAGGGAAGTTTCCAGTGGAGCATTTCTGATGAGCCGCTTAAGCAAGCGTCTTGCTTTTCAGGGGATGACTTTGGTTAATTGAACTGAGTGCATCTACGTTAATACTTGTGTTCAGGTGCAGGATGTGCTTTTGAAGTAAATTTCCAGCCCCCCCACTTGCCTCATGTTGCCTTATGCTGCTCAGTTCCTTTAAGCCTGGAGTGGAAGGAGAGCACCCAGCACGTTGTGGGTGCTCATGAGGGCTCAGTTCCCAGGACTGGAGCCAACACCCTCCCTCCCCAAATGCGTACAGCATGGCTGTCCTCAGCACCAGCTGTTTGGTTCTGTTGCTTCCCCTTATGCACCACTTAGCATCAGTAAGGCCTCTGCATGCTGCTGAGATATTTAGATTGGGCCTTGGTTTCCCTGCATGGAAGAACAGTCAGCCAAGAGCACAGTTGTACTGCAGTGTTAACAGCTTCACCCATCTACTGAATTGGGGGAGAACTTAAAAGACACACCACTTGGCATTCGGAAATGCCAGTTTTGGAGGTAACTATGGAGAGAAAAAGAGAGGAGAGGGTATTTTTAATACCAGGTAAACGCTCTGTGTGGCTTGCTGGGGTAAGCAGAACGTGCTGAGGCAGTCATGGACACATCTTGGCTTTTAATGCCCAGTGGGTGTTACTTTCATAGCTACCATTATCCCTTTGCAGAACTGCCAGCCGTACAGAAGCAGTTATGTCTTTCAAAACCAGGGAAAGCAGCGTTCCAGAAGACCTGCTGAGGTAAGTGCGCCACTAATGACTGCACATCGTGAGCTGAACCTTGGTGTTCTGTCTGTATCCAACGAGGGGCTTCTGTTTCCTTAAGGCGAGCGTTTGTGAAAATGAGTACTTCTCCCGAAGCCTTCCTGGCTCTGCGGTCCCATTTTGCCAGCTCTCATGCTCTGATGTGCATCAGCCACTGGATACTTGGTATTGGAGACAGACATCTGTCCAACTTCATGATTAACAAGGAGACAGGTGGCATGGTGGGAATAGACTTCGGATGTGCCTTTGGCTTAGCCACGCAGGTATTTGTGTTCTAATTGATTTGTTACAGCTTCTGCGTTTATTATGTGCGATTACACGTGTACTCACAGGGCTAATCTGATGCTCCTGGTTTGCCATCCTTCTGATGGCAAGTAATCTTCATGAGTTATTTCTAGTTAATCAAAGTCTGTTTCCCGTGGTTGTCAGGCAAGGAGGGGGCTGTAGAGGTTCACAGCATCTGTATCTGTGGTGGTTTGTGTAGTTCAGCCACCCTTTCATCCACTATCAGTAAACAATCCTGACTAGAGCTCTGATGGTCACAGCTTGCTCCTGTTCTACCTTATTTTCAGTTAAGCAACCTCAAGAGTTTCAAAGTTTACAAATATTTCTAATCCTTCTGCTTCGAGACTCCTTAATTCTTGTTTTCTTTTGTCTCTCCTTCCCCTTGGCTAGTTTCTGCCTGTGCCCGAGTTGATGCCTTTTCGTCTCACTCGCCAGTTTGTTAACCTGATGATGCCCGTGAAAGAGGGGGGTCTCATTTACAGTGTGATGGTGCATGCGCTGAGGGCTTACCGTGCAGATCCAGATCTCCTCATCAGCACCATGGATGTATTTGTAAAAGAGCCTTCTCTGGACTGGAAGGTGGGATTTTCTTCTTCGTGTGAAGAATTACTAAACTGTAACAGGATACAACTGGAAATAGTTCTTGATGTTCGCTCTCCGTGATCCCGTTATCTTTGTTTTATTGAGTTCTCAGAGAAACTGAACTGAAAGGATCTACACGACACAATTCTGTGGTGAGGGACAGAGAGTAGTAGCTCATGGCTGTTACCAGTGTACTGTCCTCTGTCTGCATGACATGCCTGAAACTGGGGGGTATGTCTTGCTCAAGCTGTGTCACTTAGGGCAGCAGCGTAAGTGTTTTTGAACTCCTCACACTGGTCCTCTGAAATTGTGTAACACAATATGTCAAGGTAACCATTGCTTTCAGGTTGTTTCACTGCAGTTGCACTTCAGTAACAGCCGTTATAAATTAAATTTGAAGGAACAGGCAGGACAGATATCACGTTACTGCTTTGCCCTCCATTGCATCTGTAGTTCAGCGTTACTGGCTCGACTTGCTGTGAGCTGGCGGCTTAAAGGCCTCTTTAAGTACCTGATTTATGATAAACAGGGTGACTTTGTTTTCTCTTCAGAACTTTGAACAAAGACAACTGAAGAAAGGAGGCACGTGGATTAAGGAAATAAACGTGTCTGAAGTAAACTGGTACCCTTTGCAAAAAGTCAGCTACGTCAGAAGAAAGCTTACAGGGGCCAACCCAGCAGCGGTCACTTGGTAAGGCACTCTGCTCTTGCTGCACACTGCTCCACTAAGAGCTCTGGCAGTCTCCTGTGTCAGATTCTGCTCCCTTCAGATAGAAGGGCAGCTGGGAGAAGAGAAGAGACAGACAGGGCAAGATTTCAGCAAACCTGTCAGCATTGGTTTGGTCCATGTACCAGCTCTCTGAATCCCCTTGTCAGCTGAAACACCAGATACCTCCCTGTGAGTGTTCTTGTTCTGCTCAGCCTCCTGAGCAGTTTTACTGTTCCTGGCACCGCTCACGTCCCCTCCCTGTAAGTCTGCCTAACTGCTCGCTCCTCAGACTGCCCTTCTTCAGGGTTGTCTCCACAGCTTTTAGGCTAGGGGTAATGTTTAAATCAGTGTGCTGCTGCTGGATGGTTGCCTGAAATGCAACCTGAACCAGTGGTGTGGGAGGCATGGAGGTAAGCTGCTTCCCAAAAACATCAGCTCAGCTCTGGTGGCATTCTCGGGTTATTTATGTCAGTCTAGTCAAGTTTGGCTCAAGCCAGAATGTCTTTAAAGTTCAGTTAAAGTACAATTAATCCCTTTCATTCTCTCACAAAGACATTTTGGATTCATCAGGGAAGGAAAAAAAATAGGCAAAGCAGGCGAGCCTGGTTCTAAACCATACACATCCAGCAAAGTGCAAGACTTGGGAGAGGTCCCTTTTGTGGTCAAGGCTGAACTGGGAAAGGCAGCAAATCTCTTCTTGCAGACACAAATCAGGAGGGAAGATAAGGGGGTAACAACCTGACTGTGTACTGCCCCGTCATTCTTTCAGTTAGAGACCTTTTATTCCTGGTCAATACTAAGGGTCTCCTGAAATCACCACTCTTCACCAGCCAAGCCTCCTACAGCTATTGAACAGCCTCCACATCTTGAAAACTAAAGCTGCGTGAACTGCGCTCAAGCACTGCTTTGTTTTTAGTAATCCGCCTCTCGGATTTGTTTTCCTTGCTTGTTTCCTTTAGTGAGAGCTTGTCTGTGTGTTCTCCGTTTCAGCAACGAACTGCGTCTGGGCCACGAGAAGTCAGCTTTCTATAATGATTTTGCAGCTGTGGCCCGTGGTCACGCTGCTCATAACATCCGGGCGAAAGAGCCGGAGAGTGGACTGACGGAGGAGACCCAAGTGAGGTGCCTCATCGATCAAGCGACAGACCCCAATGTTCTCGGCAGAGTCTGGGAAGGATGGGAACCCTGGATGTGAGAGGCTGATCCCTAAAGCTCGGGCTGGCAGGAGGAGTGTTCTCTAATGCACGGCTGCAACCAGATCAGAATGTTAAGGCCAGAAAGGGAAACAAACCCCCTCATCCACCCGACGGATACGGAAAATGCGGGTTTTGTAATAAAGCTGTATTCAAACAGTGATTTATTCTTCTTCAACTGTTGTTTTAATAGCGTTCTGCAACAAAGCAGCTTTATTGCCTCTGCGTTCAAATCAGCCTTGAAAGAACTGGAGGGGCTGCCCACAGAGGTGGTTGGGTCACCGTCTCTGGAGGTGTTCAAGGTTAGGCTGGATGAAGTGCTGAGTGGCATGAGCTAGATGTTAGATGTTAGGGTTACTTGGTTGGTTTTAGGTTGGACTGGATGATCTTTAAGGTCTTTTCCAGCCTCATCAGTACTGTGAGACTGTGAGTCTGCGGAATTTAAAGCCTGATTGGAAAGGCTTTAAGTAGACTGCTCGGAGGACAGCACAGACTCCTACCCTGTGAACCTGTAGGCATCCTGTAACAAAAGTCTGTGCTTTGCTACAGAGCCCTTGATGACGATTGACTGAAACTGCTCTGCAGGCATATTGTTTGCAGTTAAAACTAGAAGATTTCCATATGGATAGTGATGGGGAAGCCTGGTGCTGTGAAGCAGAAAGCGGCTTTTAGCCTGCATAGTTACCTCATTACTGGACAAAGAGATAGTAGTAATGAGGCTGTTCCAGCACATCGTTTTTAACAACTCGAGGTTATACTGTGTGATCTTGGTCCTTTATAACTCTGTGCTCCTCATGCTGTGTTAATTCCAGACAATGTATTTGCCAAAGCTAAACGCAACCAGTGCCGATGGAGCGGAGCAGCATCAGCTTCTCCCACAGGAGCAGCACAGCAGTAACTGCTGTGCTTTGCTGTTGCTGGGTGCCAGAGTGGAGAAGTTGTGCCAGACGAGCCTTTTCCTCCCTGGCAGCCAGTTCTCGGGTGACCTCAGGGGTGAGTACAGGTGGCAGTGAGGCATGAAAGCCCTCAGAAATAGCAGGGTTAAGTATTACTCAGCGTTCACTTTCAGAGACAGTTTCATTGGTCTTTCAATAGGTACAGTAAAAGCTGTAATAAACATCATTCTTTGCCCTTTTGCTACCTGCAGGCTCTCCCTCCTGGTGATGGGGCAGTCCCAGTCTCATTAAGGGCTGCTGCTGGCACCAGTCTCAAATCTTTTAGCTGGAGAGCAGAGGATTCTGCCTCCTGGATGCAACTCTGTGAAAACCTCAGGATGGGGGGACAGCTCGCTATGGCCTAACAAAGAGGGAGAGAGCTTTCTAATTTCCTCTCCTTTGCAGCAACAATTACTAGTTGTCACTTTCCTTCTTATGTCACTTTGCTTCTTGCTACTCGTGCTCAATTCTTCCTGTAATGAATGAAGAAAGGAATATTTTTATCACTTTATTAACAATAGTGTTTGGCCTTATTTTAGCAGAGAAAACACCCATTTAAAAATAAAACCTGCCTTTCAGATGTGCACCCCGTTCAGAAGTTCATGTGAGACTCCTCAATCGCAGGAGGCATCCGTCTTTACCTGTTTATAGAAGTGATAATTAGTGGACTGCAGTTTTTCATCAGCACACCCCGGTCTGCTTTTATACTCAGCAGTGAGTATGAGGTGCCTTGGTGCACGCTGTCCTTTTCATCTCTGCTGTCGGTAAAGTCAGTGGCCCTGTGACTAATAAGTGCTTAGGTGAGGCACTGGGCTTTCATGTTGTCCTTTACAAACACAAGAAAGTTAAAGAGCAATAAAAAACTGTGTAAAAGTGTGAGGGGACATTTGGGAATGAAGTGGCTGGTGGTACGAGGTGTTTAATTGAGCTTTGGGCACATACCGCAGATACCTGAGCGCTACTTTGACCCGTGCTGCGCAGGACAAAGTTTAGGTTTATGGTTTAACGAGGCTCTTCCTGTAGGAGTTCAGCAGGGGATGGATGCTGCTGTGCTGCAGCCCTCCTCCAGCACCAGCTCGGGCTTCCCCAGCCTCACAGAAGGAGAAGGGGGCTGGAGTGAATGCTGCCCTGTGCCCTCCTCTCCTTTTAGTCCGCAGCAAAACGCTGGCAAAGACAGGGGTGAAGCCTTTGGGATGGGCAAGAGTAGCCCTGACAATGCAGAAGTGCTTGGGATATGTCTGTTACGCTTAAAATACTTGAAAACTCTCTTTGACCCTAAAATAGGTGCGAGAATTTGAAGCCCTGGCTACGTCGGTTGTGCTTGCCCTGTGTTTGTCAAGCTCAAGAGTCAGCTAAGGAGCAGAGCACAGGGATGCTGGGTTTTCGTGAGCAGAAACTGTGCGAGCAAGTGACATTGCCCTGACAGGCAGGATGAGCCTGGGGAGAACCTCGTGTGCGACCGGCAGCTGCTGTCCCCGATGGCTGCTGAGGAGTGCTGGTCTCGATACAATGCAGCGCTTCACCAGAGAGGCTGAAGCCAGCCCGTGAAGCAGCAAGGGAAGTACTGACGCAACTAAAACCTCAAGCTGCTGGGCTCCGTGCTTCACGGGCCTCGGCTTCCAGACAAGAATACGACGATGTGCGGCTTCAGGTCCCGTGATGCAAAACACGATCTTAGTAACCCTCCACAAGTAGAGCAGGATGTCTCCTCCTCAGATTAAAGAACCAGATGTGCCCTATATCTGGAAATACATCAGCTGCGTCTGAAGAGCTGTGTAAGCCATTGGCAGAGATTCTCAGGAAGTTTCTCTTGGTGAGCAGAGTGACGCTGATGTTTGGAGCTAGTCCTCACCATCCCTGTCAGTGCTGCGATTGCCCTCAAACCGTAAGCAGCAACACTGCTGAACAGAGAGGAAGGCTCTGTGGCTGCCGCCTCCTTGCCCGGCTGATAACGAGCAGGTAGGTCTCAGAGTCTACACTTAGAGACGTTTCTCCCCAGACATCATGTTTTTCAAACCCAAGGAGGTAAAATAAGTTCATTACTGCTGCTTTAAACTTTTTATTCCCCCCCTCGATCTGCTAAATCACTTCATTAACACCCTGCGCCTCGTTTGGAGATGATCTGGGGTTTAGGAATTCCAGCTGGGAGCCGTGCTGCTCCTAAGAAACGCTACCCCTGCACAGAGGGCTCAGAGCTCCACGGTCAGCACCTGGGGGCGTCTCCACTCCTGTGGCAAAGCTGGCTGCGAGCTGCATCCAACAGTGTCCACAACAGGGTGTCTAGGGCTGGGTGCTGTTTCGTTAGGGCTGGAAAAGATTTGGTTCTAGTTTCCACCTCGTTTAGGGGGCAGTTTTGTTCTCTTGAGGTTTCTCCTGTTTGACTGCACAGGGGAGGGCAGCGCTCAACCTGGCCATGGAACTCACAGCAAGTGATGCTGCGCAGGGCTGCTTTTGCTTAGGCAGAACACATAGCTGAGACTTTGAGCTCACACACCTCACCCAACCCTGCTGGAAACTCATGCAAGACCTCTACTGGGAGAAGGTTCAGAGCACCCACCAAAGATCAGGAGAAAACAAGGGGTGTGGGTCGGGGGTCTTGTGCCGCTGCAGCGCTCAGCCTTTCGGGAGCCGAGGACCTGGAAGGTTTAAATCAACAGCTACAGGTGCAGAGCCCAGCCTGCACTCAGCACCCGCAGGCTGTCAGAGCACAGGCTGGGAAACCACTGACAGGCAAACGCTTGTACTGAGCAGCGAGTTCTTCAGCTGCTCACACGGCAGCATCTCCAGGCTGGGTCGGGGTGATGAGCTGAGCTGACCCAAGTGGGCACCAGTGATGAGCAACAGCCCTGGCAGAGGTGCAACATGAGGCAGCAAGTTCAGCAGTCACTGTGTCAGTGCCAACCTCAAGGGGATCCTGTCCCTCCCGAGGAATGTGTTGGCAGTTCTTTGACTGTTCCCAAACAACCTGCACTCCTCTGCACATCCCAGTCCCAGTCAGCCCCCAATCCCAGTTCCAGGCTTCTGGCTCTGGAACAGAATGACCATTGCCCTCCTGCTGCTTCTTGGTGGGAGGAGAAAACCAGGCATGGCACCCTCCCTCTACCTCCCCCTTGTAGGAGGGCTGTTTGCCACCAGCCAGCCTTTCCCAATGAAACCCAGGGCCAGGAGCTATTCCCCTCCTGCAGTCCTGCTCAGCAGCTGCCTTACCCCAGCCCATGGATCCTGCAGGAGCCAGTGTCCTGCTGGTGGGCACTGCCTCAGCTCTGTAGCATCCCAGGAGCAGAGAGCTCTACAGGCTCCACAGGACCAGGCTCCCAGCCCCTCTGACCCAAACAGCCCTGCATGTCTGGCTGGGCTGCCAGATGTGAGAGCCCCAGGAGGAGGTTGGGGAGGATTAACACCAAGCTGAAGCATCGCTCTGTTTCCTCACCTTCCTTGACTGGCCGTGCCCTATCTGTGAGGACTTGCAGTGTGATCTCATTCCTGCCCCTGAGGGGCTCTGGGTCCTGATGCTCCTCCTGGATTCACAGGCAGCACTCCGGAGAGATTTGCGGATCTTTCTCTGCAGAGGTTTCCTGTAGGAAGGGTTCTTGTCTTCCTGGCCACCTGTAACCCTCCTTTTCTCTTGGTGCAGGAACCTCAGGCTGTTTTCAAGAAAAGACTCTGAAATTTAGATGCTCAAGATGCTTCTTACTGGTGTTCAACCCACTGGATCCCAGCGATGAGCCACTGCCTGTGGGTCGGGAACCCAGCAGGACCGGGGAGGAAATCTTGTCTCTGTTTCACTGCTCGTGAGATTTCTTATGCAAAGGGGAAGAGATCCAGCTGCTGGCATGCCAGACAAACCCACCCCTGGAAACAGCAGAGGACGGACATCATCCTGCCTTCAGACTGGTGCTTGAGTAAGCGATGTCACTCACCACCTCCTGGATGCTTCACTGCAGTTGCAGTGCCAACCCCTGGGGCTTCACACCTGCCTGGTAGGTGAGGGATGCCCCTGAAAAGTGCTGCTGAAACCACAACAGGCTGAGCAACAAATGCCAGCAACCCCCTTTCTGGCCATGGCTCCTGCTGCTTGGTTTTGGGGTCACAGGTACTGACAGGTCTGACCATGAGCCCTGATGACACCCCTGGGTCCTGTAAGCAAAACCACACCCTCTGTGATGGGTGTTAGCTCTGACACAGGTGGCAGATACTGGGCCTTACACAGGGTTTCCATGCCCAGCAGGAAAGTCACCACTTCCTGAGGGCTCCTGCAGGTCTGATAGCCCCGTGGTGGGGTGGCTGGCTGGCTGGCCTGGCTGGGAATCGCATCTCTTCGTTGAGGTAGCACTCGGTGGACGTTAAATGGGACTGTGCAGGCTGGCACAGTTGCACTCCAGCACCACCTGATGAGCAGCTGCCCTTTGGAGACAAGGACTTCAGTGAGCTGGCAGCGCAAGGCAGTTCAATGCACAGAGCTGAGTTGCTTTCCAAGAGGAATCATAACTTTATGGCTACGACAGGTGAAATCCATCGCCCACCTTCCAGCAAAAAACAGAGCCTGTGCAGAGCAAGGGGAAGGCAGTCAGTCTGTGTTTCTGAACCACCTTCCCATGCTCCAGGCACCCCCCTCTCTACCTGTCACACACAGAGGTAAGGTCTGGGTAGTGGTCACAGAGCCCAGCCAGGCTGGAGGCAGGCAGCAGAGTCACAGGATGTGGATGTACCCCAGTGCTGGAGGAAGACGGGACCATGCAGGACTGGCTTTGGGGATGCTTTTTTCTGGTGATGTGGAGAATGGAAACCGTTTGCACTGAAGAATGAAAAAAAGGAAGGAAAAAGCCCCCCAAACCCCACCGTTCCTTGTCTTGCTGTCAGGTTCAGTGCCAGATGCTGATGAGGATAAACAAGGCATGACCCAGCACATCAGATCAGGTTTATTTATCAGATCAGGTTTATTTAAATGAGCCGTCCCTGCGGGGTTACTAGCAGTGCTAGGGTTACAAGAGTTAGAACCCCCCCGAAATCCTCCTCTCCAGGAAGAACACAGCACCCTGTTCCCACCACCTTCCCAGAGGCGCTCATGGCCAAAGGAAGAGTGTGTCCCAGCCGTGTCCTGACTATTTATGTTAAAACACACCCCACTTTGATCAACAGCTGCGTTCGTGCAACAGCTGCGGGAGCAGCAGCTGGAGCCCTGCCCAGAGCAGGGCATCAGGTCCGGCATGACCAGCACGTACCCACCAGCCAGCACGGCCACCCCAGAGTGAGCGGCACAGCCTCACGCCAGCAGTGTCAGCTGAGTGATGGGCTGGAAAGTCAGCGGCTGGGCTAGTCCTGACGGAGCATCGTAAATCTTAGCTGAGTCTTCTGGAGAAGAAGTAAATAAATCTTAAAATAGAAAGTTCTTTTCATAGGGGAAAACTAATTCGTAAAGGTGTTTCTTTGCTAACTGGGTCAGTGGAGCCCCGGGGGGTGAGGCTGGAGGATGAACCAGGGCTACTAACGAAAAGCTGCACATTTACCTATTCACAAGGTTTTAATTTCTCTGATGCTGAACTTAATAGCGGTGGTTGATTGGATGTGAGGGGCAGGATGATGCCCAGCTGCCTACTAAAGGTTTAACTTCACCCACACAGCACCAAGCAGCTCAAGAAGCCTTGGAGACCCTTTTCCTACCAGGGCATCCCGCAAGAAGGCCAGGCCAACCCGCTGTCACTTTGAGGGTGGCTCTCGGGTGACGCTGCGGAGGAAAGAGCCTCGGGAGGGCGCTCGGGCGATGCGCAGGGACACGCGTGGGGCAGGAGCATCTTCTCCGGGATCGCCTCAGCTCAGGCTCCTATAGGAAAAGGGGAGACTAACGCTCGACCTGGGCGGAGTGGGGGGTGGAGGGAGGAGAGGCGGTACCGGCGTCGAGGCAGCCCTTACGGGGACGGGACGGTGCGGGGAGGGGGGTGGGTGCCCAAAAGTGGAGGGGTCACCCCAGACCACGGCCACCCTCCGCCGGGAGGTGGCAGCTCTCCGCGGCGGGAGGCGGCCGTGCACCCCACCCGCTCCCGCCCCCGGGTCCCCGGGGGTGCCGGGAACACTCGTTCCCCGTCATTGGGGCAGGAGGCGGGGCCGACTCCGTATAAAGAAGGGACGGAGCGGGCGTTTCGCTCCCAGGTCCAGGAGACGTCTTGTCCCATCGGCGTGAGCCGAGAGCACATCGGCCACGGTCGGGGAAGGGACTGCGGGACCGGGAACAGCTGGTGCAGCGCGGGAACCGGCGACAGCAGCATCCCCGGCAGCATCCCCAGCACTGCCAGCATCCCCAGTAGCAGCAGCGCAGCAGCAGCAGCAGCAGCAGCAGCCGGGTCAGGGGCTGGAGCTGCCGTCGGAGCGGAGCGGTTGGTACTGGCGGCCCCGAGGTGCCGCGTCCCGCTCGCCCATGAGCGCCGCAGCCCTTTACAGCCTGGACTCGCCGGCATGTTACAATAAGAGCTGGTGCCTGGAGCCCGCCAACTTCTACGACGCCAAGGTGGGCAGCGGCGGAGGGCCGGTGGCCGCCTGCAAGCCGGGGGGAGTCCGCGGCGGCTGCGGGATGAGCGGCGAAGAGGCGGGGGGCGGCCCCGGGGGCAGCGGGACCAGTCTGGCGGAGCTGAGCGCAGCCGCCCCGGCCATGTACGAGGACGAAAGCGCCATCGACTTCAGCTCCTACATTGACTCTATGTCAGCCGTGCCCAACCTGGAGCTCTGCAACGACGAGCTCTTCGCCGACCTGTTCAACAGCAACCACAAGCCCGAGCGGGGCGGGGATTACGGCGAGTAT